>OY992880.1:123541881-124064785 GCA_963921405.1 Cepaea hortensis | reverse complement strand
GGGGGGGGGGGTTAAGATTATTTCACGGTTGCTTTAATACAAGAGCCGATTACTTGATATTGTTTTTCACTCCATACTTTATAGTTCTGTGCTTCTCGCCCTTCTGAAATTCGTGTTATGATGTAAGTAGACCCGCAAATAAAGTTTTATGTACACGTCTAGACTTGTTATTGTAAATTTTATTAAATGTAGCTTCCAATTTTACGTATACTATGAAGGGGCGGGGGATATATAGGGATGAAAATAAAAACAAAGGGGGGGGGGGACATTCTGAACATATGATGAAAGGGTGCATGGGCCAAAAAGGGTTGAGAACCACTGGTCTATACAGATATAGTCTAGCACTATCTGCCCAGTGCGTCTTAAGGCGTATAAAAGGTGTTGTTGTTACTTACTTAAGGTCTCCATTGTTGTTACTTACTTAAGGTCCCCATTGTTGTTACTTACTTAAGGTCTCCATTGTTGTTACTTACTTAAGGTCCCCTTTGTTGTTACTTACTTAAGGTCCCCATTGTTGTTACTTACTTAAGGTCTCCATTGTTGTTACTTACTTAAGGTCCCCATTGTTTTTACTTACTTAATGTCCCTTTTGTTGTTACTTAATTAAGGTCCCCATTGTTGTTACTTACTTAAGGTCTCCATTGTTGTTACTTACTTAAGGTCTCCATTGTTGTTACTTACTTAAGGTCTCCATTGTTGTTACTTACTTAAGGTCTCCATTTTTTGTTACTTACTTAAGGTCTCCATTGTTGTTACTTACTTAAGGTCCCATTGTTGTAACTTACTTAAGGTCCCCATTGTTGTTACTTACTTAAGGTCACCATTGTTGATACTTACTTAAGGTCTCCATTGTTGTTACTTACTTATGGTCTCCATTGTTGTTACTTACTTAAGTTCCCCGTTATTGTTACTAACTTAAGGTCTCCATTGTTGTTACTTACTTACGGTCTCCATTGTTGTTACTTACTTAAGGTCCCATTGGTGATACTTACTTAAGGTCCCATTGTTGTTACTTACTCAAGGCCCCATTGTTGTTACTTACTTAAGGTCCCATTGTTGTTACTTACTTAAGGTCCATTGTTGTTACTTACTTAAGGTCCCATTGTTGTTACTTACTAAAGGTTCACATTGTTGTTACTTACTTAAGGTCCCCATTGTTGTTACTTACTTAAGGTTGCCATTGTTGTTACTTACTTAAGGTCCCCATTGTTGTTACTTACTTAAGGTCCCCATTGTTGTTACTTACTTAAGGTCCCCATTGTTGTTACTTACTTAAGGTCCCCATTGCTGTTACTTACTTAAGGTCCCCTTTGTCATGATGTCAAATTATACAACATCCTCTCTTCCGGTCTTCTCCTGCATCTCTCTGAAGTTCCAACTTCCTCTTTCTGACTTAATACCCCAGTTTTCCTCTTATAATGAAATACCCAGAGAATGTGAACTGTTTGCTTCTGATGCAAGTTACGATTCTCTCGGTGAGTTAACTCCTTTCAAAGTACCTTCAATACTTTTTCTATCCGTTCGCGGTGTACCCATCAGTCTTCTATAAAACCTCCACAGCTTCCAGATAATTCCTCACTAGTCTGTTATCTGATTCAGAACCAAACAAAAAATATGTTTAGACCAAGCATGGTACACAATAAAATAAATAAGTATTATAATGTACACTTCTGTTCACTGAGCATTGAAATTGCGGAAGACACAGCCAAACGAAGCAAATAACACGATGACCTCCATTATGGCGGTATATCGTCCTTCTTTCTAAATGGGAGTTCAGTTTATCGATGTGTTTTCCATCGACACTGAATCAGTTAACTGTCCATCATTCGCCTCCGAACATCACAACTGACTCAACATACTTTAAGTAACTATTTTTCTCACCACTTTTGACAGAAAAACATTGCACAGAATAGTCTTCATCTTGAAAATGTTGCCATTGATTAGGCGGTTCTACATTTGAATTATTCAATACATCTTCCATCTGCTTCTTTCGAAATGGCCAAATACTTAAGTACATTTACTTGTTTCAGACTTTAAGTAAAGACAGTTGCATGTCCATGGTCGTGGAAAAACAGGGCTCTGTCTGGCCAGGGGGCACAGATCCCACTATATCAGATTTTCCTGTACTTAACCTGCGATTGGCCTCAAAGCCGACGGGATTTTTCCTACTTCTCCAAGAGAAAAGAGAGAAGCATAATCGGAATGACCCACATGGAAGCTCCTAAACGGGCACTTTCCCGCTGTTTATGCTGCACCTCAACACCGCAAGGTACAAGAAGAACCAGGTGAGATCAGATGAGTTACATGTTCTATATAGTAGTTAGCAATCAACCCCAGTATTTTTGGGCTTTATGTGATTAACTAGATAATTTTTACGTTCAGTAGTTTGCTATTGCTTTCTAAATTACCGACGTCTCATACCATCGAAATCAACGCAAATCGGCGTGCTTTCCAATCACCCGCGACTGATTTCGAAGCCACGGCTCGGTATCTGGAAATTGCGAAACGCATTCAATGTCCCTAGGAGGGGAAAAGAACAAGGAGAAGGCAGAGAAGTAAATACCGGGATGGCTTGACCACATGGCATGGTCGGGACAAGATCACAGAGCTGATTCACGACTCTGGTGATCGGGTGAGGTGGCGAAAAAACGACCGCTTACGCTTACCGGCATATGAAGATGATGAAGATGATGATTCTTATAAGACAGGCTGACGTTAGGTAATGTTAGCAAAATAATAGTCATATCGGTGATTTCCTAAAAATCCATTGTACAATGTTTAATTTTTTTTAGCTTTACTCAATATTAACCTCTGTTCTCTCTCCTCCCCCCCCCCCCCCCCCCACACACACACACACACATCCCTGTATCCATATTAAGAGAACAATGGCAAACAACTGAAGGTAAATTGCCAAGAAATCGCAAATAGTCAAATAATGCCGTGGTTGACAGTGACGTCTTGTAAAGGATATGTAACTAACTTTTTTTTTTATCCATAAAATACGCGTTTCGACTTCCCGCCGTTTTCTTCAACCTACACTCCGCCCGCTGCCTATTTCTACATTGCATTTCCACGATTGTTGATGTCTGAAGGCAAACGGCCAACTCTCAGCCACAATATTATGTAAAGGCCTATATATTAAAAAAGAAACGGAATTCTAAATTGGTTTACATTACCTTATTAGCTTCTAGCGTAGCTGGGTCAAAGTGGCATTCTGACACGCTATTTCAGGAACGTTTTATACGATTGTTGAATCTGCATACTATCACACTGGCCTTGATTGTCACGTCGTGTAAAGGACAGGCTACTAACGTGTGTGTTTGTGTGTGTGTGTGTTGTGTTGTGTGTGTTAGTGGGTGTGTGTGTGTTAGTGTATGTGTTATTGTGTGTGTGTTGGTGTGTGTGTGTGTGTTAGTGTGTGTGTGTTAGTGTGTGTGTGTGTTAGTGTGTGTGTGTGTTAGTGTGCGTGTGTGTGTGTGTTAGTGTGTGTGTGTGTGTTAGTGTGCGTGTGTGTGTTAGTGTGTGTTAGTGTGTGTGTGTGTTAGTGTGTGTGTGTGTTAGTGTGTGTGTGTGTGTGTGTTAGTGTGTGTGTGTTAGTGTGTGTGTGTTAGTGTGTGTTAGTGTGTGTGTTAGTGTGTGTGTTAGTGTGTGTGTGTGTGTTAGTGTGTGTGTGTTAGTGTGTGTGAGTGTGTGTGTGTGTGTGTTAGTGTGTGTGTGTGTTAGTGTGTGTGTGTGTTAGTGTGTGTGTGTGTTAGTGTGTGTGTGTTAGTGTGTGTGTGTGCATGTGTGTGTGTTAGTGTGTGTGTGTTAGTGTGTGTGTGTTTTAGTTTGTGTGTTAGTGTGTGTGTGTGTTTTAGTGTGTGTGTTAGTGTGTGTGTGTGCATGTGTGTGTGTGTGAGTGTGTGTGTGTTAGTGTGTGTTAGTGTGTGTGTGTGTGTGTGTGTTTTAGTGTGTGTGTTAGTGTGTGTTAGTGTGTGTGTGTTTTAGTGTGTGTTAGTGTGTGTGTGTGTTAGTGTTTGTGTTAGTGTGTGTTAGTGTGTGTTAGTGTGTGTGTGTGTTTTAGTGTGTGTGTTAGTGTGTGTGTTAGTGTGTGTTAGTGTGTGTGTGTGTTTTAGTGTGTGTGTTAGTGTGTGTGTGTTTTAGTGTGTGTGTTAGTGTGTGTTAGTGTGTGTGTTTTAGTGTCTGTGTTAGTGTGTGTTAGTGTGTGTGTGTTAGTGTGTGTGTGTGTGTGTTAGTGTGTATGTGTTAGTGTGTGTGTGTGTGTGAGTGTTAGTGTGTGTGTGTGTTAGTGTGTGTGAGTGTTAGTGTGTGTGTGTGTGAGTGTTAGTGTGTGTGTGTGTGTGTGTTAGTGTGCGTTAGTGTGTGTGTGTGTTAGTGTGTGTGTGTGTGTTAGTGTGTGTGTTAGTGTGTGTGTGTTAGTGTGTGTGTGTTAGTGTGTGTGTTAGTGTGTGTGTGTGTTAGTGTGTGTGTTAGTGTGTGTGTGTGAGTGTTAGTGTGTGTGTTAGTGTGTATGTGTGTGTGTGTTAGTGTGTGTGTGTTAGTGTGTGTTAGTGTGTGTTAGTGTGTGTGTGTTAGTGTGTGTGTGTGTTAGTGTGTGTGTGTTAGTGTGTGTGTGTGTTAGTGTGTGTTAGTGCGTGTGTGTGTTAGTGTGTGTGTGTTAGTGTGTGTGTTAGTGTGTGTTAGTGCGTTTGTGTGTGTGTGTTAGTGTGCATGTGTGTGTGTTAGTGTGTGTGTTAGTGTGTGTGTGTGTGTGTTAGTGTGTGTTAGTGCGTTTGTGTGTGTGTGTTAGTGTGCGTGTGTGTGTATGTGTGTGTGTTAGTGTGTGTTAGTGTGTGTGTGTGTGTATGTATGTGTGTGTGTTAGTGTGTGTGTGTGTGTGTGTTAGTCTGCGTGTGTGTGTATGTGTGTGTGTTAGTGTGTGTGTGTGTGTTAGTGTGTGTGTGTGTGTTAGTGTGTGTGTGTGTTAGTGTGCGTGTGTGTGTGTGTATGTGTGCGTGTGTGTGTATGTGTGTGTGTTAGTGTGCGTGTGTGTGTGTGTTAGTGTGCGTGTGTGTGTATGTATGTATGTCGTCCCCATCCTCAGCAGCCAGCGAAGAGTTCCAACCCCAATAGTACCAGTAGCAATCTGATTATATGTGCGTCTCGCCTTTCCTCTAAGCGTCGAGCATCGGCCAAATCCCCTCGTCACTCCTCGCTGTCGCATTCTTGCCAGACCATGGTTATCCATTTGCTCCTCCGAGGTGTACATGTTCATCCACAAGGCCGCAACCACGTCTGCCTTATCATGCATCAATACTCCATCAAGTTTTGCAGAGCCAGCCAGTCTGTCTGCCTGTTCATTCCCCAGCACACCGGCATGCCCCGGAGAAAAGATCCAGACGATGCTTGCCACCCGTGACTTCCGAAGCGAAGCAAGCCACTCTGCACGAAGCTTGCCTGTCCTCGCCCTACTCAGCATGCTTTCTACGAAAGTTTGGAGAGAACAATATGAATAATGGAGGGGTATACAATCACACGGAATGACACTATCCAGTGCCGTCCACCGGGCGCTGGAACGCAAATTATTCCTCCCCACGACGCTTGACGGCAGAAGTGGAAGATGATGATGATGATGATGATGATGATATGCCTGGGAAGAGAGGTAGAGGAAGGCCAAAGAGAAGATGGGTGCAGGATGTGGCAGATGATCTCCAGATGGGTGTATCGGACGCGGGACATCTTGCTTGTGATCGAGAAGTTTTTTTTTTTTTGGAAGGTCGTTATTTGAGCGAGGTTCTGCAAAGTACATGCTGCTGAATGAATGAATGATGGTTTGTTGTATGATGGTAGTGAACTAGTGATTTCGGGACACAGGATATCCAGATATACTAGGCAGTGATGTGAAATGTTAGTAGTATGAAATGATGGAAAACAATAATATGAAGTTACATCAACATATAAATATGTAATATAAAATGTTACTTGTATGACAGGGATGCTTATTTTTCTTCTGGTTTTTTTCCCCCCAGATGTAATTACGTTGTGCCTGTTTATCTACGCCTTTAGGCCGACACATCCGACTTCTGCAGGCATTTTGTGACCAGGTTAACCTTCCCGGGACAGGAATACTTCTGCATTCATCCGGAATTTTTTCTTCGGGCATGATTGCGTTGTGCCTGTTTACAGCAGAGCTGCGTTAGTAGTATGTCAGGAGGTATTTACTTCGAAAATCTTGAGCAATACGTCATCGATTACGTAGTTTTTTACTATACGCAGGTTATAGCTCCGCATAGAAAATGCTCCATTTCGGCCCTCATTTTTCAAATTTTTACGGCTATTTTCTTTGGGTCACTTCCGGTTGTCGTGATGACTACTTCCGGTCTAGGGGCAGAGCAGCGGGGCGGGAGGGCGGACAACGAGACAAGCCCGGTCATGTTAAATACTTATAAAAGTAGTTGTCGGGCAACTGGGTTTGAGTCCCAGTGTGTGTGTGTGTGTGTGTGTGTGTGTGTGTGTGTGTGTGTGTGTGTGTGTGTGTGTGTGTGTGTGTGTGTGTGGTGCGGTCACGTGATGTTATCGAACCCCAGTCATATCGATCCCCTTCGATGAAGAAGACCGAACTCAATATGACAGAAATTGATTTATTTCATCTCTCGAGCTAACCCAAGGATCCCCTTGTGGATGATGAATAAACTTTTGCACGGCTCAGTATGCTAATTCGACATGTTTCCGTACCCATGCAGCAACATTACGCGCATGGTGAAAATCTGGATTAAGAATATACTAGATACACATACAATTTTATTTAAAATTAACTCTAAAATACATTATAACACCTAAATTTCTTGTATGTATATTGGCGAGTAGGTACGTCAATAAAAAAAAACTATAATCCCCATTTAAAATAAGCCATAACTTCCCGAGATATACATTAAATTATGTAATATTATTAAACCCCACAGTTATACCCCTTAATTATAAACGGATGTCAAAGGGAGAGTAATCGGTCCCCTTTATTTTTACACACTAACTTCCCCTGACCGCCAATCGTTACCTGCGCCACCAGGTAAAGAGCACACAATAACCCATCACGCCCCGCAAGAAATTCAACGACCAGCGACCGCGAGCCGAGCGATATGACAATAGCCGCGGCCAACGGTTACAGATAAAACGGTAGATAAAACATGAAGGTAATTACCAGTGACGGCAAGGCGAGTGGAAAATATGCAGTGGTCAGGCATACAAGAATTCAACACAAATATGTATTTTCTATTTGCTGTAAATCTCTCTCTCTCTCTCTCTCTCTCTCTCTCTCTCTCTCTCTCTCTCTCTCTCTCTCTCTCTCTCTCTCTCTCTCTCTCTCTCTCTCTCTCTCTCTCTCATGAAATAATATTAAATACGTGGGTGCGTGCGTGGGTGTACTGTCGAGTATGTGTATGTGTGCGCGCATATATAGGCGTGTGTGTGTGTGTGTGTGTGTGTGTGTGTGTGTGTGTGTGTGTGTGTGTGTGTTATCAATTACAGGACGTCGCATTCAGACCCAACATTGTTTGGCTGGTCGTGTGCCACCATGATTTACCGTGTTACGACCAAAGCGTCGGTGTACTGTCGTGTGAGCGTGTGTGTGTGTGTGTGTGTGTGTGTGTGTGTGTGTGTGTGTGTGTGTGCGCGTGTCCTATCAATTACAGAACGTCGCAGTCAACCACAACATTGTTTATGCAATGCATTTACTTGACGTTGCAGACAACCCCAACATTGATTGGTACGCCTGTAACATCAGGACATCTGTGCCCATGTATGCGCGCATGTAGGCGTGTGTGCGTGCGTGGGTGTGCTAGCAATTACATGACGGCGCAGTCAACCTCATCATTCGATGGATTGTCAACCGGCCGGTAGCAAGTTTCCAATTCTCATTTTGAGAGAACACCAACCAGGTCATGGCGTATGAAGAGGATGTATCAACAGCTAGTTGTCTATCTATTACAGGACGTCGCAGTCAGTCCCAACATTGTTTATACAATGCATTTACAGGACGTTGCAGACAGCCCCAACATTGATTGATGTCTGTATACCAGCAGGACATCTGTGTGTGTGTGTGTGTGTGTGTGTGTGTGTGTGTGTGTGCATCCGTGTGTGAGTGTCTGCGTGCGTGCGCGCGCATGTTCGCGTTCGTAGAAAAACTTCAATATTGGAGGGGAGTGGCTGTGTAGTGGGTGTATAAGAGGTTTGGTGTTAGTAAAAATAGAAAACCTCAATATTGGGGGAGTGGCTGTGGAGTGGGTGTAGAAGAGGTTTGCTGTTAGTAAAAAGATGAGTGGCACAAGAGGCGTTGTGGATGAAAGGCGTGCGTGCGTTTTGTGCTTGCGTGCACGCGCATCTGCGCGCTCGTAGGAAACTTCAATATGGGGTGTCATCTCACAACCAAAGCTATCCCTCGTACCATATGTCTTGTGTCTGTCTATTACATACTACAGCCAAGTTGTAATGGATTGCATTTACACGACGTCGCGGTCAGCCCCACCATTCATGCTTCTTGGGCAAGCTTGTCGATGTCTTTCTGACCAACCGGTACCCATGATCGTCTGTAGTGTCTGTCACCAGGAATACCAGTATCAGCATCACCCAGCTCCATCAACAAAATCACTATCAGCATCAGCATCAACAACAGCATCGTCATCAGCTGAAGGTGACAGATCGAGTGACTCACCACAGGCTATGTCGGCGAGTGAACATATGTGAACGTGTTCAGACATGTCTTTGGGGAAAACTGGAGGTTGACTCAGAGCGTACTGACAACATAACGATACAACCGATCAAATATGGTGATGCTTCCGATCATATGTCTAAGGTATACAATCGAAACACGTGACTAAAACCAGTTAAAGATGGTGTCGCACTCGATAACATGTGTAAGTCTACAACCGCGTGACTAAAACCGATCAAAGATGGCGCTGTAGCCGGTCTCATGCTTTATGGGATACATACGAAACACGTGACTAATGGTCAAAGATGGAGTCGCATCCGGTCACATGGTCAGACAATATTCTGATGAGTCATTCTACGTAAGCAAATACCGTGTATAAGACGACTAACATTCGTCGAATAGAAGTACCGGGCTCAGTGATCAGCAAAGTAGCACATCTTCTATGTTGCCTGGTGTGAAGACTGGTGATTCTTGGTTCTTCATCCCAGCTCTATCATTAGACATGTTGTTCTGCAAGAAACCTACTTCTTGTAGTCAGACAACCGTAGACCCATATGAGACAACATTTGATCTGCTTGACGACTCTTCCTCAGATGAAAATAGTGACCCTCTGTCTGGCGGTCATGAACCAGCCTCTGAGTTTCTCAAGAAAATCAATGCTTTGTGGAATGAAAACTATCCTACCGCTGGTTTCCGAAGTTGCTCCTCTGTCGCAGAAGATGAAATACAACACCCATCGAGAAAGGTATGCATAAATAGTAACGGTCACACTCATAGTTTCCAAGAACAGGTGTGTTAGTTCCGGTGTCTAATGGTACATTCTATTATCTGGTACTCTCTATTTCTCTATGAATTACTAGACGCTGAAGCCTTATAAGTTTCAATGTGTTTTGTTTTCTCCTCTCCAGGTAAATTTTGCAACAGATCCTCACCTCTTGACAGTTCATAGCGTTGACACCGAAGAACGCAATGGCAACTGGCACCATGTAATCAGAGAACAAGAGAATTTTGAGCGACGTATACTAGAGATGGACCAAATGCTAACCCCAGTCCTGGGGACCAGTCACAGAGTCAAAGTCCTGGAGCAAAGAAAAAAGTCAAGAACAACAGTGAAAGAAGCCGAGATAGTCTAACCCCCGTATGGTAACTGGTAATTAAAATTTAAAAATATCAATCCACACTAGCGGACGAGTATTAAAACACCTACATAAAAACAAGATGGCTGTAATATACTTACAACCATGTATTTAATAGCTGACCAGGCCTCAATACGAAGAAAACTACAAAGGGTGTGAGGAGACTGTATATGTATATCACAGGTATTCTGACTTCGCAGACTATAGATCACAATGACTACAACACAAGTAACTTGGCACCCTCTACACTATCTATTTCAGCATGGTTAGAGGGCATGTGGCGATCATGACCCGCATTCCCCAACCCACCTCAAACATACAACAGGTCAACGAGCGGGTAGTAGAATGCTTAGTCGCGCCATACAGACAGCCACGTCAGCGTAATCTGAACCGTTTGACCTATGAAACTGGCTGAAACCGGTTTTACGCGTGGCTCAAAAACTAGTATATAAACCCGAGGCTGGTAACACTCAACCATCGTGATCAGAAGATGACTACAGACCTCAAGACTGTGCCTGCTAACTGGGTCTACATGACTCGTAGTGGTGAGACTATTAGACCAGTGGGCGGTGGTGATAAGGCCGTGTTTGTATCATCCTACAGAGGAACGAGTACGTTACACATCCGACGATTTTACGGTGAATCCGACAAGAAGTTCCCGACTAAGAATGGAATGACACTTACTCGGCAAGAATATGAACAGATGATCGCCATGCATCGCGAGATCCTAACTGACTTTGATAGACTCAACCAAGTTATCCAAACCAGTAACGAAGTCAAACAAGGTACTAACAGAGACAACCAAGTCAGTAACCAAAACATTCAAGTCAGTGCTCATGGCAAACAAGACACTACCAGAACAAATCAAGTCCAAAACACTCAAGTCAGCGCTCAAGTTAAACAAGGAACTAACCGAAACCACCAAGTAGATGCATACTATACCGCCAGTTTTCAACCCAGCTGCAGTCAGATGTGTGATGACCCCAGCAACCAGATGTGTGATGAACCCAATAGCCAGCTGTTTGACGTGCAACAAGACATCAACCGAAGCAAGCAAGTCCAACACACTCAAGACAGTACTCAAGTCAAACAGGGTACTAAACGAAACCACCAAGTAGACGCATACTATACAGCCAGTTATCAACCCAGCTACAGTCAGATGTGTCATGACCCCAGCAACCAGATAGGTGAAGAGCCCAATGGCCAGCTGTTTGATATGCCCAACACTCAGATGATTGATGGCCCGATTGTATACAATACTCAGATGTCAGCCCACCAATCAGGAGACCAGTCTTATGACTACATACCAAGTGACCTATACATACCAGACTACCAGCCGGAAAAAACCAACCTACTCAGACAGTGGTGTGAAGAAACCCAGAAACAACATACAATTTGTATAGCTCTGTATGTGAAAATAAAATGATGTGATGATACTATGTATACCGGCTCATATCACATCTTCCATTTCGTATAATGACATTATGCATGTAAAATCTGTGCCCATGATTTGCCACCCGTGAAAAATATAGTGAAATACTGTAAATAAACAGGTATATAGATTATAATTACGTCTTGTTTGTTGAATATTTAGTTTTTACGGTGTATATACTTGTCATATGGTGAGAGAATGAAGAGTAAAAACCTTGGTCAAGTAATAAAATTTGTTAGCCAAATGGGAAAAATTGTGGCGACATTTCAACCAGACTTATAAAAAAACTCAGTCAAACATATGAAAAGTAGGAACATTTGTTAACCAAATGTGAAAAGGTTAACCACATTTCAAACCAAACTTATAAAAATCTCAGTCAAACATATGAAAAGTAGGAAACTTTGTTAACCAAAGGGCAAAAAGATTGGCCAAGTAAGAAAATGTGTTAACCAAATGTGAAAAGGTTAGCCAAATTTCAAACCAAACTTATAAAAATCTCAGTCAAACATATGAAAAGTAGGAAAATTTGTTAACCAAATGTGAAAAGTTTGGCCAACTTTCACCCAAACTTATGAAAAGTGGGAAATTTTGTTGTCCAGATGTGAAAAGTTTGACCAAATTTTCACCCAAACTTATGAAAATTAGGAAACTCTGTTAACTAAAGGGTAAAATTCTTGGCCAAGTAAGAAAATGTGTTAACCAAATGTGAAAAGTTTAGCCAAATTTCAAACCAAACTTATAAAACTCTCAGTCAAACACATGAAAAGTAGGAAAATTTGTTAACTAAACGTGACGAGTTTGGCCAACTTTCACCCAAACTTATTAAAAGTGGGAAATTTTGTTGTCCAGCTGTGAAAAGTTTGACCAAACCTCACCCAAACTCATAAAAAGTAGGAAACTTTATTAACCAAATGCGAAAAGTTTGGCTAAAGTTCATTGAAACTTATAAAAAGTAGGAAACTTTGTTAACCAAATGTGAAAATTTTTGGACAAGTGAAGAAATATTTCATCCAAAGCTTATAAAAAAAGTAGGAAATTTTGTTAACAAAATAGGAAAAATTTAATCCAAATTTCAGCCAAAACTTATAAAAAGTAGGACAATTCCTTAACCAAATGGGAAAAATATCCCACGTTGTCATTTTAAATACCCAACCTGCTAGAGATATTCGTCTGTCCCCTAGGCAAACAACATTTGTATTTCAGAAAATTAAATGTATCTCATGTAATAAGTCACTATGGTTGAATGAAAATAAACAATTTCCACAATTAAATTGTACAAAAATTAACAATTAAATTTCTAAATGAAACATTCAAAGTGGGAAACATAAAAAGAGAAATTTAATCAATGCAATCCATTACAACTTGGCTGTAGTATGTAATAGACAGACACAACTATGGTACGAGGATAGCTTTGGTTGTGAGATGACACCCCATATTGAAGTTTCTTACGAGCGTGCAGGATGCGCGTGCACGCAAGCACAAAACGCACGCACGCCTTTCACCCACAACGCGTCTTGAGCCACTCATCTTTTTACTAACAGCAAACCTCTTCTACACCCACTCCACAGCCACTCCCCCAGTATTGAAGTTTTCTATTTTTGCTAACACCAAACCTCTTCTACACCCACTACACAGCCACTCCCCTCCAATATTGAAGTTTTCCTACGAACGCGCACATGCGCGCGCACGCACGCAGACACTCACACACGGATGCGCGCGCGCACACACAAACACACACACACATGTCCTGCTGGTATACAGACATCAATCAATGTTGGGGCTGTCTGCAACGTCCTGTAAATGCATTGTATAAACAATGTTGGGACTGACTGCGACGTCCTGTAATAGATAGACAACTAGCTGTTGATACATCCTCTTCATACGCCCCTGACCTGGTTGGTGTTCATTCAAAATGAGAATTGGAAACTTGCCCCAGGCCGGTTGACAATCCATAGAATGATGAGGTTGACTGCGCCGTCATGTAATTGCTAGCACACCCACGTACGCACACATCTACATGCGCGCACACATGCGCACAGATGTTCTGCTGTTACACGCGTACCAATCAATGTTGGGGCTGTCTGCAACGTCCTGTAAATGCATTGCATAAACAATGTTGGGGTTGACTGCGACGTTCTGTAATTGATAGGACACGACAGTACACCCACGCGCTTTGGTCGTGAAATTAAACGGTAAATCATGGTGGCACACGACCAGCCAAACAATGTTGGGTCTGAATGCGACGTCCTGTAATTGATAGCGCACACACACACACACACACGCGCACACACGTCTACATATGCGCACACACACACACATACTTGACAGTACACCCACGCACGCACCCACGTATTTAGTATTATTTCATGAGAGAGAGAGAGAGAGAGAGAGAGAGAGAGAGAGAGAGAGAGAGAGAGAGAGAGAGAGAGAGAGAGAGAGAGAGAGAGAGAGAGAGATTTACAGCATATAGAAAATACATATTTGTGTTGAATTCTTGTATGCCTAACCACTGCATATTTTCCACTCGCCTAGCCGTCACTGGTAATTACCTTCATGTTTTATCTACCGGTTATCTATAACCGTTGGCCGCGGCTATTGTCATATCGCTCGGCTCGTGGTCGGTGAAGCGTTATGGCTGAGTGGTATCGGAAAATCTCGCGGTCGCTGGTCGTTGAATTTCTTGCGGGGCGTGATGGGTTATTGTGTGCTCTTTACCTGGTGGCGCAGGTAACGATTGGCGGTCAGGGGAAGTTAGTTTGTAAAAAATAAAGGGGACCGATTACTCTCCCTTTGACATCCGTTTATAATTAAGGGGTATAACTGTGGGGTTTAATAATATTACATAATTTAATGTATATCTCGGGAAGTTATGGCTTATTTTAAATGGGGATTCGAGTTTTTTTTTTATTGACGTACCTACTCGCCAATATACATACAAGAAATTTAGGTGTTATAATGTATTTTAGAGTTAATTTTAAATAAAATTGTATGTGTATCTAGTATATTCTTAAACCAGATTTTCACCTTGCGCGTAATGTTGCTGCATGGGTACGGAAACATGTCGAATTAGCATACTCTATTTGGTCTACTTTTATAGGTATTCCACATGACCGGGGCTTGTCTCGTTGTCCGCCCCTCCCGCCCCGCCGCCGCTGCCCGCCGTTAGACCAGAAGTAGTCATCACGACAACCGGAAGTGACCCAAAGAAAATAGCCGCCAAAATTTGAAAAATGAGGGCCGAAATGGAGCTTTTTCTATGCGGAGCTATACCCTGCGTATAGTAAAAAAAAAAACTACGTCATCGATGACGTATTGCTCCAGATTTTCGAAGTAAATACCTCCTGACATACTACTTGCGTTCATACGCCGTTAGGCCGACACATCCGACTTCTGTGGGCATTTGTTGACTGGGTTAACCTTCCCGGTCATTTGGTTTAATATAAGACTACATCAATTTATCAAAGCTGAAATAAGTACTCTTATTTGTGTGTGCGCAACACAGATAAAAAGATCAGCACTCTGACTACTTTTCCAGATTGTTATTAATGCTATGTTTCTCAAGACAACTATGAGTCAGACCGATATTCAGATATCTGTCAGTCATTTCTCGCATCAAAACACTAAGTTTTTGAGGTATATAAAATGATATTTCTCAATACAGCTCAACTTCACAAGGTAACATACTACCTGTCTAACTAGTCAAAGTCAACACAAGGTAACATTTTAGAAAAAAAGTCAACATAGACAAAGTATTTTTAACTTGGATAAGGCATCAGCCGGTCTCTCTGGCCGAGGGGTTACACCACTTTCTCCGTAATCCCGTTTATCACGCAGAATCTCGTAGCGGGCGAGAACTGGGAGCGGTTCGTCCCCCGCTGGTCACTTGCGAGATAACTGAGCCGGCCGCTCAGAAAGCAATGGCAAACTACTGAGCGTAATCTTGCCAAGAAATAAACAGACAGCTGAAAGATGCTGCTGTTGACAGCGATGTCCTGTAAAAGGACATGCGAATAAAAAAAAATAAGGCATCAACTGTCAACAAGAGAACACCATCAGTAAATGGGTGATTAAAGTAGTCATCCTGAATTATTTCAGACTATACAATAACCATCATCTGGTGGACAGGAATACAGGTCTAAGAATGAGACTACGCCTTGGATCAACTGGAACAGTGTTCGTTGCCAGTGCGAAGTCTTTCCTCCATCAGGCTGCTCCTCGTTGTCACTGAACAGGATCGTGTCAACTGGCGCTCTGTTTAGGAGCTAGAAATTGTCGATGAAAACTGTGTAGTTTCTAGTATCTACACATGCAATCCAATCTATACATAGAAGAACATACACATACATAAACACACATAGCGTTAATGTCTGGCAATGTCTCTCATCCATATTCATCGCTTTTACTCTTCTCTCTCTCTCTCTCTCTCTCTCTCTCCCTCTCTCTCTCTCCCTCTCTCTCTCCCTCCCTCTCTCTCCCTCTCTCTCTCCCTCTCTCTCTCTCTCTATCTATCTATCTCTCCCTCTCTCTCTCTCTATCTATCTCTCCCTCTCTCTCTCTCCCTCTCTCTCTCTCTATCTATCTATCTATCTATCTATCTATCTATCTATCTCTCCCTCTCTCTCTCTATCTATCTCTCCCTCTCTCTCTCTCCCTCTCTCTCTCTATCTCTCTATCTATCTATCTCTCCCTCTCTCTCTCTATCTCTCTCTATCTCTCTCTATCTATCTCTCCCTCTCTCTCTCTATCTCTCTCTATCTATCTCTCCCTCTCTCTCTATCTCTCTCTATCTCTCTCTCTCTATCTCGCTCTATCTCTCCCTCTCTCTATCTCTCTCTATCTATCTATCTCTCCCTCTCTTTCTCTCTCTATCTCTCTCTCCTCTCTCTCTCCCTCTCTCTCTCTCTCTCCTCTCTCTCTTTCTCTCTCTCTATCTCTCTCTCTCTCTCTCTCTCTCTCTCTCTCTCTGTTGAGTCTGTACGAATTTTCCGTAGTGGAACAGGTCCCGTTGTTACATTTGGAGCCTTCTCTTTAACGGTTCCTGGTGATTAATGGAGTGTCCTGTGTATCTCATGCAAACACAAGTTTTTTTTTTGCTGGAGCTCCTTCATCAGAATTGATTCAGCAGATTAAGTGTTATATCGGAGTCAATGTCAGAGCGCTTGTTATCCGGGCTTACTTGCCGGTGATCAGTCTCCGTGTCAGCCTAATGTGAGTTTCGATGAACGCACGTTCATCAGGCATATGTAATGACTTAGATGTTTGCATATCCTTTACAGGACATCGCTGTCAACATCAGCATCTTTCAGCTGATTGTTGATTTCTTGGCAAGATTACGCTCTGTAGTTTGCCATTGCTTTCTGAGCGGCCGGCTCACATACCCCGTAAGTTACCGACGCGATTCGAACCACTGCTGATTCTCACCGTTGTCACGTTACTTACGAGAGTATACCAGATTACGGAGAAAAGTCGCTAACCTGTAGGCCAGGAAGCCGGCTTATGTAATGACTACACACCATTTACCCATCACATAGTTTGGGTAATCAAGTCAGATCTTAGTCAGACAGCGCCCCCCTCCCATACCACCAGAACAACGGCTGTGATAGGCTGACAAAATCAGGCGACGGTAACCGACTCGGTGTCAAACCAATACGTGAACTAGGGTATGCTTAACCTGCACGTGAAGACAGGATTCGGCAGACTGTACGGAAGAAATAATTGATTATTCAACGAGCAAGACGGCGTTTACTTGCAAAGCGTTGTGGAACGTAAGGAGCACGGCAAGGCACGTACAGCGCCCTGGTCATCCACTGCACCTGTATTCGTCTCCAGTCGTCTTGACTTGTCTTGCCACTAGATTCAGATAGTTAGTTAGTTAGTCGCAGTTCCAACTTCACAGCAACGGGTCATCCCCATTATGCTCCGTTCCTGTGCCAGTGAATATCACACAAAACGCTCCCCACTGCCCAATGTGAAAAGTGGAAAAGACAGGAGTCTTGACAAACAACAGCCCGCACAGATACACTGTGCATAATGCCGCCGCCAGAATGTCAACACAATAGTCCCCCACAAAACACCCAGTTCATTTCTGATGGAATCGGCAGTCATTTTCCCAACTGGATGTTTCCTAGATGTTCACCCACACAGTCCACGAAATGCAGTTCATCGTCGATGGCAGTGGCAGTCAACCAGAAGCCCAGCAGCCACGCATTTCTGCATAAGGCAAAAACCGGTCAACTCTGGGACATAGCCATCTGCCATCGCTCCGAACATGCAGTCACGTTCCAAAAACCTCGGGCATATTCAAAAGCATTTCACACGAAACTCACATCTCACAGTGTCGTGCCACGCACTCACTCGGTAGCAGGGCGACGGAACCATCAATCCTCCTTAGTCGCCTCTTACGACATGCGTGGTAGGCTACAGTGTTGCTATTCTTTGCTTCCCTTATGGGCCCCGGCAACACACTGGTGACTAGATTCAGATGTACTCGGGTGAGAGAGTGAGGTCGACGAATTGCGCGACTCTTCTCGCTTTAATTCAATACATCGCGTAAGTCATTCTTCATCCTCCTCCTGCAACTTCAAGCCCTCTTTGCCCACATTGTTAAAGAACATTTCGAGCCAAAATAGGCCTTATCAGTCATCTTAGAACCCACGGCTCCATACTCTCATCCCCACTGGATGAGATTAATGGTCATCATAATTCTTGATGGACAAACGCCACCAGTCAGATATGACCGAGCTAGCGTATGATAGTAGACTGTACTACCCGCTTTCTGTTAGTGCCGAATGTTGGGTGGGGGGGGGGCATATTGTGCCAACGGCTTCTGGCAGAGGGTCACAATTGGGAGGGTACACGCTTTACCCTAGTGCGAGGAAAATCAACCTAAAGACTAAATGTCATGGTAGGGCACACCAGACCCTAAGCCTTGGTCGGCAACTGGTCTACGATGGAAGCTCCGACAGGCGAACAGTTAGAGCTCTGCTTTGTTGATTCGGAAACTCCTGCAGCCTGTCTTGTTCCATGCGTATTGGGTGTTTCCTTTCCTTTAGAGTAAACTAGACAGGTCGAGAGAGGAATCATTCTGTATAGGCAACACATTGTCTCTAAATTCAGCCCAGACTTTGAGCTATGGGGAGGTATAACTCCATTGTACAAACTGTCGTCTTTATTGACGACAAGGTGTCTGTCAGTTTCAGTAATATATACACCATAACACTCATACTTCAAAGACTACAATAGCATCGTATAACAACCACCATGTGATGTCACATTACAACTGAAGCATACAACAACAGTAGCAAACATGCATACAGAACATTAATGCATGCATGCATGCATTAATTAATTCATTCATTTATTCAGTAGCATGTTTTTTGCAGAACCTGGCACCCATAACAACCTTCTGGAAAACCTCTTGGTCATAAGCAAGATGTCCCGCGTCCGATACACCCATCTGGAGATTATCTGACACATCCTGCACCTTCTCTTTGACCTTCCTCTTCCTCTCTTCCCAAGCATTCACCCCTCCATTATTATTTTCTACAAACTTTCGTGACGTTTCAAGTGACCAAAATATTTCAATTTTCTTTGTTTTATCGTCTTTAATAGCCAGCCTTCTTCAATATTCAACTCTTGAAGTATGGATGCATTTGTTCTTTTCTTTATCCAAGATATTCTTAGAACTCGTCTATAGCATTTATATTTAAAGTCATTTATGCTCTGTTCAGCTTGTTTAGTAATTGTCCAGGTCTCACAGGCATATGTTGCAACGGGAAAGATGCATGCTCTTAAAAATCTGGTTTTTGTAGTTCTATCTGTCCCTCTCCACAGCTTGTTCAGTTGTTTAAGTCTTCGAAGAGCAACAGCTATTATTCTTTTAACTTATTTTTAATTGTGTCACCATTGTTTGTAATCAATGACCCAAGATATTCAAAATTTTCCACCACCTCCAATTTTTCCCTCATTAACATATATTTCTTTCTCTATGGTAGTTTTATCTGTGTGCATTATCTTGTTTTTGCTATGTTAAGATATAAGTTGTGATTTTCACTATTCAGTTGGATTGAGGTTATTAGGTTTTCTATACCATTCTGTGTTGTGGATAGTAATACTGTATCATCAGCATACCGAATCTCTGGTATGTCATGACCACCGATATTTAGGGCATCATATTACTCCCTGTTTATATCATCTCTGACATTGCATACAGAACACTATTTATAATAATAGCAGATCAAAACATTCACGCTGGATCCTTACATATATTTTAAATATCATATGTACATTACATAAATCAATATTATTATAACATGAGCATTGAAACTAATCCTAGCATAACATGATATTCCCACTTGTATGGTAAGAATGAAAGAAATATAGTACCTCAACTACATAACAAAATGAGATATTATATCTCTCATGTAATTGACAGGCATGGAGCAGACGAAATGAAAGTCCACAAATGCAGAGACCGGAGTTACTTGGCCGAATAGTTACTAGGAAATAAAACCCATACAGAATTCGAGACAGGTTAAGAATCAAGTCTTAACATGATATAAACAAATGAAATCGCTTTACCTGATTCTTCCAGAAGACGATATAATGGAGGGTTCTAATCGATTATGCTATTACCGATACCCAGTTCAACCTCAAAGAGACGTTATACTACGATACATCCCTGGCTCAGATTTGTAATCCTGTGACCGAGTCAGCCACAAATCTTATATATAAAAAAGACTTGTGCGTATGTATCTCTGTATGTATTTATGTATCTCTGTCCGTATGGCCTTTATTTGTTCGCGAACGGCCCATCCGATTGAGATGAAATTTTCTACACGCCTTCCTTTCATTCCAGAGCTGACAACTGTGATATTTTGTTAGTGTGAAATCGCCTGCTTACTCAGTATTATTTCATTTTTCATTTTTCATCATAATTTCATATATTTCAGGGGACCTAACTCTGTAAAAGTTATTTCAAGGGGCATAACTTTTCTGTATAACTTATAGTCATATTGTGGCATCGTTTTCAAAGATTTATAAACTCTTTGTCCATAGTTATGTACCGGCATATGAGTTATAATAAATAATGATACAATCTGTAAGGCATTTTCAAAGTTTTCATAAAAATGATGCACAATGCATAACATTGTAACTCATCCTTTTTTGCTTAAGAAGTTACTGTAGTCATGCAGGTGATTAGAAAGAGTTTTCATTAAAAATAATGGATGGTGTGTAGAAGAACGTTCTTTTAAGTTACTTTTTTTGTTGTATGAATTTAATGAAGCCGGACTGGGTCAGGCAGACAGATAGACAGACAGATAGACAGTCGGGAACGGGAACTTATATGACTACTTATATGAATTAAATGAGATGCTCCACATCAGGAGCTGGGAAATGCCGGGCCGGGTCAGACAGACAGACAGACAGACAGACAGACAGACAGACAGACAGACAGACAGTCGGTAACGGGAACGAGAACTTATATGACTACTTATATGAATTAAATGAGATGCTCCCCACCAGGGTCTGGGCGAAGCCGGGCAGGGTCAGCTAGTAATATATAAATTTGAAAGTGTTTGCTGTCCAAAGAGGGTATTGACTGCTCTAATGGAGGGTTCTAAGTTAATCATTATATTATGGACATTAATGACCCGATTATTGAGGCCCTGCCAAACTGACACCAAACAACCTAATTAGCATAAAGGCATACGAGGCAATATTTGCCAAATTGATAAGCAGTTGTCTACCATTCAGTATGGTGGACGTACATTTCACGCCTTTACGACCACACCTTTTTATCTTGACCACCATCTTACCAAGACCAACAATTGTTTAGCACTGTATTTTCCCCCATATCCTTTTTACGGGACATCGCTGTCAACACCAGCATTTTGCTGCTGTTGTTGATGTCTTGGCAAGCTTACGTTCAGTAGTTTGCCATTGTTTTTCTGAATGACCGGCTCCCACACCAACTCGTTAAAATGCAACGCAACGCGGTCTACTGCCAAATCGGTCGCAGCTGTATTTCGAACGTAGGTAAGTGGGCTTACGAATCCCATCTGTAAGCTCTTCGCCACGGAGGCGGTTAGCACTGTGTGTGTGTGGGTGTTTTTTGCGTATCCCTTACGGGACGTTGCAGTCAACACCAGCATTTTTCAGCTGCTGTTGATGTACTAGCAAGTGTTACGTTCAGTAGTTTGCCATTGCTTTCTGAACGACCGGCTCCCATACTAGCACGTTATAACACAACGCGACACGGTCTAGCACTGTTTACTGCCTCCAGTTAGGCTATGTCGTAATCGTTTCAGGCCGGTACTCACTGGCCGTCATGCCTAAAGCCCTTTCGAGCGCCTGTCCTGTTCGCTAGATATTTCTTGAACTGATAGCGGGAGCATTGTTTCCGCTTGTCTTACCTAATTCCTAAAGTGAGACTGATTTGAGGATACGGCGAACCGTATTCAGCCCCAATGCGTTCTGCAACGGATTTGCTACCTTATAATGATCCAGTGGGGGTTGAGACGAGAAGTCTGAGTGCCGTAGCGGCTAGACGCTCGTCTGTTCACCCTGTGGTCATGGGTTCCAATCTGCATTAGAAAGGACTCTATTTAAAAAAATAAAATCAACCTGGGTTAACTCAGTTTAAAATGGGTACCAGAATAAAGCATATGAAGTAAGGACGAGATACTGACACATCATCCACCGAGTGCCGGTTGCTCTGGACGGGCGTAGATAACCCATCGTTCTAGATAAAATAACGGGTCAATGCCCCTTTGGGCATGTGAAAAGGTCCTTTACCTTAATATGTGAAGGCCTAACAATTCACCCCCCTCCCCCCCTCCCCCCCCCCCCCCAGCAGTATCTGCCGAGGGACTGTCTTCATATGTACGACTGAGGGATCGACCCAGCATCGCAAAATAGGCACCGTATACTTGTCATACATGTCTGGGTATTTTTGTCTGGGAAGACAAGACGGCCACTGGAGTGGGATGATCTGTCCTTCTTATTATGCAATTTATTTTGGCTTTGAACTCAAGCGTTGTCCACGCTGAACTGATTTTTGCATATGGGTTAGCTTTCCTTATTACCCGTGGGCTCGGCATCATGCGAACCCACTCCCACTTCTGAAGTCAATAGAAACGGCAGACTTTGGGGAGTTTTGGAATGGAAGGCAGTGCATCGAATTATCAGTACATTCAAGTTGGCTAATAAATAGTTCTGCATTGAAACAGTGGCTGGAATAGAAGTTACAGATAGAGAAGATATATAACGAACGTGTGATAACGCCACGGACGAATGAACTTACAGACGAGGAAATTAATCATGATTTCAGAGCGGCGAGAAATGTACCTGAAGGATAGAGAGAAGGAGTTTCAAGGACGTGTGAAGTAATTTATAAACGGCTTGTTTATGAGACAGTTTGTAATTTTTAATCATTAATAGGAAGTTCAATAGTGTATTTACGGCCGGCCCTGGTATCACAGGCCACGTAATATATTGAATAGGATTGTTTAGTGTGCAAACCCGATGTGCGCTGTAAATAAATTTAAAAAACAGCGATTTTTTCAATTACTCACGTTCAGGAATCAGCCTTTTATTCTTCCTGTTTGTGTTCACTCGCTAAAGCCCATATTGCTGTTCAGTTGGTTGGAGCGAGCCAGTTCTATTATTATAAGTTGTCAATTCGAATCATTGAGAATAACCCATAACAGCGACATGGCAGTAGGTAGGTAGGTAGGTAGGTAGGTAGGTAGGTAGGTAGGTAGGTAGGTAGGTACACACTCGTGTCCATATGCAGTGGTAATAATCTCTGCCTTCGGCCTATAATTTCTACTCACACTTTATTGCAGTGGTTCTCAACCGGTGGAGAATTCCCCCCCCCCCCACCCCCACCCCTGGCGGGTGAATATTAGGGTTTCCATCGTGGGGGGGGGGGGGGGGAAGGAATTAAAGATTATTTTATTTCAAGATCGCGTTAATACAAGAACCGATTACTTGATATTGTTTTTCCCTCCATGCTTTACGGTTCTGTACTTCTCACCCGTCTGAAATTCGTTTTATAACTTAAGCAGACCCGCAGACCCGTTTTATGTAAACGTATAGACTTGTTCTAGTATGTGTTATTAAATTTAACTTCCAGTTTTACGTATACTGTGCACGGGCATGTTTTTTTTTTTTTTTTTTTGGGGGGGGGGGGGGGTTATAGGGAGAACAAACGAAACGGGGGGGGGGGGGGGTGACGTTCTAAACATTGTGAAAGGGTGCATGAGCGAAAAAAGGTTTAGAACCATTGCTCTATTGTATCATGATCACTGAAGAATGAAGAATGAAGAATGGATTGCGCGATGAATTGGATTAAAGTGTGGAAGAGTTGCGCAGTTCGTCGACCACACTCTCTCGCCTGAATCCATCTGAATCCAGTGGCAAGACAAGTCTAGACGACTGGAGACGAAAACGGGTGCAGTGGATGACCAGGGCGCTCTGCGTGCCTTGCCGTGCTCATCAAGTTCCACATAGCTTAGCTGGTAAACTCCGTCTTGCCCATTGAATCATCAATGATTTCTTCCTCGCAGTCTGCCGAATCCTGTCTTCACATGCTGGATAGGCATACCCTAGTTCACCGATTGGTTTGAGACCGAATCGGTTACCCACGCCTCGTTCAGCCAGCCTGTCACAGCTGTTTCCCGGGGGAGGGGGGAGAGGGGGGTCGTTGTCGCATGCTGACAAGGAGCCAGAGGCGTGAGCTGGATGTCAGGCTTGGACCAGTGGTGAATGGTCCCTGAAAAGGGCAAACAGTCATCCTTACCAAAGGAAGTACCAATGCCTGACATCCCAGACCTACTTGAATGGTGTCATACATGCTGTGCATAGCTGGCTCTCTGGTTATACTACCCCCCCCCCCCCCGCCCACCATGGAGTACTTCAGCCTATGGACACTATCAGAACTTCCCTTCGTTCTATAGGCGTTTGTTTTAAGCCACTCTCTTTCATTCCTAGTATATCTACGGGAGTAGGTCAGAAAGTTATGCACCACAATTATTATCTCTTTAACCGTTAATAACATTTTTTATTTTATTATTCGCATATCCTTTACAGGACATCGCTGTCAACAGCAGCATCTTTCAGCTGTCTGTTGATTTCTTGGCAAGATTACGCTCAGTAGTTTGCCATTGCTTTCTGAGCGGCCGGCTCAGTTATCCCGCAAGTCACCAGCGGAGGTCGAACCGCTCCCAGTTCTCGCCCGCTACGAGACTCTGCGTGATAAACGGGATTACGGAGAAAGTGGTGTAACCCCTCGGCCAGAGAGACCGGCGTTAATAACATACAAATGAAATTTAGTCATAATGTTCATGCACATGTGCAGCAATCATTTCTTCTTATCAACATAATCCCCATCACCCGTAACGGCTTTGAGCCATCTTGAAACAAGAGCATATATCCTATATCTGTACCACGTTATGTCCTGTTTTCTGAGCGATTTCTTCACTGCATTAATCACATTGATACACGTATGCTCTCTTGTTTTACACGTGTTCTTACACATATCCTCTCTTGTTTTATAGCGTTCTTACGCGTATCCTCTCTAGTTTTATACGTGTTCTTTCGCGTATGTTCTCTTATTTTACACGCGTTCTTACACGTATCCTGTCCTGTTTTACACGTGTTCTTACACGTATCCTCTCTTGTTTTACACGTGTTTTTCTTGGTTTATCTCTACCCATGTTACTTAAGGGAGTCTCTTCAACGAAGTAGTTACGCCATCTGCCTCTCACTACGATGGCTGTGGGTTCGATTCCGGGCTACGTCGTTCGATTCACGAGTGCATTTTTCTCGGAGACTCCTGGAGGTCTTCGGTGGAGCTACGGAGTTCGTGCTTTGTGCGACACTTTCGTCAGGCCTTCCAGTGGAAAGAGACTGAGCCATGTGGGATAAAACTCGGTGTAATGAAGTCGACCCTCTTGCTTTTTATACCCTTTCCCGTTTTAGTCAAGGGAGCGGCTGGCTGAGTGGTTAGAATGCCGGATTCTCCTTCGGAAGACCTGGGTTCGAACCCTCGGTAAGGTGTGGAGTTGTTTTTTTCTTTCTGTAGGGGCAAAAACCTAAAAACTCTAACCCGCACAGTTCGCGGCGACTGCACTAGTCAGGAAGCCTTAATTCCTCAGGCTCAAATACCCCTCTGTCATACACTGCAAGGTACAATATTGGCAGTAAATGACAGTTTATGACAGCCTTCTAGTATTCTGTTTTGGCGTTTCTTCGTATCTTAGAATATGACCAAGCTTTTGAATTGCCTTAATGAGCCTTATTTGTTCTATTGTGTTTGAAAACAGAAGAGTTAGGGTGAAATTAAAGTTTAAAGGTGCTTGTGTGTGTGTGTGTGTGAGCGTGTGTGTGTGTGTGATTATCTGGTAAGTGATCAAAGCATGGCAATCTGGTCCCTTCTCGCATGTTATGTTATCTGTTTATGAAACACTCGATATGCGGCCTTGTGTGCTTAACAATGTCAAGGTTAATGGGTCAATGTTTCTTTCCAACGCAATTGAAACCACCGCGATAAGAAAACAACCAGTATCAATTATGAAAATGGAGGTCGGCGTGGCATAGATGGATAACGCGCTTACACTTTATCTGGTGACCGCGGCCTAGAGGGTTCATTTCACACGTCTATCAGTTGGACTTAAATATTAACTTCTCGGCTTTGACGTGGTGATGTACATTACAAGTACAAGGGTAATTGGGAATATTCTTAAACAAGTGAATCCGTGCAACTATGTCGGAAATGTTATAACATCTGATAGGAGGTACCTTGAAGAGATATGAACAAGAGTCACTATTTCACAGGTAGCCTTTTTCAAAATGGAAAACAAACTGCAACGAGAAAATAGGTGTTGGCGTGCTACTTAGAAGCTTTAGTTTTATATAGACGTGAAACGTGGACAATGAGCAGACAAACTGAAAATTAACTTATGGTAGTGGAAATGTGGTTTCTGAGGAAACTGCAGAGTATACCATGGACAGACAGAAAGACCAAAGAGCAAGTTCTACAAGAGGCAAATGAAAACCGCAGACTGATTGGAGAAATTAGACGTAGACTGTCAACATTTTTAGCACGTTATGAGAAGAAATAAACTAGAGAACTCGGTGATAACAGGCAAGATTGAGGAGGGAAAGAACAAGGGGAAGGCAAAGAAGAAAATATCAGCATGTTTTGACCACATGACATGTACGAGACAAGAACTGATCCACGACTCAGATGATCTCGTGAGATGGTAAAACATGACCGCTACGCTTACCGGCATGGTTCATGATGAATGAATGATGTTCTAGGCAATTTTGCAGTATTCTTACTTCTTTTTTTATTTTACAGGACATCGCAGTCAACACCAGCATTTCTGCCGCTGTGATCTCTTGGAAAGTTTACGTTCAGTAGTTTGCCATTGCTTTCTGAACGACCGGCGCCGATACCAACACAAAACCAACGCAACGCGGTCAGCTGCCAAATCGCGCGCAGTTGTGTTTCGAAGGTGGGTATACGGGATTACGAACCGCCTCCGTAACCTCTTCTCCACGGAGAGCGGCAGTAATCTACAGGCTCTGGCAAAGTTGTTAGGAGAGAAAAACAATAACCAATGGGTAGAGAGCGCCTATGATCTTGGATGGAATCTGTCTGTCATTTACTGCCAATAAAGTACCTTGCGGTGAATGGCAAGAGGGTCTCTGACCCTGAGGAATTAAGGCCGCCTGGCTAGTGCAGTCGCCGCGAATTGTGCAGGTTAGGATTTTCTTTTTGCCCCCGTCAGAAAAAAATCCCACACCTTACCTAGGATTCGAACCCGGGTCTCCCGAAGAAGAGTCCGGCGTTCTAGCCACTCAGCCAGTAGCTCCTCTAGAGGAAGTAAACCTTACCCAGATGTGTGCTGAAACCAGACACGCTGACCTTTGAAGTGCAAAACTAAGCGTGACGCACACCCCTCACAAGAGGGTCGAAAAAGAGGAGAAACAGTATTCTCAAATGTTTATTGGTAGGTCAGCATGGCCGAATGGAAAAGAACGCGTGTTCCTAAACATCCGGTTTGCGGATGCCGAGGTAAGGGGCTCAATCCCCTACACCTAACAGTTGGACTAAAATGTTGACCTATCGTCCTTGACTAGGAGGCGTAAATTACAAGAATCCCTGAAGTCGGAGTGGGTTCGCCTGATGGCGAGGGACACTGTTAATAGGGAAAGCTAATCCGCACGCAGAATTAAGTCCAGTACCACTAGAAGTAGTGTGTACGCTTGAGTGCAAAGCGGGCGAGTGCAAACAACAACAACAACAACAATATCAACGTATGTTCGTGTTGATTCTTTGTCAAACGCGTAACCACGCGAAAAGTCGACAACCTGGGCGATATCTTCTCTCCAGATCCTTCTTCTCTTTTAACTATATCGTATGACAGCGGGACTGTTTGACCCACAGCAGGGGATCTGAGCTTCCGGGGGTGTGGGGGGGGGGGGGGGGGGGGGGAGGGTGGTGCCGCAAAATATTTCAGAACCCGGATGTCAGCATGTGATCTGTTAAGTTAGTTGCATGTCCTTTACAGGACGCCGCAGTCAATCCCAGCGTTGTTTTACTGTTAGTGATTTATTAGCTAAGTTTACGTTCAGTAGTTTGCTATTGCTTTCTGAACGACCGGCGCTCGCACCATTGATAGATATCAACACAAGGCGATCTGTTTCCAAATCATCTGCAGCTAATTTCGGACGCGGTATACGGGAATGCGATGGGCTCCGTGGCGAAGGCGTTACGGACGATTTGGCAGCTGACCGTGTAGCGCTGGGTTTTAACGTGTTGGTATGGGAGCCGGTCGTTCAGAAAGCAATGGCAAACTACTGAACGTAAACTTGCCAAGACATCACCAACAGCAGTAAAATGCGGGTGTTGACAGCGATGTCCTGTAAATAGGAAATGAACAGGGGGAAAAAAAACGGTAATGCAAATCATATTCGTTACCCCTTTGTCACAGACTCAACATAACGCTTCGTACTTACTTAATTGTTCCGATTCGCCCAGCATGAGTAACACGTTTTGTATTAGTAACTCATTTTGTGTTAGCAAGCGGCGACTTTACTTGAGCTCTACCAAGCAATTTCTCAACAGCGTTTCTTATCTACTTCTTTCCTCGATATCTTTTATGAACTCATTCTGTCTAAGCCAGTTGTGATATTACCTGACTATATCTCTGTTGTTATGTTAACCGATTAAATCCTAGTTTGTTTGTTTGTTTGTTTGTTTGTTATTTTGCGCTCACTCGCTTTGAACTCAAGCCTAATCCATGCACACTATTTATACTAGTGATTGACTAAATTTTGTGTGTGGATTAGCTTTCCCTATTAACAATGACCCTCGCCATCAGGCCAACCCACTCCAACTTCAGAGGTACTTGTAATTTACGTCCCCAAGTCAAGGACGACAGGTCAACATTTTAGTCCAGCTGTCCGGTGTAGAGGTTGAACTGCTTACCTCGGCATCACCACACCGGATGTTTAAGAACACGCGTTCTTATCCATTCGGCCAAAAAAAAAAATGCGGACCTAATCCTAGTTATTATTTTAACCGATTATATCCTAGTTGCTATATTAACCGAGTATATCTCTGTTGCTATATTAACCTATTATATCCCAGTTATTATATTAACCGATTATATCCCAGGTGTTATATTAACCCATTATATCCAAGTTGTTATATTATTAACCGATTATATCCCAGTTATTATATTAACCGATTATATCCCAGTTGTTATATTAACCTATTATATTTCACTTATTATATTAACCGATTATATCCCAGGTGTTATATTAACCTTTTACATCCCAGTTATTATATTAACCGATTATATTTCACTTATTATATTAACCGATTATATCTCAGTTATTATAATAACCGATTATATCCCAGTTATTATATTAACCGATTATATCCCAGTTATTAGATTAACCGATTATATCCCAGTAATAATAATCTCTACAGTTGGTGACGACTGTTCTAGCCAGGCGGTCATAATTACTCAAGTTCAAGACACCCCCCTCCCCCACTACACCACAACGTACTATTGGCAGTAATGAAAATTTTTAATGACAATTACATTAACTTACTTTGTTCCATTTATATTACCATTCCAATTGTTAAATTCAGCGACTGTGGAAGAGCATCAGTATCAGCAGCACACGAAACAGAGAGATGTGGACAGACATGGTCACCAACGCCACATGAGATCGATTATAATTATAAGAAGAAAAAGTTTGATATTGCTTTATGAATGGGAAATCAACGTTTAAGTCCACTAATAACTGAATATTTGGTAGCTTCAAAAGACACCCCGACAACCAATTTGACTGTTTTGTATTTTGAGTTTTGTTTACTTATAAAGATAAGGTAGTATCTAACCGTGTTGACTGCATTTGGTTATAAACCTACAGGAGCGCCACTGTTGCTGCTTGCAATTTGTGTTTTGTTTACCTATGAAGATACAGTTGTATCTGCATTGGTTATATACCTGCAGGAATGCAACCTCTCCTGTTTATATATATATATATATTCCAAAAGAGGGACTCCATTACTGCGTGATATACAGCACGAAACCGTATGAGAGCCGGATGTTAAGGCAAAATAAAACTAATTATGCCGTTCAAAAATCAACCTTGACAACCGGTACATAAAGCAGATGTCAAAGTACAACCGAACGCGAAAAGCCGTTGTAGAATACAGGCCTGGCGCGTATGGTTTGTTGCCGCGCGAGTCGTGTCTGGGGATTTCCCTTCTTTCAGACAAGGTTCATGGTCTGACTGGTGTGATCGTCACCAGATTAGTTCAAAGTTCAAACATGTTTTCAGAACTGGTTGCCACCCCCCCCCCCCCCCCCTCCCCCCACTCCCGCTAGGTCGCTACTGACAGTGAGCGCGTTTTAGGAAGAACCTAAATATAGCTTCACTTAATTGCGATGTTTCATGCATTCTAAGACTCGGAAGAAAATAAATAGATCGGATTGTTTTATGTGATTTAGCGAGGTTGATATTTTATTAATAAATTGGCCTGTTTTAGACATGTATTTTTTTTTTTCATTTTTATTTATATTACTCCTAATTTCCATTTTTAAAAAAATGTTTTGCATATCCTTTACAGGACATCGCTGTCAACACCAGCATCTTTCAGCTGTATGTTGATTTCTTGGCAAGATTACGCTCAGTAGTTTGCCATTGCTTTCTGAGCGGCAGGTTCACATACCCTGTAATTTACCGATGCGATTCGAACCACTGCTGATTCTCACCGTCATCACGTTACCTACGAGAGTATACGAGATTACGGAGAGAAGTCGCTAACCTCTAAGCCACGAAGCCGGCCCTAATTTCCATAGACTATCATTTATATTGCCTATTTTATTACATATGTATATAATAAACAGATTATGTTTTGCAAAGTTTTAGCTCTGAACATTTATTTTGAAATGTCGTTATAAACTTCTTCTACTGCTTCCACCCTTATTCCGCTTTGTGAATTTGGCCCTCGATCCAACCAACTCATGGTGTGCTGTTGCCGATGCCCTTGTCAACCCTGCAAAGTTATCGGTTACATGGTTATCCCAAAACAACCATACTGTGAACACAGACCTGCCGGCAGTGAGGATTGATGGGAGTATTTTGAGTAGAACCCAGTCGATGACATATTTTGGCGTGAGGTTTGATCGTAGTCTGTCCTTCAGAGATCATGTCGATTATGTCATAACGAAAGCGCGAAAAGGTTTGTCAGCAATGAGAGTCATGGCAACTGCCAATATTGAGCAAAGACTGTTAATACTTCTATTCCAAGGACTGGCACTTTCACCAATCGAGTATGCCCTGGCCATCCTCACTGTCAGCCGTACACAGATTGGAAGACTTGAAAAGGTACAAAAAGAAGCCATGCGCATCATTTTGGGCTGCACGAGAGACACCAGCTGTGTAGCAATGAGATACCTCCTTGACTTCCCGACCATGAACCACAGGATCAAGATCTGGAGAGCTCGTGCATACTTAAAAATAAGTGCAGATGAGCAGCACCCTCTGCATAAGGATATATTCAGAGAACAGGGCGACAGGCTAAAGAGGGGTAAATCATGGATGGTGTCACATAAAAACTTGATAGTTTCTATCGATGACAGAAAGTCGCGACAACTGTCTGCACACAGTCGGCATTTCTTTAATCTGTAGTTGCTCGAGAAGGGACAATAGCGCCATCCGTCTGCAAGGCGGTAGTCAGCCTTTGAAGTGATAGACGGAATGTCTGGACAGACGTCGGATGGATCTTGTGATGTGGGAAATTATTCTCTGGTTCACAGGCGGGCAAGACTTTTTGTTGTACGGGAACCAGATTCCCAGATGAAAGCAAAATAGACGGCGGGTTGATTTCACCCAGTCTAAAACAGAGGGAGAACACCAGATTCTGGACTGTCTAGCGTCTAGACTTTTGGGTGACGTCACTAAGCCCCGAATTAAAACCAGTTGAGGTAAACAAATTTGAGTTAGTCGACCAAAAGATATGAAGTGCTAGGGATCGGCGCAGTATTCCTAGTTGTGTTTATAGAGAGAGACTATAGTGTCAATTTGTTGAGATATATCGGCGGACATCGATCCAGTCTGTGATTTTATAGTCTCCATCTACAACAGGAATAGCCATATGGTATTCTATTAAACATATCTAACTTAGATTATTATTAGGAATGGAGTACAGTATAAGTGTGGTGATAGAAAGTATTATAGGAGCGTCGGCACTAGTAGCCTATTGTGTAGCTTAACCTAGCTTGTGTGATATATGATTTAACTCAGGGAGTTAAGGAAAATGTAGTGGGATAATATTTAGAGAGATTGAGGATGGTTGGGAGGGATGAAGGGAATGTGAAATGGTAGGATCTTCCAGTAGGGCATCTGCTGGGTTTCTACCCGTTTCCTTTAATCTTTCCTTGTCTTACCATGACTCAGACCAATGTGATGGCCGTATGACAGAGTTCGGTTCTCTGTTATAGATCTGAGTGCTGCTATCGGCCTACACTCACCTAATTAATGTCAGAATTGAGTTGCACTCACCAGGGTGTTCTCTATTCGACAGGTTCCACTCGATGGTTCCATGATATGATCCACCAGTTACCACCAGCTAGAAGAAAGTAATGGCTCGTGTATTGTTGGCAGAGTTTACTGAGAGGCTTTTGCACTGGGCCCATAACCCAGAGGGTCTGCAAGAACCTGGCCTCTGCTGAGCAGGAAACGATGATGTTATAATTGTGTTTCCAAAGTGATAGTACATCACAGTAAATTAAAGACATTGACAATAACTCCAGTACCAGGAACACTATTCCATACATAACTACCTGGAACATTAACATTGTGTGTTAATATGGGGAAAATCTTATAACAAGTGACATACGAACTTTTAGGTTTTCCCAGGTGACATTAACGATATTTGTAAGATTCTCTGATCAACGAACATTTAATGAACAGAGTAGATTCACAGTGTGTGATAGAGTGCAGACCAATATTGGACAGTGTCTATCATTGATGACCAAGCATCCTGATTGTTCGAGAGATATCGGAGAAAGTCGTCACGTGGCCGGAGAAACATCCTTTGGGTGAGGTTTTCTGTCCGGAATATATGGTGCTGTTGTGTGCTCAGCACAGTGATGCAACTGACTTTGCTCCTGATTCACTGGTCTGATTCTACATACACATTAGAGTAGACGACACACATTCTACACATCACACACACACACACTTCTCACTTACATACTCTTTGCTTTAATAAATTATTTTGAATTTATTTGTTGAAGCTAGAGTTGTTGAGTATGTTGTGTTGGGGAAGAATGAGATGGGGCATGATCCAGTGGTGAGTGATAGTAAGAAAGAGGTGTCTATAGACTGAAGGAGTGTTGTGGACGGATTCTGGTGGATTCTCCGGAGTAATGATATTGGGTTAAGTAAAATGTGGGTGTTGATTCCCATCACTCCAGGGACGACACTAAAGTAATAAAGTAAAGTATTCATACGACAGATGGGTCGGGCGGAAGATGTCATCAGACAGGTCTGTAGTCCTACCAGTATCAACCCCGGCAAGGAATTGATGCCTGTGCCTCCAGCTTTTAAGTACACCTTCTCCTGCATTATCACACTTGACAGACGGTGAAGAGAACAGAACCCTGCCGCTGTCAATGCAGAGGTCAACGCGCTCATCAATGAGACCTCAGACAACCCCAAAGTGCTCATCTATACAGATGGATCTGTTGTAAAGCAGCAGAGAAGTGCGTAGGCATTTACAGCCCGTTTAGCGGACCAAACCGTTCAACAATCCAGTGGTTCTTATTCCATGAGCACGAGCAGCATGACGATGGAGGTCATGGCAGTAACGTAGGCTTTTATATGGCTAGAATCACAGCATTATACCAACGTGTGTGTACCAAGTGATTCAATGAGCATGATTCGGAAGGTTGATGCAGGATCTGTGCGTAGACAGTGGACTGATTCGCTGCGAAGTCAGTTGTCCGTAAGGTCACCTTCATCTTCGTCCCGGGACATGCGGGAGTCGAGGGAAATGAACGAGCTGATAAATTGGCCTTCTCTGCATCCCCTGCTGATGGCCAGCCCATGGATCGCACCGATGTTATTAACATCCTTAAAGAGATGTCGAGAACAGAGGACTTTGACGTCTGTGAATCCACATCGTTGTCCAGGATGAGAGACTTGGGAGTAAGAATTGGCACGGCCAGACACGGGAGGCACATCGGGAAAACGAGGTGCATCATCAACCAACACAGAACTGGCACTATTAGCCACCGGACGCTGATGCATATACTGGGGGAGGATCTGAGCACCTATGGACCTGTCCGGAGTGCAATGACGATACCCCAACTGATAACTGGTAACTGATAACCAACCAACTCACTACAAACACTCATATCCTAGGATATCCCAGGCATCTTCGTACACATTCTCCCCATATTATTCATTTATGTTTCTACTTTTCCCCCCGTCTGTTTTAGGTCTCCAACTATGTCTTTTGCCTTGTGAATTCCAGACAAAGGACTTTCTAGTTATACTTATCTCATCTCATCTCATCTCATCACGTTCCTCTTGTACCTTGCGGTGTCGAGGTGAAATATAAACAGCTGGAGAGTGCCCGCTTATAAGCTTCATGTATCGATATTTCCATGGACTCTGTTATTCCCTGCGTCCATCGTTTACGTGGTCGGCCTCTTCCTCTGCTTCCATCTGGTCTGTACATCATTACTTGTTGTGGTATACTGTTAGTCGGTAACCTACTTGCATGGCCAAACCATTTGACTTGCTGCCTTCTAATAAAATCTAGCGCAGCTATAACCCCCACTTTAGTCCTGATTTCTTTATTTCTGATCGTATCTCTTCTTGATACATTGAGTGTTCTTCTCATGAATCTCATTTCCGTTGTGACTTTTCTTTTCTCTTTTTCTGTCATTGCCCAGGTTTGGCATTGGTAGCATAGAGTTGGTAGGAAGATTGTGTTGTAAAGTGCTTTCTTAGTAACTATTGATACATGTTTGTTCTTTAGTATTAGTACCATTTGTCCAATGAGTTGGTTTGCTTTATTGCATCTATTTTCGATCTCGTCTTCTGTTTGCTATTTGATGATATTATACTTCCTTGGTACTTGAAAATCTTTACTTGTTTCAGGGGTTGTTCATTTAGGTGAATTGTTGTTGTTTTTTCTTCTTTATTTATAGTCATTATCTAGTTAGTTAGTTAGTTATTTGGTTGGTTGGTTGGTTGGTTGGATGGTTGGTTGGTTGTTTGGTTGGTTGGTTGGTTGGTTAGTTAGTTAGTTAGTTAGTTAGTTAGTTAGATAGTTAGTTAGTTAGTCGACAACATTGCACATCGAACCATTCAGTTCAGTAGTGCTCGGATCCCCTACTCAGCACATCCCGCAGCGTGTAGCGGCTAACGACGCCAGTTCTGTGTTGGTTTATCAATCTTCTTTGGCTTCCTGCGTAGTGTTCTTGTATGGCCACCCCTCTTTTAATTTACTGTTCTCGCAGTCTGGCCATGGTTGTAGATTCACAGTCATTACTTGGTTCTAGCAAAAGTCTTACTTCTCGTAGAGCATTCAGAATGTCAGCCTGGTCCATGGCGCGCCCGCCCTCCACAGTAGTCTTACCTGCGAGCTTGTCAGCCGCTCATTTCCTTGTACTCCCGCATGCCCTGGCACGAAGATGAAACTAATGTTTGCCAGCCGAGACTGCTCCAGAGACAGTAACCATTCTCTTCAGATCCACCTCATCCATCTCTATCCTCTTGAGAGTAGTGATGTTGGGAACACGTCCACGTATTTTTACATCCAAGATGGCGGCTGATAGTTTTATGAAGGATTTTTGGTAAAATCCCGGGTCTATTTTTTTTTTGGGTGTGTTTCTGTAAAAGTAATTAAGGTAGTGTGGTCTATTTTGGTGGGAATTTGTCTCTGGAACGGGGTGAAATCTGTGGGTTGTTTCTGTGAAAGTAATTAAGGTATTGGAAATAGAAAGAGGGGGTGTGAGCACGGATGAATGGTTTGAAGGGGAAAGTGTAAGTTATATATTGTGGTTAGAAAGGAACGGAGTATATGATCTGTTATACAACTATGAGTGGTGAGTGTAGTGATGTATAAACTGCCAAGGGTGTGATGGGTCGTGGTTATACTCGACGAAACATGGGTAGAGGTGTGGATGGTTACTGAACAACAGTAAAGAGGGTTGTAGGAGTTTGACACAGTAAAACAGAGAGACAAAATTAAAAACAAACAAGTAACATTTTCAAGTGCTTTTTATTGGTATACAACATCAAACTACATTTAAAAACGGGTTCGTGTACGACCCAAAGGGGATCAGAGGGAGCTGCTTATTGTAGAAAGATGCCTGGTCCTGTATGAAATCTTATAAAGTTGTAATGGATATGGCGTATGGTAAGGGGTGGGTATTAGTGGTCAACTAGGAGTGGTCGATATAGGGGTGGTCATAAATGTAATAAGATAAGAGGTGTTATGTTCGCAGTTACAGACTGGTCAACCAGTGGTCAAGCAGTGGTCAAGTAAGGAAATTGTAGGGAAAAGTGGTTGTAATGATATGGTGGTGATTAAAGGGTGGTAAATTAGTGGTCAACCAGTGGTCAAGCAATGGTCAAGTAGCCAAGTAAGGAAATTTTAGGGAAAAGTGGTTGTAATGATATGGTGATGCTTAAAGGTTGGTAAATTAGTGGTCAAGTAGTGGTCAAGCAGAGGTCAAGTAGTCGAGTGACCACTTAAATTGTAGGGGAAAGTACGTATAGTGCAATGGTGGTGGGTAAAGTGAGGAATAATCACTAGTAGTGATAATAGTACTACCAATGTTAGCTACAAGAATATTAGCTGGTGCGTTATTAGAGATACAAGTCTCTTTTTTTGTGGGGTGTGTAAAAATCATACAAAGAGGGTCATACAACCACAAAGACAGCCAAGTACACACATGTACACACTTGATACACACAAATACAAAGACAACCATACACATCCATCACCTAGCATTACTACTGTCATCACAACTATACACAACCACGTACAGACACGCGTACAACAACAAAGACAGACACAAAATATACACTAGAGACAGTAGCTGGCATATGTTTTTACCTATTTCATATGCCCGAGTTCCCGATAGTTTGATGTCTAGGTGACATATCATCCCCAAATACATTGTTTTATATTTTTGTCACTAACCATGTATGTCATTGATGTTTTCTTATATCACTAAACTATTTTGATGAATAACACACATATTTTGGTGATTAAATATTGAAACCAAGATTTTTTGTTGATTTTCATTAGTGGGTGGCTTTCTTCTTACTTCTTGTCCCGAGAGACATCAACACTGACAGACAATGAAATAAAGACACATACTGAGCTGTATTATGTATTTATTCAACTGATGCTTGCAACCAAGTATAGAAATTACGCCATCCACCTCGCAGTATCCAAGGATGTAGTTTATCAGTCATATACGTGCCTACAGATGTAGCGAAGCTTTCCTCCAGGTCTTGGACATTCACGTCTGTATTGTAAGAATTATTAACCAGATGCCTACCCAGACGCATACCAAGTGTAAAAACCAGCATTATTCTACCATAGTTGATGATGTTATCGGCAAAGACTTCGCCAGCGATTGAAACAAAGACCGGGAAAACGTGTTCGGGCTTGATACAGACTTCTAGTCTCGTGAATAACACATCATGTTGGTTGGCTATCTGACGTACTAAACGACACAACCTCGAGTTATTGGTCTTTGTGGGCTTGTAGGAACTAATAATAGTCAACGCCATACTCACCACCTCGGTGTGAACTTGTGTCAAGTCGACCATTGGTTCCATCATTATTATACCAATACCTACCAGAGACCCACTGGCGTGCAGTTGGTGGTCAAATGGTCTAATACTATCACCCGACGCGTTTATAAACACCAATGCGAGTAGGTAATTGGTTAATAATTCTCATAGATCCTAGGTGGATACAACTTTTTATGGCCTTGATTGCGGGCCCAACGGGGAGTGGTAAACCGTCTTTGTCCAACGGTTCTTGGCCCATCTACCAGCCATGGTAGACCCCCTTCCAGAGGAAATTATATGGTGCTATGGGGAATGGCAATCCATCTAAGAAACTATGAAGGGTGTTTAATTAAATGAAAGTCTGCCGGATGTGGAAAATTGGACAGGGGATAGACGTCGGTTAGTAGATGATCTAATGTCTGAGACAGATGACAGTGTGACTAAATTATTTACTAAAGGCAGTCATCATCGCAACCTCAGTGTTATGTATATAGTACAGAACCTATTTGGTAAGAATAAAGAACAAAGAACTATCAGTCTGAATTCGCACTACCTAGTGGTGTTTAAGAATCCTCGAGACGGGTCTCAGATTACCAATCTGGCCAAACAGATGTACCCAGGACAGGTGCCATATGTCCAAGAGAGTTTTAAAGACGCGACATCGGCTCCACACGGGTATTTGTTATTTGACCTGCGACAGGAAACACCGGATCAGCTCCGCTTATGAAGTCATATATTTCCCGATCAGCACCAAGTCGTCTACGTCCCCAAATAACATGTCTAACCGACTTAAACGTAACGAGGGTATGTTACGTTTCTTGGGTCAGACCAACCCAGCCACTGTGAAGGCAGTAATGAAATCAGCTTCCCCGGATCTCGTCCAATCAATTTGCGAATGCTGTCACAATGTTTTAAAAGGTAATGTTCCCCTGACACCAGCTCAGAAGAAGCGTCTGCAACGGCACAAAGACAGTCTGAGAGCACTCACTCATAAGAAATTATCGCTCAAGAAAAGGAAAGAGATTCTACAAGGTGGTTTCATAGGCGCCTTACTAGGCCCCATACTAAATGTGTTGAAAAGCGTCGTGGGTTTGTAATGGCCAAGAAGATGATCTTGATCGATCCCCTGTTGCTAGAAAAACCCTATGTACCACCCGACACACTAAATGATAGTCTACAGGATTTGGATCGTCAGATGCAACAAGTCCTGGAAACAGAAGATCTACCACCTCGTGACAAGGCCAGAGCGTATCAGCAAACACTACAGAGGTATCTGAATCGACTCGAACAGTACAGACACAAGCCTCTGGGACTAGTAGATATCAAGGAACAAAAACCTGAAGTCACCAGTGTACCGACACCAGTAGCCGAGACACCTCTTCAACCAACACCTCTTCAACCAACACCTATTCAACCGGCTCAAGTAGTCGAGCCCAAAACAGTCGAGACCACACCACATTACAAACTCAGGCGAAGCAAGAAGAAGACTAGGATACCTACCCCCAAGTGGCAAAAATGGCCGCCCAATTAAGAAAGTATTACTGTGACCCTAAGAAACCGGGAGCCTATGGTGGAGCAGCCGCCTTAAAAAGAAATACTAACCTGAAGAAAATAGATAAACGGTTACGTCATCAGGATACCTACACGTTACATAAACCGATCCGTCGCCGCTTCCAGAGACGCCAGACCATAACAGGTGGTATAAATCACCAATTTCATGCCGACTTGATAGATATGAGACTATTACAAAGATACAACGATGGGATGTCGTACCTAGTGACTTGTATCGATGTGTTTAGTAAATATGCTTGGGCCATCCCGATCCAGAAGAAAACAGGGAAAGCTCTAGTAGTGGCTATGAGTAAAATCTTTGGTGATAACCAACCGATAAATTTTCAGAGCGATAAAGGTTCGGAATTCGTTAATCGGACATTCTTAAAATTTCTGAAAGATCGAGGTGTGCACTTCTTTACCACCGAGAATGAAGATGTGAAGGCAGCGATAGTGGAAAGATTCAATCGAACCCTGAAAGAAAAAATGTGGCGTTATTTCACCAAGACCAATACACTGCGCTATGTCGACGTGATAGATAAATTGATCCAGAACTACAATGGTTCGTATCACAGAAGTATTCGCATGGCCCCTGTGCAAGTCAACTATAGTAATCAAGAAGAGGTGTGGAATAACTTGTATAAGCCGACATACGTATCGAAAAAGTGTATTTTACACCTGGGGACCGAGTCAGACTGGCTCAACCCAAACAACCTTTTAAAAAAGGGTATATGCCCTCGTGGACAGAAGAATTGTTTACCGTCAGTCGCATAAACCAGACCAGTCCAGTGACCTATGTGGTAACAGACGATTCGAGACAGGAACTACAGGGCTCGTTCTACAGAGAAGATATACAACTAGTTGGAGACAAGCAAGTGTATCGTATCGAAACAATCTTACAAGAAAGACCCAGGAGAGGTGGTGGGAAAGAGTATTTAGTGAAGTGGTTTGGTTATCCCAATTCATTCAATAGTTGGATAGCTGACACGCAACTAGCTAGTTATGGAGACTAGTGGTGTGACTGAAGACAGGGTGGAAACTATTGTGGTGCGCCCACAACCGACAGAGGGGGAAAGAACATCGATCTGGTAATTCTTTGGACAACGTGTACCGAGGCCAGAGATTGTATTTCTGTGTCAAATGGTGGTTATATATGCCGTAATTGTCGTGTCTTTGTTCAATCTGACTCAATGCAGCGCAGACGCACTAGATGGCAAGTTGTGGGTAGCTCTAATGAGTAGTTGTTTGGGCTATATGCTACCTAATCCTAAATTAGAAAAACGATGAGTTTCTACGTGATTTTACAGAGCAAAGCTGGACCAAAGGTATTTCCCAACAACCAACCAGGTCACTTTTTTGTCAAGTTGCCGCAGACCATTGATGTAACGACCCAATACGAAGTGGGCCTGGTCGAGATTCAGTTCCCCAAATCGTATTTTAATGGTTTGCCTGGGGAAATTTAGTTCCAATACTTTCCACCTAAAGGTAGTGGTATGGAACCTATAACCCTTGTATGTCCACCGGGTCCGTTCAGCAGCCCTGATACTTTCATCGAGGAATTGAATAAGTTGTGTGTAGAAACCCAACTAGACGAGAAAGTAAACATCAAATTCGTGCTAGGTACACCTTGGAAAAAAGTCGGGATGAAAATATTTGAAAAAGGCGCCCAGGCTAAAGTTAGTGACAGATTGAAGAATATGTTGGGTTTTCAAGCTCGACTCTATCAGACGATAATGTCTTATTATACGGTAATATATAATTAGAGATGGATAGCGAAGTTAAAAATATCTATGTCTATTCCGATCTCGTAGCCGCGAGACCAGTTGGAGACGTCATGGTTCCTTTACTAAGGACTGTTCCTATATTGGACCGACTGTCACCTTCAGTGTTTCGTCTTTATGATAAGACACATTATGTACCATTAAGTCGATTCTCCTTCGATACGGTGGAAATACTTTTAACTGACGATACGGGTAAAACACTCTCATTCAAGGATGGGACTTCAGTGCTAACTTTACATTTTCGAATCAGGAAACATTCAGACCTCGAATAGACTAAGATGTGTTTTTACGTGACACTGACGAGTAATGCATCGTTACAAATATACCCCCAAAATAACGCCGGACATTTCTTTGTCAAACTGCCACAAACTATTGAGCTCACCTCCCAGTACGAAGTTGGTTTGGTTGATATTCAGTTTCCCAACACCTATTTTAATATTTTGAAAGATGAGGTGTGGATAAAGTACTTTCCACCTCGAGACCTAGACGAACCACCGATGACGATTACGCTGACGCCTGGTCTGTACAAATCAACAGAAAAATTCATTGGTGAATTGAATAGATTGCTTTTCGAAGCTGAGAGATTTATCAATGAACGGCAATGGCTGCGTCTCGATGATGCCTTGCAAGAACATAACCGAATGATGTTCTCTTATAACGATATTTCGAATAAGGCTCGTTTCCAATTATATGAACAGGGGGCTGAAGTTAGACTTAGTGACAAGTTGGCAGAAATTTTACAATTTCCCTAGACACATGTCACCGAGACTGAACCCAGTCTGTCTGGTGTGGGTGAAGTAGATTTAGACCAGGGCACAAAAAATGTCTTCGTCTATTCCGATATTGTCACCTCTCGGGTGGTTGGTGATGTAATGGTACCATTACTGAGGACACTCCCTGTTCTAGTCAGATCCACCACCTCCGTATTTATGATGTATGACAAGCCACATTACGTACCCCTCAGTCGATTTTCATTTGACACGATTGAACTTCTTATAACCGACGAGCAGGGGAAACCTATCCCATTTACAGGTGGAACTTCAGTAGTGACGTTACATTTTCGAACAACCAAACGGTTTTATCTGGGCTAACCATGGTTAGGCACGTACCAATCCAACGCAACCCCAAACTATACGAGGACTATTTCTGCAATCAAGCTGGAAGTGGTCTCCCTGTTTTTGTGGGTGGTCGAAGTCAGCGAGGTCATGGAATTGGTAGTTTCTTTAGTGGTCTTGGTCGCACAATTCTTCCTTGGTTGAAGACTGGTGGCAAAGCCCTATTGAGAGAAGGACTGGGGACGGGTTTGCAAGTGGCTCAAGATGCCTTAGCTGGTAGAAATGTTGGTGAGTCCTTCAAAGAACACGCCAGAGATGCTGGTCAACGACTACTCCAAGGCGCTGCTCAACACATCAGCCAATCAGGTAGTGGGGTGAGGAAACGAAAACGAGCCGCCCCGCCAGGTCAGCCCAGTAAAAGAATAAAACCAACAGTCAGAAAGCCGTCGACTCATAAGACACATCACCACCAAGCGGGACATTCGGATATTTTCTCATAATGGCGTTAATTCATCCCAAGTCATGTGAGTGTCTGCATTCTGTTCTGGATCTGTTTAGTGTGCCTCCCACCCAGACAGCCGTGGAAGAGGGACAGTTTGTGGAGATTCATCCATTGGCCACGTTAGCTTATGGGGCACCCATCGAATTCACCATTTCTGGTGTCGGTGAAGATTACATTGATTTGTTTAATACTTTTCTTCACGTGAGAGCTAAAGTTACACTGCCCAATGGCGACGACCTACCAAACACAGCCGAAGTCGGTCCTATAAATTATTATTTGCATAGTTTGTTTTCTCAAGTAGACGTGTCCCTGAACGACACTCTTATTTCACCGAGTGAAAATTCGTATCCGTACCGGGCCTACTTGGAAGCTCTTCTGAATTATGGTGAAGAGGCCAAAAAGAGTCATCTGACGTCAGCTCTTTACTATCAAGATACTCCTTTGCACATGACAGACACAAAGGGTGATAACAATAAAGGTCTAGCCAAAAGAAGATCTTTAGCCAGCTATAGTGTGCCTCTGGATATGATGGGGCGCCTACATTCCGACATTTTCAATCAGGACAGGTACATGTTGAATGGTGTCGATATTAAAATCAAACTAACCCCATCAAAATCCGTCTTTAATTTGATTGCCACGGATGTAAATGGTGGGTACAAAAGTGTCATTACTTATGCCGCCCTCTTGGTGAGGAAAGCTAAGTTAAATCCAGCTATCTCTCTGGCCCATGAAAAAGCCTTATTGAGATCCAATGCCAAGTATCCTTTTAAAAGGGTCGTGGTAAAGACCTTTTCTATCCCTAAAGGTATGTTTTCCCACACACAAGATAACCTTTTCCTCAGCCAGACACCGACCCGGGTGGTGATCGCATTAGTGAATGCTTCGTGTTTTAATGGTGAACTGAATACGAACCCCTTCATATTCAATCATTATCAGTTAAACTATTTGAGTCTGATGGTAGATGGGCGTAGTGTCACAGGCAAACCCTTAACCATGAATTATACCACGAGTCAGTACATGCGAGCTTTCCATGATACCAATTTGGCCCTCGGTCTGATCGGTAAGGATGTCGGGAATGGTATAAATTATGAAAGTTTTAGTCAAGGGTATTGTTTATATGGTTTTGATCTGACTCCCAGTATATTAGACGGAGAACAGTTTGAATTGGCGACATCTGGCCCACTGTCAGTAGAACTAAAGTTTGACGTTATAACGACTGCACCTCTACAAGTCGTCGTATACGCCGAACTCGACTCGGTCCTAGAAGTTTCCAAGACGAGACAAGTGCTAACAGATTACATAGCATAATGGATACACAACAACTAAGACAATTACTCATGTCTGATCTGCTTGTTCGACGCCTTCCACTAGTCAACGTATGCGCTAGAGATCATTTGCCTAGACACATTAATAGAACACAGCCAGCTGCTTTGATCGTCAATACTGACACCAGTGCTTACTCTGGGTCACATTGGATCGCCCTATATTTTAATGGTCTAGGTCAGTTTGAATATTTCGATTCGTTTGGCTTGCCACCATTACACGCCGACATTATTCGTTTTATACAACGAAACTCGGACAGATCACCCGTGTACAATACCCGTATGTTACAAGACATTAATAACAGTACTTGTGGTCTGTATGCGTTGTATTTCTTATTGATGAAATGTCGCGGCTCGAGCATGTCACGTATCCTGCAACCATTTGGACACAGACAACACGTGAACGATCGTCTCGTGTTTCGATTGGTTACTCCGTGGTTAAAAAGGACAAGTCCAGAACTGTTTAAAACTAGATAAATTCGTCGTTATAAAATGAGACGACCACTCGTCTTTTTGTGTCTACAACGATCAAAATGTCTACACCCAAGTGGTTATTCATGTCAAGACCTGTTGATATGCCCAGACAACTAGACAACAGTTTGAAAGCGGTGACAGTTTCTCAAGACACAGGAACAACGACACTCCATCTATATCAATCTACCGACAGTCAAGACAAGCCTCTGAAAGACCAGACATCTTTCTACAATAATCAAGTCCCTCTGCTCCCTTTGTGTCTACAACGATCAAGATGTCTACACCCAAGTGGTTATTCATGTCAAGACCTGTCCAGTTTTAAAGGTTGTATACCAATAAAAGCCATTTGAAAATGTTATTATTTGTTTCTCTATTTTATTATGTTTTTGTTCCATTGTATGGTTTTTCTTCTTCTTCTCCTTCTTCTCTCTCTCTCTCTCTCTCTCTCTCTCTCTCTCTCTCTCTATATATATATATATATATATATATATATATATATATATATATATATATATATGTGTGTGTGTGTGTGTGTATGTGTGTGTGTGTGTGTATGTGTGTGTGTGTGTGACTGTTGCTGTCTCTCGGAAAAGAAGAGAAAAAAAGCCACTTGAAACAACCAATAAAATCATGATGCTCACCCCCATTCATACCACGGGTTTACTGCTACCACCGCGTGTTTTTCTCATTAAGAAATTCCTGACCGTAGCCCTGAAACGTGCGTGTTGATGGTCCCAGTCAATCGTACTGTGTGTTTGTATTCGTGTCTGTCTGTATGATTCTGTATATATATACGCGTGTCTGTTTGTTTCGTTGTACGTAGGTGTATTTGTTTCTGTATGGTTCTCTGTGTGTCTGTCTGTCTGTATGATTCTGTGTATGGCTGCACGCGTGTCTGTTTGTTTCTATATATGTATGTATTTGTTTCTGTATGGTCCTTTTCATTGTCTACAAGCAAGACTGCATATCTATTGATGTTACGTCCTTCAATGATCTTTTCATATATTTCTGGTGTACAGGGGAAAATTTGGTAGTAATGGCCGTACTCTTCTGCCTGTTATTCTCATTATCATAGTCTCGTAGATAGTCTCACCTATCTGTTGGTAGAATCTCGATTTCTCACGAGATTAAGAAGACTGAATAGCTTTCCAGCCTTTCACTAGTGGCATCTACTCTGGAATCAGCGGGGTTTGTGGTAGTAGTGGCCGTACACGGTTGGCTGTTTTTCTCATTAAAAGTTGGTAGGAGCCCGAGTGGTTGTTCTATATTAGCTGGAATGTTTAGTGACTCCTTGGTCTTGAATGTAGTTGAATGTGTGTGCGCGCTTTTGATTGACTGTCTATTTGTTTCTATATATGTACGTAGGTGTATTTGAGTGTATGGTCCTGTTCATTGTCTACAATCAAGTGGCCGTACACGGTTGGCTGTTTTTCTCATTAAAAGTTGGTAGGAGCCCGAGTGGTTGTTCTATATTAACTGGAATGTTTAGTGACTCCTTGGTCTTGGGTGTAGTTGAATGTGTGTGCGCGCTTGTGTTTGACTGTCTATTTGTTTCTATATATGTACGTAGGTGTATTTGAGTGTATGGTCCTGTTCATTGTCTACAATCAAGACTGCCTATCTATTGATGCTACGTCCTTCAGTGATCTTTTCATATATTTCTGGTGTACAAGGGAAAAAACATTACACATCCCTGTCTTAATACGCTGACAGTGGCCTATTTCATTATCAATCCTTATGATAGTTTTTGTTTCCAATATATGTTTTTCTTTCCCCACCAATTTGTAGATTTTCAACCACATCTAATTTGCCGTACACTACCAAAAGCCTTATCAACGTGATAACATACACATCTGTTTTTTTTTTTTTTACCTTGTGTGTTAAAAGCATTGTGTATTGTTCGTGTTTTTACACGGCGTGTAGGTGACTTTTGTGTTATTTTACATTCTGTACCTTTGAAATAGAGGTACCGAAAACAAGTACCATCAATGAAAAGCGAAAATAAACCAAATGAAAACAAAGTAAGACAGACCTTGTGGTCCCTGAGCTCTCCTTTTCCTGTGCTCGCGTTCGCGCGTCCCGTGGGCGACCGACCTGGGATTTTCAATCATTTTACCCGTCCCAATCTTACGCTCGTTGTTTTTGTTTACTTGTGTGTGCGCGCGCTTGTGTTTGACTATCGGTGTGTTTTTGTATGGGTGTCTGTTTGTTTCGTTATACTTGTGTGTCTGTCTGAATGTAGAAGTATAAGCGTTCCTGATTGTATGGTTGATGTCTTTGTGGTATCTGTATGTATACTTGTATGGTTGGTGTCTTTGTGTTTGTATGTGTTTATGTAGTTGTTATAGACAGTGAGGCTCGTGTAGACGATTACGATGATATATTGCCTAGAGGAACAGTCCAAGCACCTGGAACCGTATTGACACGCGATGATAGTCCTCTTCAGTGTTCTGCGGGCCCGATCGACAAGCATCACCATTACAGCGGACATCAACCACTCAGAACTACGACCCCCTCACTATATTACTAAGCCCAGACTCTTAGTTTTTTCAGATTATACCCTCTTATCTTATTACATTTATGACCACTGATATATCGACCACTAATACCCACCCCTTACCACCAAATGACACCATATCCATTACAACTTTATAAGATTTCATTTCTAATCGGTGAAGAAGCTACTATGAACATACCACCCTTTAATTTCACTAAGACACTACTATCGCCCTACACTTAACATTTAACACACTTGGTACCGACACGATCCAACTTTTACCCCTTCCTACTTCGACTAATTACTTTTACATTCCCACACCCGGCAACCAGCAAGAATTTCCCTGACTACGAGCGTAAATATACATGTGGTGCTGGTTGGAACCCTCGCTTTCATTACACCTCTGCCCTCTGACCTCTGCCCCACCATCCCCTCCTAAACACTACTGTCTTATTTCGCCATATACACACCGCTCTTGACAGTTTATCTTTCACTACATCTCAACACTCATAGTTGTCTAATGACAGTTTATCTTTCACTACATCTCACCACTCATAGTTGTCTAACAGATCATTCACTCCGTTCCTTTCTAACCACAATATATAACTTTCCCTTCAGCCCTTCATCCGTGCCCACACCCCCTCTTTCTATTTTCCACTACCTTAATTACTTTCACAGAAACACACCCCCAAAAAAAAAATAGACCCGGGATTTTACCCACAAAAAGTTTCCCCCACTCGGCAATAAAACTTTCATAAAACTATATGCCGCCATCTTGGATGTAAAAATACGTGGACGTGTTCCCAACATCACTACTCTTGAGCATGCTCATTTAGTCGCTAAGGAAACATGCCCTAGTGAATGTCTGTGTCTCGAGCCATGTTATTACTTTACTTACTGCCATGACTTCCATAGTCAGGCTACTTGTGGTCTCAGCAAAAGCACAGTCAAATACCTAGTAATACTATTCTCAAGATTTCCCAGTGTATGTCTTATTGAGCACCAGGGTCTTTTCTGAACATCCTGGTTCGTAATAAAATTGTCATATGTTTATTTTGTTAAGACAGAAAGTTCAATCATTTGAAGAACGAAGCAACTGAACATAAAACACGTTATTACAGTTGTAATATGAGTAATTGTTTTATTGGCTCCAATTACTTGTCAAAAATATATATCGTACTGCCAACAGACTATACTGGCACCATTATGCGACATCCGAGAGAACTATATGCCTTCAAATCAAAAACCTTAAAATGTGATAGACATTATACCATTGTTTTGTAGCTTGTCAGTGTTGTTGTTAAGGATGGTAAGCATGTTCAGCACGTGACATCATGGTGCAGACGAACATGGTGCCGTCATAAGGACAGTTTAAAGATGACCACCTCACTTTTGACATGCAGCAAAGAGAAGCGGCGTTCTGTTATTCGTTTTTTTTTTTATCAGTGAAGGCGTGAAACCTATAGAAATTCATAAGCAAATGAAGGTCCAAGATGCTGCTGCATGCCTGTCAGTCTAGCAAGTACATGAGTGAAGTAGGAAGTTTCAAATCTTTTCAGTCCAAAGAAGAGGTACAGCAGGAGGTGCATTAGTGGTTACACACGCGACAAAGAGCTTTGTTTTTTTTTATCTACAGGAATCCAAGCACTTTATCGGCGATGAGGAACTTGCATTGAACGCAGTAGTCGAAAAATGATAAATTTTTCTTTTGTTTTCAGTATATATTCACCCCCCCCCCCCCCCTCGTTCAACGTTCCGCGCTGGGCACGAGTGGCGTGGGTTGCCGACGCTTGATCCAAAACATTAGATGCATCATTATACAAACCACGACGTGAATCGAGCCGGATCTGCACGAGATATAATGCGAACGGCCTAGCCTCCAAACCATCCTTTTACAGTATTTTGTGTAATAAAAACTATAAGTAAATTATCCTTTTATACGCCTTAAGCGCACTGGGCATATGGTGCTGGGCTTATATTTTTAAAGACTTATCAATGGGTGTTGCCGTCAGTATATTTGTTTATGCGTTCGTTCGCTTTGGACTCAAGCATAGCCTATACAAGTGCTTCTATTTCAAGCGTACTGGGCTAATATTTGCGTGTGGATTAGCTTTCCCTTTTACCTGTGTCCCTCGCCATCAGGCAAACCCACCCCGACTTTTGAAGTAATTGAAATTAATGTCCCTAAGTCAAGGACGAGAAGTTAACATTTTAGTCCAACTGACCGGTGAAGTGGTTGAACCCCGCTACCTCGACATCAACATAGCGGAAATTGACAGCCAGTGCTCTTATCAATTTGACCATGCTGACCACCACCGTCAGTGTTTTGTATAGCATATTGGTACATAGTGAGAAGTAAGTGGGTGTGACTGAAAGATTTGAATTAAACGTTGTTGGTTTCTCTCTCAACACTCAGCATCTAGTTGGAGGGCAACAACAAGTTTATAATGATATCACACATCCTTCTGATCTAGGAAGCTGTATCAAACGCCTAGTTTCTTCGGGAATGTGCGACAAATGTGCAAGTTGCACACCTTAAAAATCCCACGGCAGCTGTAATTTCACCTCTCTGGCAATGTTAAGGGGAACATTTTTGACTACGGGTACACACTTGGAGGGGATCTCCTCTATAGGAAAGTAAACCTTAGATAATTCCATGCCGAAGTCGGATACAATGATCTCTGGGATAGATGGTTTGCATATCCTGGTGTGATTCCACGCCCATTGCCCAGCGACCCCCCCCCCCCCCCCCGAAAGAGAAACGACGTAGGAAGACCAAAATAAAAAAGAAATACACTAGTTGACACGGAAAATATTAACGAAAATATATATTGACAGAAAAAATCGACGCATCTTGGATTGGCCTGTTCTAAGAAAAGTCATGTCAACGCCGGAAAAGCCACCTGTAACAAAGAAACTTGCGAGTCCTTTGTCCGTAGTTGTCTCGGCTTGTTGAAGAAAATGAAAGTTCTGTTCTGCCCTGTTTTGAAGTATTGAGATGCCGGAAGCTTTCCCTTGACTATGTTATGTGGGCAGTCTTTAATGCATAATGCCGAGTGGCTGACTTGTGTCAGCATTCCTGGGCTAATGTTGGGGGTAGCAGCATAAGGAAACTTATTGTTGCGTGGTGTCACAACTCTTTTGTTTATGTCGCGTCTTGGGATTTATGTTGTGTAACTTATCTTTTTGTAGTGCCTTATTGTTGTCTGTGCAAAGTTCTTTATTGTGTTAATAATCACAGCTATATAATAACCAGCTATTGTTTTAAACACCTGTCTTGTGGTAATTGGTGTACCCTATTGTCTTAGGTTCTGTTAATTGGTTAGGGGTTACCCACCGTTGTTGTTTGATATACATACAGTTGTCTGTTATATCTGTTATTGAACTTTAATGTGTTATCCAACATGTTCTGTTAGAAGTAATAAATAAAGAGCTTCTTTATTAGACCTTGATTTGTTTGTTTAGTATCTTTTAGTTTTTACAACCACTATTTCTACCACAATCTAACACCTTAATCCACTGTCTGGGTTTCAATATGACAGTTCCTGGCTGAGATGAGACCCCTGTCCAAGATTCTCGAATTTTCTTATCTAATTACTATCTCTTTTTTGTTAGCTGGGAGCGGTGCGAGGTCTCCCTCCTCCTCGATTTTTTTAAAACTCCTTTTCTTCTTTGGCTCTTTGTCAGGGTTACACTCTACCTCTTAGCCCGTAGCAAAGGAAACTCAGTCTTCCCCTTGTCTTTTCCCCTCGTCCACACACACACACACACACACACACACACACACACACACACACACACACACACATATATATATATATAACGATTTTAATTACACTTGTTGAGACAATGGTAAGTATAAAAAGGACTTAAACATACCTTACGGCACATTGTACATATATATGACACTACACCCATAGTGTACATATATATATGACACTAGACCCATATTTTACATATATATGACACTAGACCCATATAGTACATATATATGACGTTAGACCCATATTTTACATATATATGACACTACACCCATATTGTACATATATATGACACTACACCCATATTGTACATATATATGACACTACACCCATATTGTACATATATATAGCGCTAGACCCATAATGTACATATATATGACACTAGACCCATATTGTACATATATATGACACTACACCCATATTTTACATATATATGACGCTAGACCCATATTGTACATATATATGACACTACACGCATATTGTTTATAGACTATACGTTGATGTGGCCAGCCCCCCCCCACCCCCCACCCCCCCCCCCCGCCAGCCGCCTTGGCCTCCAAAGACATATCCTGGTTCTCATGTTAGGTTGGGTCGACCTAAAAGCCAAGGTCAATTTTTAGAAAATCCGACCCGGTTGTAATTCGAACCCATGGCCACTGGAACGGCAGTTGAGCGTTTTGAGACCACGCAACCGCGGCTCCCGATTATGACAATAATATGATTTAATAGACACTGAGTCGCAGACATAGACACACACACACACACACACACACACACACACACACACACAAAGCGTGCTCACGTGTCTTGGTGATTCACCATGATATAATAAGACTTGAACTTTGGACATTGTTTACATTTAATACAGACTTGAAAGGGGGTCGTATGTTCTTGTTGTTGGGTTTTGTAGCCGGTGTGTGTGTGTGTGTGTGTGTGTGTGTGTGTGTGTGTGTGTGTGTGTGTGTTAGCGCACGCGCGCTCACACACACACACACACACACACAGAAACACACATGGTAGTTTCTCAGTGGTGAAGTGGTTAAGACGCAAAACTCGCGCCCCAGAGGTCATGGCTTCCATTCTTGATTCCGTCATTCGGTTTACGAATGCTGTTTTCTCGTAGACTCCTGATGGCTGTCATTGGAGATACGGAGTTCGTATTACTATTGTAGAGGACGCTTTTGGAAAACAGCATAGCGGAAAGATACCTAGAAATATGGGATAAAACCCGGTGCAACGAAGTCGATCCTCTAGTTTTTAAATCCCTTTTACACCTTTATGTGTGTGTATGTGCGAGCTCGAGCGCGTGTAATATGGACGACTTGCATAATGAGAATATGAATATACGAGAGGGATTTAATTGAAAACCTTACAAGCGTGATAGAAATTACAATAACCATGCCATTGTCTTGTTAATATTATTGTTAAGGGTGTCAAGAATGTTATGCACGTATTAAGCACGTGACATCATGGTGCAGACAAACACGGTGGCGTTATAAGGTCAGTTTAAAGATGGCCAATCTTGACATGCAACAACGAGGCACAGCGTTCTGTTATTCGTTTTTTAATCAGAGAAAGGGGTGAAATCTATAGAAACTCGTAGGGGAATTAAGGTCCACCAAGTGTATAAGTAGAGTAAAATAAATGTTTGCATATCCTTTACAGGACATTGCTGTCAACATTAGCATCTTTCAGCTGATTGTTGATTTCTTGGCAAGATTACGCTCAGTAGTTTGACATTGATTTCTGAGCGGCCGGCTCACATACCCCGTAAGTTACCGACGCGATTTGAACCGCTGCTGATTCTCACCGTCGTCACGTTACTTACGAGAGTATGCGAGATTACGGAGAAAAGTCGCTAACCTCCAGGCCAGGAATCGGCATGAGTAGAGTAGGGAGTTTCAAAACGGTGGGACTTTTGTGACAGAGTGTTCACCACCAGGTCAGGCACACCGAGTAGAGACCCTAGAGTGGTTACACTCGCAACAAAGAGAATTTTTCCTACAGGAACCCAAGCACTTTATCGGCGCTGGAGGACATGCATTGAACGCAGTGGTGACTTCATTGAAAAATAGTACATTTGTTCTTTACTTTTTAAGAATATATTCACCCCCCCCCCCCAAAAAAAAAATAATTAAGGTTTTCATTTGAAGCCCTCTCGTAAATATATGCTTTAACAACAGCTTATTACTATTCGCTCATGTATATTACTGACACACTGACCAGCAACTGCAACTCCTATGCAAAAGTTACTGTGACATTTGTTATTAACATATTTTCTATCAGCCGTGAATCACGTGGTGCTATATCATATGGTTGTAGGATATTGGTTTTCTTTTGTAGTGGGCCGATTTTTTAATACATAATTACATGAAACAATTTCTGAGTTCAGTGTTCCATACCTTCTTCTTCTTCTTCTTCTCCTTCTTCTTCTTCTTCTTCTTCTTCTTCTTCTTCTTCTTCTTCTTCTTCTTCTTCTTCTTCTTCTTCTTCTTCTTCTTCTTCTTCTTCTCCAACCCAATCCCCTCCTTCTTCCTCTTCCTCTCTTGATTACCTCTCCTCATAATCATAATTCTCATCTTCTTTCTTCTCATTATTTCCTTTCATTATCACTACCTCCTTTTTTCGCCTCTCGTATTTACTCCTCCTCTTTCTACATCATCATCATCATCATCATCATCATCATCAGCATCATCATCATTTACTTCTTCTGTTGCTGCTGCTGTTTCATCTCCTTCGTTCGCACTCAACCATATCAGTGTGGCTGATAAAAGTATATGTGTATGTTGTATTACGATGTGTGTGTGTGTGTGTGTGCGCGCGCGCGAGCTTGCGTGTGTTTGCGAGTGAATATGGTTCTCCACACAGTTAGGTGACGTCCGAAATTAGAAAACTATTAATATTGTTTTCGGATGTTTAACCACACCAGAAAATGAAGAATATCTTATGCAATAAGTCGCTATCATTGAATGTAAGAAAGAGAGTGCTGAAGTGCTATATAGAACCTGTTTTGCTGTATGGCTGTGAATCTTGGAATATAAACGAACAAATTAGGAAGAGATTGGAAGGAACAGATATGTGGTTCCTTAGACGAATGTTGCAAATTCCTTGGACTGCCAAAGTAACTAACAACGAATGCCTTAAAGAGACTAACGAAACTAGAACATTATATACAACAATAAGAAAGAGACAAACAGCTGGTTGTGGTCACGTGATGAGAAGAGATGCGCTGGAGAACATCGTGACAACTGGAAAGATCGAGGGAAAGAGAGGCAGAAGCAGACCACGAGAAATGATGCTGGATGGATTGCGACGGTGGCATGGAGGAATATCAACGCAAAGTTGATCCAGAAAACCAAAGACCGAGATCAGTGGAGAGTCATGAACTCCTACCCCAGTCGGCACGGCACTTGATGATGATGAACCACACCAGATGTAAGATGCAGTCTGCGTGAAGCTGCAATGAAAAAGAAACAGTATTATATAAACAAGTGAAGCAAAAGACCATGTTACTCGCCTAAATGCGCATTATGTATGTGGTGATAGATGCATATTTGTATAGTCCAATCAGCACTGGCCGTCCTCCCTGGCTGAGGGGTTAGTAGCTTTCTCCGTAACCCTGAATACTCTCGTGGTTGACGTGAGCGCACGAAAATTTGAAGGGGTTCGAGTCGCGCCAGTGACTTACGAGAGTATGGAGCCGGTCGCTCAGAAAGTCGTGGCGTGCTGGTGAGCGTAATCTTAGCCTAGGAATGAACGTACAGCTGAAAGATGCTGGTGTTGACCGCAATATCCTGAAACAGGATGGAAACGCGGGGGCGGGGGGGGGGGGGGGATCAGCACTCGGCACGTGATGTGGTCACTATCCAATATCGACTGGGCAGCCTTTACTCCCGAAGGCATTTCCTACTGCCCATTTTAGGCTGAGTCTACCTGGGAGCATAGGTCAGTTTGAACAATCCGCCGGTGGATTTACACCCTGAATTTAAACACATGACCACGGTGAGGGAAATCCAGCGTCTAGCCACTACACTACAATGGATCCAGCTTTATTACATAGTAATTGTAATTATACTTCATGATCATCATCATCATCATCATCATCATCATCATCATCATCAAGTTAGTACGAAGGCTGGCTATTCCTTTGCTTGTTTTACTCATAACATTGGCAATACATTCCGAGGTATTGACGAACACTTATATAGTTAAAGGAATCAAGTTAAGATCTGAGGCTACATATCACTCCACCCATCCATCATGTGTCATGCCGTTAAGCGTAGGCGGTCATGATTCGCTATTTCACTCGATCACAAGAGTCATGGATCAGCTCAGTGTTCTTGTCTTGACCAAACCACGTGGCCAAGCCATCAAATTATTTACTTCACCACTTTCTCCTAGTTCTCTTCCCCTCGATCTTGCCAGTTGTCAACAAGTTCTCCAATTTATTTCTTTTCATAACATGCCCAAAATATGTAGACTGCCTACGTCTAAGTTTTCTAATCAGTTTACGATTTTCATTTTTTTTTTGGGGGGGGGGGGGGAGGGGGGGGGGAGGACATGGTCATTGCTTTTTTCTGCCTGTCCGTGATATTCTTTGCATTTTCCTCAGAAACCACATTTCCACAACCATCAGATGTTTTACAGCTTATCTGCTCATTGTCCACGTTTCAAATCCATACAAAAGTACAGAACCTATGTGCTACATAGGCCAACACTCTTTTTCTCGTTGCAAATGACATGTTTTTATTGGTCAGTATGTTTTCCATCTGGCAAAAGGCTACCTTCGCCGTGGTGATTCTTGTTCTGATCTCTCCAATGCATCTCCCACAAAATCTTATGACTGTTCCTAGATAATTGTACCGAATCACTTGTTTAAGAATACTCCCATTTACGTGTATATTACATTGTGGTATTGCGTTCTTCCTAATGATGACCATAATATGGCTTCTTACAATTTAATTCAGGCCCGTCTGACATTCTGCCCTTCTTCTCTATTTCCTCCCATACATTCTTTCATTCAACATCTATTATGAAGCAATTCTTTGACACAAATAAAGAACAATAAGCATTAAAACGCATGAAAAATAATCAATAATACATGACTCGTTGAGGCAATGTTTAACATAGGCATCATAAATACCCAACGTGGGTGTAACGTGCCATACATATGAGAATGTTTTTTTTTTTTTTTTGCTAGTTGTCGTTCGAGATAATTTACCATTATTATTGTCTTTGTTGCCGTTTTTTTTTTTTTAAGGGGCCATGTAGTCTGTTTTGAGGTAGTGTTCAAACAGGTTGCGACTGTATGTATAATGATTGGTGGTGTCTTTGATTTCTTGTGGAAGATTATTCCACAACTGAGTGGCAGAGTATGCTAAGCTTGTTTTATATAAGTCTATCCTAGGTTTAGGGACATGAAGTATATTTAGTCGTTCACTATGTCTTGCGTTATATTTAAACAATGGCCAAAGGTAGCTTGGGGCATTTTGAAATAGGATTTTGTGAGTTAGTTTAGCCTTATTAAAAAGTAGGCGTTTGTGGAGTGGCAGTAACTGAAGACGTTCATGTAGGTTAGAATTGTCTGTAAACTTATCATCATTGATTAGACGCACTGCCCTTTTCTGGAGCGAATAAAGGCGTTTTGTTATTGATTTGGAGCATCCATCCCAGATTGTGGAGCAGTAATCAATATGTGTTTGTATGTGGGAAGTATAGAATATCTTTCTTGTGTTTTCGTCGAGGAAGTTTTCAATTTTGGCAAGATGGTATACTTTGTTGGCTATTTGTTTAACTAGAGCATGAACATGGGAATTAAAGGATAGATTTTGATCTATGATAAGACCCAGTGCCTTGTGCTCGGTAGATAGACAGACAGACAGACAGACAGACAGACAGACAGACAGACAGACAGACAGACAGACAGACAGACAGACAGACAGACAGACAGACAGACAGACAGACAGACAGACAGACAGACAGACAGACAGACAGACAGACAGACAGACAGACAGACAGACAGACAGACAGACAGACAGACAGACAGACAGACAGACAGACAGACAGACAGACAGACAGACAGACAGACAGACAGACAGACAGACAGACAGACAGACAGACAGACAGACAGACAGACAGACAGACAGACAGACAGACAGACAGACAGACAGATAGATAGATAGATAGATAGATAGATGGATAGATAGATAGATAGATAGATAGATAGATAGATAGATAGATAGAGAGATAGATAGATAGATAGATAGATCGATCGATCGATGGATGGATGGATGGATGGATGGATGGATGGGTGGATGGGTGGGTGGGTGGGTGGATGCATGGATGTATGGATGGATCCCCGCCAGGAGCTGGGCGAAGCCGGGCCGGGTTCTCTAGATGGATGGATGGATGGATGGATAGATGGATGGATGGATGGATAGATGGATGGATGGATAAACAACCGGACCGAGTCGACATACAGACAGACAGACAGACAGATTCCCGACAGGAACTAGGCGAAGCCGGGCCGGGTCAGCTAGTCTACTATAAGTTGCAGATTCTACTCATTGTCTGCGATAAATACTGTACCATCCGCACATCTAATGTTATTGATATTATGCGCCCCCCCCCCCCCCGCCAATGATGATTCCTTTTACAGGACACTACTTTCTGAACTTAGCGGTCAGCATAAGGTCACCATACAGTGGATACCATCCCACTGTGGAGTACCCGGACACGGCAGAGCTGATCAATTGGCTAAGGAAGGAGCCAAGGAAGAACAGCCTGATGTGCCCGTTACATATCACCAAAATAAAAGAATCATCAGATCAGTCAGAAAGAAGGTTCCAAATGTTGCTGTATGTAGCCGGTGCGCAGTGTTGGGGTGAGCGCCCAACATTGCTTAAATACCCCAGTGGCTCGTGAATACATAACCTATGCAGCAAAAGTCCAACTCCTGGCCTTCACGTGGCGGAACTGTTTCTACTAACAGGAGAAGGGCGAAGGCGAGTTTCTGGCGCCGAAAAATAACCAGTGTGCTCTAGTTGTGTATACACATACATGCATGTGCAGACACGTGTGTGCACACATCTAAACTCGAGTGAGACCATAGTCTGCTCTAGCAAAGGAGAGATGCTGAAGACGGAGGCAATCAGCCAGGAGGCGCACCACAGAAATCAGGATTCCACGCAATTACGCAAAATGGAATATGTCGACTACTGCTAAATGTTATGGTGCTCGCCCTGCTTTGGACCCCCAGGCAGGTGCAGTTCCGGGCCCTATGTCTCGAAAGGGTCCAACCCCAACTACTGGAGGTCCTTCTCAGATGTCCTGTGGAGCCAGGGGACATGAGAATAGAACGGCTGGCCATACTAAACAAAGACTTAAAATAATGCACTGGAATGCGGAGGGAGCCAGCAAAAACAAAAAAAAATAGAATTAGAAAACATCCTGGACCAGGAAAAAGTAAGCATATGTTGCTTGCAAGAAACTCACCTCAACGAAAATATAGCCTTCAAAATCAGAGGCTACCAGTGTTACCGATCTGACCGAAAGGACAGGCTAAAAGGTGGGATACTTACCCTTGTAAAAAATAACATCACTGCTTCCCAAATCGAAGTCTACATGGAAAGGCTGAGTATCAGCAGACACTTAAACTTAAGACAGGCTATACAGACCTACATCTGATCAATTACTACTGTCCAAGTGACAGCCCACAGGCACTGGACACACTACCATTAACCAAAAAAAAAATGATTGTGTGTGGCGATTTCAACAGCCACTCGCGAGAGTTGGGGCTATGATCACATGGACCAGAAAGGAGAGAGACTGGAAGACTGTCAGGATGAGAATAGATTCATCTTGGTTAACAAGCTGTCCGACCCACATACTTTCTACTCGAGATCATGACACACTACAACTACACCTGACCTGGCTTTTCATTCACCAGACCTGGAGCGGAACATTACACGAATTGTTGGGAAACAACTTGGTGGCAGTGACCATCGGCCAGTCTTTCTAACTGTAGAAAATGAGCTTGTAAGTGAAAGCAGCACCCTCTCGAGGTGGAACTACATGAAAGCAGACTGGGCAATGTACAAGAATCGCACCAGCATACTGGTTAGAAACCTGAACACTGAGAAAGACATAAATAAAGTAGTTGAAGAGTTTGGGAAATGCATACTACAGGCAGCGCGAGAAACAGTACCAAGAGGAGCCCGTAAACAATATAAACCCTACTGGAGTAGTGAACTGGAACAGTTGCATAATGATGTGGAAGTGTGTAGAAAGCAAGCAGAGGCCACACCCAACCAAGAGCACCACAATAAATTCCAGCACGCAAAAAGCTGCAGGCTAGACGGAAAAGCTGGCAGGAAAAAACAAAGTCTCTCAACTTTGAAAGAGACACAAGGAAATTGTGGAAGCTAATAAAACAACTTAACGATGAGGGCACAGGGAGAAACTCAAAAATTGCACTACATAAAGATGGAAACATCTTAACAAGAAAGCAAGTAGCTGACCATTTTGCGGACTCATTCGCACAAGATAACAATATCAAAATTAGTCCAGAGAAACAACAAGAGATTCGAGAGAAATGGCAATATACAGGACAGGAGGAAATAGTACATGAGGTTCTGGAGGCACCCATCACAATCAGCGAACTGGAGCTAGCCATATCAAAACTGAAAATGAGAAAGTCACCAGGAGCTGATGGTATCTCCAATGAAATGATCAGGAACCTAGGAACAGAGGCCAAAGCAAAGCTGTTGCAGATCTTCAATAACAGTTGGACCTTAGGCAGTGTTCCACAAGCCTGGAGAGAAGCAATCATGATACCCCTCCTAAAATAAGGGAAAGATATCTCTGCAAAACACTGGAGCGCATCATCAATCACAGACTGCAGTGGTACATTGAAAGTAAAAACATCCTTGTGTCACAGCAGGCTGGCTTTAGGCAGTGCTACTCTACGGAAGATCAGACAACCTACCTCTCTCAAGAAATTGAGGATGCATTCCAAGAGAAGAAGCTGGTGCTTGCGGCATAGATAGATTTGAAGAAAGCCTTTGACAAAGTCTGGAAAGAAGGTCTGATGAAGAAACTGAGAAACTGCAAAGTCAATGGAAGAATGTACAAATGGGTGAAAGCATACTTGCACAACAGAAGAGCCCGAGTACAGATAGACGGACTAAAGAGCAAGAAAGTACTACTGCGTCACGCTGTTCCCCACGGCGGAGTCTTGTCCCCCACACTTTTTCTAATCTTCATCAATGATCTCGTTGCTAATCTACCGCATGGAATTAAAGCGACAATGTACGCTGATGACCTGGTTCTATGGAGCACAAATGAACATGCATCAGTGTTGCTACAAAGAGCTGTAGATACATTTGTTGCATGGGCAAATAGATGGTGTGTCAGCATAAACACTGACATGTGCAGCACCACCCTATTTACCCTCTCTCCAAAACAAAAGGCAGGGACCATCCAGATAAATGGAACACCCCTACGAGAAGATAAAGAACCAACATACCTTGGAGTAACATTTGATGGCAGGCTGACATGGAGAAAGCACATCAACAAAGCAGTAGCGAAAGCCAGAAGGAAAATAGCCACCCTGAGAAAACTAAGTGGAACCACATGGAGAGCCAGTGGGAAAATACTTAGCAAAGTTTATCAACAGAGCATACGACCACACCTGGAATACGGGTCAACTGCGTGGTGTTCGGCATCAAAAACCACACTACAAGAGCTGGACAAAGTGCAAAATCAAGCACTCAGAGTCACCACAGGAGGGATGAGATCAACCCCTATCCCTATAGTGGAAATGGAGAAGATGGGGAGGACACAAGCACTGAGTGAGCGCAGAGATACGAAAACGCTAATACAAGCAGAAAAGTTCCTCAGCTTGCCAGGCCACCCTATGAAGAACAGATTTGAAAACCTAGCTATGGGGCGGTTGAAAAGAAGTAGTTTTATCCACCAGGTCAAACGACTCTGCAGAGAAACCACCGATCTGCCCACAGTTGGTATCCCCCTAACAACTATTCCAGAGAGAACTCCATGGAAAGATGAGCATAGACTATCATTACAAATCCAGACAAAAGTGAGAGGAATATTTGACAAGTAAGAACAGAACAGTGTGCAACGCAGAACAGCCACTATCAGCTTCCTTGACGAAGAATACCCACAGGACCTCTGGATCCGAGTCTACACAGATGGGTCAGCACAAAATGCTGTTCGAAATGGAGGAGCGGGAGTGTACATAGAATACCCAAATAATACTAGGGACACAGCTAGAGTACCGACAGGAAAGTACTGCCATAACTACGATGCTGAAATTGAGGCAATCAAGATAGCAACAGAGAAATTACTAACTACCAGCAATGGTACACAACCTGTGGTGCTATTGACAAATGCAAAATCAGTACTCGAGGCGCTCCTGTCTGGGAAATTGCCAGTACTAAGGACACTACTTTCTGAACTTAGCAGTCAGCATAAGGTCACCATACATTGGATACCATTCCACTGTGGAGTACCCGGAAACGACAGAGCTGATATATTGGCTAAGGAAGGAGCCAAAGAAGAACAGCCTGATGTGTCCGTTACATACTACCAAAAGAAAAGAATGATCAAATCAGTCAGAAAGCCACCAAAACCTGCTCAAGATGACTACCACGTTATGGACAGACCAGAACAAGTCATTATTCTGCGCCTCAGAACAGGGCACAATAGATTACGCAACCACATGTATACAAAATTCAAGATTGGTGAAACAGCCATGTGCACATGTGGATTGGCGTCGCAGACAGCAGAGCACATACTCTAAGACTGCCCAAAATATAACATATCTAGGCAAACCTTCTGGCCTAGAGAGACGACAGTGGAAGATAAACTCTATGGACCGCTGTGTGAACTGAAAAAGACAGTTCATTTCATACAAGAAACAGCATTGCAGTTATAGACATATTTCAAGCGAACGAAAGAAGAAGAAGAAGAAGAAGAAGAAGAAGAAGAAGAAGAAGAAGAAGAAGAAGAAGAAGAAGAAGAACAAGAAGAAGAACAAGAAGAAGTCAGAAAGAAACCAAAACCTGCTCAAGATGACAACCACATTATGGACAGACCAGAACAAGTCATTATTCTGCGCCTCAGAACAGGACATAATAGATTACGTAACCACATGTATACAAAATTCAAGATTGGTGAAACAGCCATGTGCACATGTGGTTTGGTGTCGCAGACAGCAGAGCACACACTCCAAGACTGCTCAAAATATAACATATCTAGGCAAACCTTCTGGCCTAGAGAGACGACAGTGGAAGATAAACTCTATGGACCGCTGTGTGAACTAAAAAAGACAGTTACATTCCACACAAGAGACATCACTGCAGTTATAGACATATTTCAAGCGAACGAAAGATGAAGAAGAAGAAGGAGAAGAAGAAGATGATGATGATGGTGATGATGATTTACTGTATCCTGGATGGCTTGGCCAAGTGGCATGGTCGAGACAGGAACACGGAGCTGATCCACGACTCTGGTGAACGAGTGCTATTGCAAAACATGACCGCCCACGCGTATCGGCATGGCACATAATGGATGAATGGATGCCTTCTACAAACTCTTAGCACAGTCAGTTACTGTAATAGCTATTCAGAACAGGAGCTTAAATTGTTCCTTACAACTAGCACATGGACGAAACTATAAACAATATTACAAATAATTATAGAGGATTATACGTACGCAAATTTAGTTTGTATCTTCACTTGCGTGTCTATGAGATTTGTGAAGCGACAAGCAATGTTAACTAGTATAAACAGAACGAAGGGAAATACACAGCAAAACACACACCTACATTCACACACACATTCAACGCGCGTTATCCTAAGCATATAGTGTATGATACGAGTAAATTACAAAAGTACAAAATACTTTGGGGATAATATAAATGCTAATTCAGCCAATTACAATTACATAAATGTTTTTCTTTTGTCGACAGTAACTGTTGATTTAAAAAAAAAAATTAAAGAAACATTTTATTATTTTCCTGTTGTTTGCTTCTCCCAGAAAACGACGTCACTGCGATAAGACTATTGTGTTTTGTACACCTGAGCAAAATGAAGAGAGTTGTAGCAATTAAAATTAGTTTCCCTTAAAGGAAAATTGAATATGCCAACTTGAGGTTAGGTTAAAAATAGAATAATTTCAAACGGGATACAGGATGCAATACTTTTACTTATTCTACTTTTGCACGTTCGCAGTTTATAAAAATCTAAGTGAAATTTCTTTTAATATCCTTTATAGAAATGAGATACGTGTGAAAATACATTGCTAGATTTTATGTAAAGATAATAAATAGATCACTCGCTCATAACGTGTAGGTAGTATTTATACTGAAGGCCTAGTTTGGCATTTTACTTAAATAATTTTTTTCAAGTTATTAGTAAAATTTGTCTTCATACGTTTCACTAGATGGGATGAGGGTATACATTACGTCGATCTTACGTAAAGATAAGAACGTAAACAAGTAAACATTATTACTCATTCCTCATGCTTTCATTTGGCTGCTGTCTGACGAGTTTTGAACCAGCATTTCATCATACTTTGGTACAGTTTACCTGGCAACCCTGATCACGCCACTGCAGACGGCACCCGCAGCGACAAACAGGCGGCCTGTCTCACAACTGTTGTGTATAAATTACGCCAAGTTTTCACTCAACTAACACATTTCCTGCTGTTTTTCGGTGTTTATCGTTCACTTCTTGATTGTCAGGTAAAGTTTGCGAGTCGTTGATATGTTTATGTAAATATATCATTGGTGTTTCCTTTACGAACCATTCTCGATTTCTTAGCTGTCTGAAGTGTCTGTCTCCCAACCGTGTGGGGTGATGTACAGACTCGACCGTCAAATTTCAAGCAAGATCAGATTGTTGTACTCTGCATGCTGTCGGATTTGTTTTTCGCCAAATTCAGGTTGACAACTAGATTATTTGGGAAATTGTGGGGAAGTATCAGTAATAACTGATAATTCTAATGTAATATCATGTTGATATTGTGGTGGCGTGTGGCCGAGCTAACCCTGTCATAAGTCAGTAGTACCGAAAATACACGGATCTTGATTGATCGTCATTTTGTTTTCTTTTTATTTTGGTCTTGGCTATTAATAAAGCAATTAGATGTCTGATGTTTTAACTTTAACTCGGTTATTTGGTTATAATGTAACAAAATAGTTATATATGTGATTGATTGGAGACATCACATTTCGCATTTGGTGAATAATAAGTAATTACTACGTGGACAATGACAAATGCCAAATGCTAGTTCATTTATTTAGAGTTTTTCATGATTTTTGCATGATTACTTATTACTTGCCAGCTGTATTGATGTGTAGTGTATCATTGCTCAACATCGTTTTTGTTTTGTACTATTCTTAATTGTATACTAACCAATATGTAAAATACTATTAGTTAATACTGGTTATACTGCATCAATCCATTCTAATTTTGAATAATTATGTTATGTCATTGTCTGTGTATGCCTACCTACTAATAATTAATAATATAAAACCCATTTTTAATGAACTTTTAGTATAACATAACCATAATTTCTTTTGCCTGGTTTGCAATGTTTATTTCCTCTTTTGGTTTTAATATTTTACAGATTGTAGACCCCAAACAAAAGATTTGTTTCTTTATAGACTCACATAAATGTTATGTCCGCTGCCTCATGTTAGCATATTCTCACCATCAGTGTGATGTAAATGTAAAGTCTTTGAAACATCTCTGTGGTAGAGCTCAGGAAATTAGAAGTTGGTAGTTAGAAATGAATAAAGAACAGAATATGAAAACACATATCATTGTAATAGTTGTAGCCTGTCACAGTAATACTAAAACCCCCCAACATAAGAATATTAGAAGTATAAAAATTGGATTAAACAAATATGCCATTGAAAACAAATTTGTAGATGTCTTATCACTTATGGATAATTTAAAAGAAAAAGAAAGCTGCTACTCACAGGTAACAGTAAAGGAGTGGCTCTTACCCCGCAAGTGAAAATGTCCTTAATGCTATCTAAAGCGGCAGAGACAGCATTAATAGAATGGGAAGGTTAACCCGGTCAACAAAAGCCCGCAGAAGTCGGATGTGTCAGCCGAAAGCTTTGCTGTAAACAGGCACAACGTAGTTATGTCCAAAAAATATTCCAGATGAATGCAGCAGAAGAAGAAGAATGGAAAGCAGTGAGTTTAAGAATAACTGCAACATTTAGAACCAAAAAAAAAAAATAAGTAATCATGAAATATGATATGGTACTATGCACTTTCACACAATAAAAGCAAGATTGAGTAATGGAGGAATAACATAGCATTTCAAAGTAAAGTACTATAAGTAATTAATAAAGTAGCTTTATCAAAATTTTTATTGGTGACCTCAATGTCAAGATAGGATGGGACATATATTGGTTTTGAAGAGCTCATAAACAGACATGGTTAATGAACGAAAACCAAGAATTATTCACCAGATTTTGCCCATTGTATCGTAGGTGTAAGTGTTTTCCCCACATAACAACATACATACAATGAAATGGGTGTTACCAGACCACAGACAGAAAATCAAATTGACCATATTTTAGAGGTACAAATATAGATTCATATCACCTTTAGCTAAGTAGAAGTAAATGAAAACTCAGCTTGATACATAACATTATATAAACATGGAAGTCAATTCATATTTCAGAAATCAAGAAACTGGAAACATTTATGTTCACCTGAAATCACACTGAGAACAAAATTAGACAAATGGATATTACATGGGACATGATGGGAGTGGCATGGAGGGAGATGGAGGAGGTAGCGATAGGGTGACTTTGTTTGGGTTGAGTGTGGCCTGTGTTCTAATAGGGAATAAAGGACAAAAGAAATTGGCCATCAGAAATTATAGAAGGCCTGGATCATACACAAAATCAAGTTGTGCAGTGACATTTGCCAGTAGCAGAAGAATACTCAGGCTTCAGGTCAAGCAGCCTGATGAATCAAAGATATTGCTCAAATGTAAAAATTACACACATCTGACTCAGAAGTTACTGGGAGCAATCCCTGCACAGGGCTGGGGATTCTGGCAAAAATCACTGGCTTTTAACCCTTTACTGGGCAGCCGCTTGTCCGTTTTTTAGCCCTGAGCGGGCAAGATGTTTTCAGGTGTGGTAAAATTTTGGGTTACGTTAGTAAAAACATCACAAATAAGGTGTAGTCAACTGATTTTAGTTAAATAAACAACACAATGAAGGGAAAAGCATGCAGAATATGTTACTCACGTGATTGTTGCCAGTAATCCATACATGAACACAAATATTTACGTAATACAGCATATTGTTTGTGATTGTCAGTCATCTATACAGCAATTTACAAATACATTTTCAGAATCATAATCACTTTCTTTAAAGTCTGACTAACGACTGCTTAACGCAAAGTAACGCTGATCACTGATATCTAGCTCCGATTAATAGTCAACTTCGTGCCCTTCAATGTCACTTAAATTGAACCCAGCGAAATCTCAGCTATTACTTGAAGAATTGCCGAAATCCATTTTGAAAAACGAAGAGTAAAAACCCCGAAAACTATTTTTTTTTTTAAACTGTTCAAATTCATAGTACGCGCTTGCAAATGGCGGCCATATTGTCAAGCTATTGGCGAAAGTAGCCATCGGAAGTATCGGGAAGCGCAGAGATCGCGTTTTTACAATGCATAATAGTAACGGGCGGTTTGGGATGTTTCGCCCTTTAAGGGGTCCGGACAGAAATGGACGTTTCACCTGGAAAAGGGTTAATATCACACATCTTCCAGGTCCCTTGACTAGTCCGATTGGATAAATGGCTTTTTCAGATATGGTGAAAAACATGAGCTCACTTATGCAAGTTGCACATGTTAAAAATCCAAGAGCAGGCAGGTTAACCCTTTAGAGGGCACATGTTTTTCCTTTTGTAACTCTGAACGGGCAACATTTTTTAGGTTGTCTGTAAGATTTAGGGTTTCGTTAGTAAAAAGTGTTAGCTTCCTTTAACCTTCCTTCCGTGTATGTGTGAACCCTCTAGATGTTTATTAGCTCCTCCTGATACGTTGCCTGTGTGGCACTGATGTATATTAACTTTTTGGCAAGTTAGGCCAACATCTTCTGACTGCGGAAGTCTTGTTTAACAGGCACATTCGTGAAATTTATAGGGGACTGCACTGATAATGTAATGAGTACAGCCGGATGAGGGGTTGACTCCTGGGCTCATCACCTGCCAAGTGAGAAATATTTTGACCAACTATTCCTACATGCAGTCCTACAAAATGCCACAATATAGGCCTGTAGCAAACAACTGCCTTGGGACAAATTATTGTCTTGTTTAAACTAACAATGTAAAAAAATTTGGGTAATAATGTACATTCAAGGGAATATTCTTATACAGCACACAAATTATGTATATGCACCAAATGAGTTCCTGGGTTAAAAATAATTGAAGATAATTTTATTTTAGCTCCATGCTTCAGGCTGCGAACATCTGTACATTGTATATGTATGGTAACAAAAAATTGATAATATATTGATATTAATTTTTGAATACAATTGTATAGCTGCCTTGCAGCTATTGATTTCACGGCTGCCTTGGCATGTATTTATCAGCCAGTAACTCTGGTTTGACATTTTAAATCACTTTTCTGCTGGATTTAGAAACACTTTGTGGATCTGTCAGTTTGCCATGACATGTACTTGTTCTTGATAAATATTGTTTATTGATTTGAGAGTATTACATTTTTTATTATCTAGGTGTATAAAGGTCAGATGTTCCCAGTTGTACGACAAATGGTGTTTCAGCGTTTATTGTAGTTTAGATGGTGTAGTTTTGTGTATGTGGTCTGTCATGATTTGTACATTTCTTACCGCTAAAGAGGAATTTGTATAGCATTCAGGGGTAGAAATATCCAGGTTGCCTGGTCACCATAGAATCGGGACATTTTTACCTGGCACCTGAATTTTCAATCGTTTTATTAGCCCATATTTGCAAAATAAAATATGCTGGCTCCTGAATTATGTTTAGTTTTCTTCTACCTCTGATACTATTATTACACGTTGAAAGCATAGACATTATCACAGACTTTAGCTTATTATTAAAAACATTGTGGTAGAATTGATCATGTTTTTGGATGAAGTGTATCAGCAATTTGTTATAGGTTTTCAATTTCCAATATATCTTATTCTTGTGGTGTTAGAAATGTGTGGACAAATTACGGTTTATTTTTAATTGTCCATCCAAGTGCATAAAGCTTGGCCCTCTCAGTGGTTTATGGTAGTTATTTTCTTCTTCTGTGCTTTTGCTGTGTGTGGTGCATAGCTTCTATTGTAATGCGTAGGTGTCTGCTTTCTAGTCTCGTGTCACTTAGGCCAGCATCTTCCAACTTCGGTGGTTGAGATTTCTTTTCTGGATTCCTCCTCTTGTGGTAGTAAATAAGCTCAAAGAAAGGAAGCCTTCTTTAATCTCTTGTCTAGCAACAGGTCTTGAGCATTCCAGTTTTATTTTGGTAATGTTTGCTACAAACGGCTGGCTGAGTGGATAGAACCCCGGATTCTCCTTCAGGAAACCCGGTTTCGAATCCTCAGTAAGGTGTGGGATTTTTTTTCTGTCGGGGGCAAAAAGAAAATCCTAACCTGCACAGTTCACGGTGACTGCACTAGCCAGGCAGCCTTAATTCCTAGGGTTCCAAGGACACCCCCCCCCCCCCCTTTCCCATACACAGCTAGGTACTGGCAGTAAATGACAGTTTTGAGTTTTTGACATGAAACAGCGTGAGGGGAAGGAGTGACTTCTTCAATGTTTTGACAATAGATGAAACCCCAGAACTTGAGGGGGGGGGGGGGGGGTGGTAATGGATCTGCTTTATCATGGTTAAGTTTTAGGAATGCTGGACATAAGATTACTCTTTGTCTCTTGGATTGGACAGAGCCGTGCAGTAAAAATTTTAGTCTCAAAGAAAACAAGTGACTGACAGCTGTCTCAGTCTGGATGCATTGTAAAACAATACATAATCTTCAGTGCACTGGCTGCGGGAGAAAACTTGCATGTAGACACAACTTCAGCCGATGAAAACCCTAGAGCAATTTTCTTAGATACTTCTGTGCTGATTACTCAGTATCGTGCTATTGACCTTATTCAGCAAAGTTGAGTGAGCTTGTTAACACACTTCACACCAATTGAATGCTTTTTGTTTGTAAACCGTAACTTGCTTAATAGCTCATTGACAGTCTTGCTTGAACATTTCAGTGCATAGCCAGAAGGATAGAATAAATCTCAATGAGTGATAAGGGAGTTAAGCATCACATGTATAAAGATAAAGGCTTGAAGTCCCTAACCTTAGAAATAATTGTTAAACAGCATCATGGGATTGTGATTAAAAATAAACACAAATGCCTACATATATATTGGGAATCTTTTTAGCCTTAGAATATGTTGTCAGATCAGTCAGATAATGATAAACACATATTATTCAACTGGCAACTTAGTGTAGAAGCGGTTTCTTGTTTTTTTGTGTGCAAACTGCTGGAAGGACCCGGTTAACGTCACTGTTGCGTTCTTGGAAAGCGCGATGTTAAGTGAAACAACGTATAGTGAAACACTATTTCCCATTGAATTAAATGAAATACAGTGTATTGTGTACTACAGTAATGTTTATTTTGATGGTTGTTGATATTTATTGGCTAAATAGAGGTGGGTTGGAGGGCGAGTGGTAGAGAAGTGACATCTCCAAATGGTGGAAAATATGACAAAAGCAGCTAGAAGTCTGTAAAACATTGGCAAGTAGTTCACTCGTTTGAAGAATAAAAGCTAAAAGAAAAATACTGCTTTAAAAAATTAATAGAGATGTGAAATTTGGGGAAATAAATTAACACAACATTATATTTGAACAAATAAACTAAATTTTAAAGTGTTTTGTGCAAACATGCATGGTTCTAGAACTGGTGCTGAATAAGAAAGATGCTTTTCTTGAACTTTAGTGCTGAGAATTTTCTTTCTAGAACTTAAGTGCTGAATATAAGAAACACTATTTGTTTTATAATATTCATTTAAGAAATTTAGTGCTTACAAAGAGAAACACTGCTAGAATTTTCAATTAAGGACTGGTTTTAAAAAGTTACTTGCATATCCTTTCCAGGACATCACAGTCAACCCCAGCATTTTTTGGTTGGTTTATGATCTCTTGGCAAATTTACATTTACATTCAGTAGTTTGCCAAACTTGCCTAGAAACCAAGCAACCATGATCTCCAGATGGGTGTATTGGACCTGGAACATCTTGCTTATGACCGAAAAGTTTTCCGGATGGTTGTTATGGGAGCGAAGTTCTGCAAAGGACATGCTACTGAATGAATGTATGAGTTTTCCCTTGCTTTCTGAACGACCGGCACCCATACCATTTTATTTTTAAGCTCGCAGTATGATGGATTACGAAAGCGCCTATAACACCTTCTCCAAGGAGCCCGCCAGAGGATTAGTACTGAGAATTATTATATTCTTTTTCTTTGTTTTTGCCCCCTTATCCACCATTGGGGGAATAGGCACTCCGCCAACTCACTCCAAGTCCTATCTTTAGCTATCCCATGCTGCTCCATCCATTCTCTGCCATTATTATTCATTTCTGTAGACAGATGGTGACTATTTCCTTAGAAAAACATAATACGCATGGATTGTGTCTATACTTTTCTATCCATGTGCATTTAGCTCTTGCTTTATCTCCTTTGCCCTGTGGATTCTAGACAAAGGCCTTTCTAGTTAAACTATCCTCTGGTTTTCTCAGTGAATGTCCCATCCTGCACCAGCATCTTTTCTTCACTTGTGGTTGACTAGTATTTGTCTATCTCACTCCATGAGCCTCTCATTGATCATGCTGTCATATTATTATTTGTCTTTGTTTTGTATAAGCGCCATTTTATGAATGTTTGTGGTGTATTGGTAATTGTATTAGTCATTCTGTTTCTGATACATAAAGTAATACTGATATAACATTCAAATTGAATATTCAGTGTTGGTACTAAGTTTAATTTCTTTTTGCTCCCACAAATTGCCTAGTACTCTAAAATTCTTCTTGCCTTTTGCTTCCTTATATTATCTTTATCTGTTACCCTAGTGTCTTCGTTACTACCTAAATAGGTGTATGATTCCACCTCTTGAAGTAGAGGTTTCATCAAGGGAGATAGATTAATCACTAGCTTGTTTTATTCTCGTTGCCTCCTGTTGTTCAGGTGTAGTGAACAGTTTTACAAGTCTGACATACCAGGTTCAAAGCCAACCACAGATGATTTGAGAACAGCTCGCTTTGTGTTGGTTTTCACAAGGGTGTGAGCGTTGACTATTAAGAAAGCAATGGCAAATTACTGAACATAACTTGCTTAGAAAATCAGTTTAATAAACCTGGGGTTGATTGCGACATCCTGTAAAGGACATGCAGATACGTAGAACTTTAGTGCTGAGAATTTTCATTCATGAACTATAGTGCTGAATGAAAGAAACACTGTTCTAGAACTTAATAAGATAAACAATTTTCAAGAATATTCATTCTAGAACTTTGGTGTTAAATGAGAGGGATACTTTTTCTTTTTTTTAAAGCCTGTGCTTTGGTGCTTAAAAGCAACATTACTCTGTTGAATTGCACTGCAGTGAAGTAGTAACCATATTCTGTTGATTCGATTTGTGTTAATGAGGTGCTGAATAGTATGTTTGTTTTTCCTGCTCATTACATAGTGAAAGGTGAGGCTTTTCACTCTCAACCTAATATGTAATTTACAATTGGTATGTGGTTGTAGCATGTTGAGAGCGGTGTGATTTATGATTTTGAACTGATGGCTTGTTGGTAAGGTTTTTAATTTTATTTGAAAGGTTCCAAGAGAAATAGATGCAAGCTATGCATCGTGTTCCAAAGGGAATATTCAGTGATAATCTGTCCATGCATAGTGTCTTATGAAGGAAATAGGTGGTAATCAATCAATCAGGTAAAGCTCACTATGTGGGCATCATCAAAGGTGGAAAATGTGTCCTATTGGTACAAAATGGAATATTGCTTGGATAGCAAATCCATTACATGGAAAATTACTGCATTCTTCTGGTTTCTGAAGGAACAGCCTGGGATGGGGGATAACACAAGTGAGAGTCAAAAGTCCCACGAAACCCCACAGGAAGGTTAACCTGGTCAACAAATGCCAGCTGAAGTCGGATGTGTCAACCTAATGGCGCACAAACACTGCTCTGCTGTAAACAGGCATTACGCAATCATGTTAAAAAAAATCTCCGGATGAACGCTGAAGAAGAAGAAGAATCTATCAGATGTCGTCTCCACAATGAAGGTTGGCTGCAGTGGATTTCCAACATTGTCTCTTGCCCTGACTGTTTAATGTGTTCCAAAGGAAATCATCAAATGAATGCCAACTGGCATAGGCATTCATGTTACTCCACATATTTTGATCCTTGGTGCTCTGGATCAACTCTTTCATGATATTTGTATATTCCACTGTCTGTCCATCGAGCATAATTTCTGCCTCTTCTCCCACTGAACTTCCCAGTCATCACGATGTTATCAGATTTCTCTCTCCTTCTCATTGTGCGATTAAAGAAAGCTGTTTCTCTCTTTCTTATGATTGTATATAATATCCTGCTTTCTGTAGCCTCTTCCAGGTAATTGTTGTTAGTTGTTCTAAATGAAATAGTAATTTATATCTATGCAGGACGTATCTTCAAGAGGGAAGTAACTCATAATCTTTGCACAATCTGTCTTCCAAAGAAAATACCACCTATAACCTGCATCTATGTATAATATTCCAATGGACACGGTCTATGCATATTCTGTTTTCCTAAGGAAATAGTCAGCCACAAGCTGTCTGATTATATAATCCTTCTGGTAAAGTTTATCATGACATGATTGATTCATGTGGAGCCTGTTAATAGACAGGCAATGTTACTGGGGTCTTGCAGTATTCGTACACCTGTTTGACATACATAAATACTTATTGTTGTTTCATTGTCAGTAGTTTTCTAAAGTGTTTGTATGATTTAGTTTGGTTATGTCAAGACTACACCTTAAGAGAAACAAACAATATTGACACTGCAACTACATGCATGTCATAAGTGGCAACTACGGAAAATTGGTATGGGTCTGGCTAACTCCTGCCCATAGAAACCTTTTGCCGGAAAATCCCAACTATATATGTCTTAAGACATGGACAACAGAATAATTCAGTCAGTTAAAATCATTGCTAAATGAGATATGAAGTTGATGTAGAAAACCCAAAATTTCATCAACCCACCTCTCTTCACCTAGGAAAATCTTAAGAGTTGACTACTGGAATGCTGGAACCATGTATTAATTGGATTAATTGGGGAAGGACACGCCAGGTGTTTGAAAAAATAAAATATTGTAAGATTAGCATTTTGGGATTATGTTAAACAAGACAGAGTGTGTAGCCTGGAAAAAGCTTCTAAATACAAGCAAAACAGTACTGTTCACTGGCCATACAGAAGAAAATGCCCTTCGCAGTAAGGAGTGATCCTAATGCTAAGAAGGAGAGAAAACATGAGCGATATAGTTGGAAATAGCGAGTTCTAGAATAACATCCAACATAAAAAATGAAAGTATAAACATAAGCTTAAATCAGTTCAGGATTTTGTATCAAACTTCCAAGTGCTATAGATAATTAATCAATGATGATATTCCCAGCAGTAGCTTTTAAAGCCAATATAAAAAACACTTCATCTCAAGTACTGGACACATTATTTAGCAGTCTAGTAGACAAATGAACATGTTGGTATTACCATATTATAAATATTTATTTTGTCATTTTACAGGTGTCATAGAAACATCAATTCGTTCATTATTCAACAACCATGGCACCAAGAAATGCCGCAGAGATAAATGATTATGAGGGAGATCATCTTGGGTTAGACCAAGTGGAGACAATAATTTCCGATCCTCCTACACAGAAACGTCCTCCAATGAAAATTGTCTGGCGTAATGTAGTGCTATTTGCTGTGTTACATCTGGCTGCAGTCTATTCGTTGTTTCTACTCCCACAAGCAATGTTTAAAACACTTCTTTGGAGTAAGTATACATTTGTTATGTCAGTTGTGTTATGGGTGACCACTGGCCTTGTATATGGGGTTTATCTGTTGCACTCATGCGTGGGTATGTGGTATATTAACCCCATTTAATCTCATTAAGTAATATTTTAGATATGGTTTTATAAATGGCTGAAAAAATCCAAGATAATCATCACTTGCCCTGTCAAATGGCATAGGTGTTTATGTATCTACACAGATCTTGGTACTTGATGTTCTGGGTCAAGTTGATCTATTGATAATATTCTTCCACATGACCACCATAGATCATCCAGCTTATTGTCTCTTGGTTGCCTCTGCTACCACCGATCTTTCCAGTCATCAGCAATATTTTCCAGTGCCTCTCTTCTCTTGCGACGAAAGAACACTTCCCTCTTTCTTATAGCTGTATGTAATGTTCAACTTTCATTAGCCTTTCCCAGGCACTTGTTGTTAACACTGGCAGCCCAAGGGTTTCATCTCAGAAATCATATTTTAAATCTTTTTGTTCACGTTGCAGATGTACTATGTAACATTTCAGTACTATCTCTCTGACATTTAATAAGAGTGACTTATTACATAAGACACTTCATCTTCTGAAATGCCTCTTTCGCTTGACCTTTCTGCACCTTCTTCCCCCATTCTGCAACTCCTTCCCCCACTAGCTTAAGAGCAGCCAACAGATAGTTGGTGATGGTCTCAGGTTCCCAACAGTAGGCAGATAATCTGTAGAGGCGAAAGCTACTGTCATGATGCGAAAACTCAGACATAACTGGACTAGAGAAATTAGACAGTCAAAATTGTTGGCACATGAGAAATAAACTTGAAAATCTATTTATGGCTGACTAAATTATGGGAAAAGCATGAGAATGTAAACCTGCACCTAGATAACTTAGCCATATGACCTAATTTGGACAAGAACATTGACCTGATAAGACAGGTGATCATATAAGATGATGAACCTTTGCTGTCCATCCTTATCTACATGACATATGCTGATGATGACTGTTCATGTAGTTATATAACTTATTCAGTCCCAGATAATTATATAAGCTAGCATGTTATTATTTTTATGGTGATAATAGTTGTCTGGGACTCAACGGGTTAATGTACTCCTGTATATAAAATATGAAAAATACTGATCTTAAAACTGAGATGACCAGTTTTGACAAACTAGTGTATAGCATATATTTTGACAAGGTAGTGTTATTGTAGAATGTATACAATAAGCTCGATGGAAAAGAAATCAAAATATATGTACACTCATATTCAACCTTGGTGGTTACTACATCTACAAGCTCTTACAGATGGAGGAGATAGACAACTGTTGACAAGGATAAAAGTAGACTGTCTTGGTTTGATCACAAAATGAGTGGTCTGCTATTAAAACTGGGGGGGGGGGGGGGGGGGCCCCACCACATCTCACTGGTATGCAAAGACATTGAAGTTTAGATTTATGCAGAGCTCATGAGAAATTTTGAGAACAAAGGCATGAGAAGATGGTTTCAGCACCAGTGTAAGAATTATTGATGATGACTTGGTAGGGGATATGATACAGAATTAGGCAAAGACATGCAATTTATCAAATACAAGTTGATGTGTTATAAAATTGGTTAGTAAGAAACAACAGGTGCAGTTGCTCTGTGTTGATCTACTGAATCGGCAGCTCGATTGTAATTAAAAAACATTTTGTTTTGCATATTCGGAGGCGGAGTTTTGTGTTTATTACAGATGTAAGTTAACATAATGATCAGGTAACATCTGTCTGAATATTTATAAATGTTACAAAGTGAAAGTTTTACACCGTTAAGACCTACAAAATCTAAGCAACTTCTTTCCATAATGTTGATAGAAGATAAGGACATCAGTTCCATTTTGACTTGGCATATTGGAAATATCATGCAAGGCTGTTTCTTAACAGCACATGATAGATGAGGTGTCCCGCGAGCCCATTTATCCCCCCACCCCTTGAATTTGTTGTTATCTCTGGCTAGGTCCATGCTGAAGCTATGTCACCAAAGATCTCACCTTGAGGAATTTTAACCCAAGATCACCAATTTGTCAGGCAGGTGTATTAGCAACTAGAAGTCCGCAGCTCCTATCGTGATTACTGTTAACAAAATATTTTTGTCTGAATTAAAATTTTATCTCAATTCAGATAACTGCTCACCGGAGCGGATTTGAATTTTTAAACTTCAGCACAATACTGATCACACTACCCATTAAGTGTCTGTCTGTTCTATACAAAATGTGGACCGATCACCATATACCAATGAGCCTTACAGTGTGAAAAAGGGGTCCTTTACTTTTTTTTGTGCAGACTTGCCTGAGAATAAGAAAAAACATTAATGCAGTACCTTAAATAATGCATGCTTTTCAAATGTAATGATACAAAATATCACTTTTCCACATGCACATGACCTGTCATTGCCCCTGTTCCACAGCTGCCTTGATGTACTGGCTGGCAGGTATGGGCATCACAGCTGGAGCACATCGGTTGTGGTCACACAGATCCTACAAGGCTAAGTTGCCACTGAGAGCTTTCTTAGCTTTCTGCAACTGTCTGTCTTTTCAGGTAGGACTTAAATGTTTAGCTTTCATTTGGCATAGCATTGTTGGTTGACCATCATGTACCATGCTGGTAATCGTAGGAGGTCTTAGTTATCCATTCGCATTATCATCCAGAATTTAGATCGGGTTCATATTCTTATCCTGTTTAAGTTATCAAGGTATTTTCTTTTCCTTCTTCTTGCTCTTTTCCCATTATCTTTGCCAGTTGCCACTAAGTTTTCAAGTTTATTTTTCTGCATAATGTGCCCACAAAATCTTGGCTGTCTGTCTAATTTCTCTAATCAATTTATACTTTTATTTGTCTGGCAGGACTCTCACATTTGTTTTTCTGTCTGTCCGTGGTATTTTATTTATTTTTGTTAAACAAATGTCAAAGGCATTTTGACACAGTAAGGTAATGGAATATTAATATCCAGGCATCTAGCTTACTTTTTTTAAAATTTTTTTTTGTTTTTTGGTGTGAATGTCATTAGTTTAAATTTGCAATATTTATTACTGGTTGATTGTATGTGCTTGTAGGTTGTAGTTTTCTAAACACTGCCTCATCAGACAATATCATTACATTGTTGTTGCTCTGGACATGCAGTTATACACAATGAAATGGTCATCACTTATGCTTCACCCCTACCATCCATTCCAAGAACATTTGAAGCTGAGCATAAGCTAATAAAACATACTCTTCTGGAGCTTCAACTTTCCCCCACCCTTTTGAAGATTGAAGAAAACTGGCTCCTAATCAGAACTGTCTGAGAAAGTGAAATACTTAGGCATATTAAATGTCACAGTGGGTAGAAAATAACACTTGTGGAAGGTATGGTTTCTGGAAGAAGGAGGCTGGGGTTGACCAGATGGACACAGGACATTGCAGACAACTTGGACATGAAGATGTTTGAGACAAGGGAATTGGTAAGAGATCTAGAAACTTTGAGGTGGGTTGTGACGACAGTGGCCTGATGCATGATTAGCTACCCAAATGTATAGATTGTAGAAAGTAATTTCTCTAAAACCTAATATTTTACCATTTGATGTGCAGTGACAGGATGATCTTTCTAGTGTTTATCAAATGTTACTAGCTGACCATGCTTGTTAAACTTTCTAGTGTTTATCAAATGTTACTAGCTGACCATGCTTGTTAAACTTTCTAGTGTTTATCAAATGTTACTAGCTGACCGACCATGCTTGTTAAACTTTCTAGTGTTTATCAAATGTTACTAGCTGACCGACCATGCTTGTTAAACTTTCTAGTGTTTATCAAATGTTACTAGCTGACCGACCATGCTTGTTAAACTTTCTAATGTTTATCAAATGTTACTAGCTGACCGACCATGCTTGTTAAACTTTCTAATGTTTATCAAATGTTACTAGCTGACCATGCTTGTTAAACTTTCTAGTGTTTATCAAATGTTACTAGCTGACCATGCTTGTTAAACTTTTCTGCTGCAAGTTGCAAGAGCCATGCTGGTTGGAAAAAATAGTACTGCCCCTGCTGGAGATGAAACCCAGACCACTGTCTTAGCAGACAAGAGTGCTAATCACACTGCCACTTTAGCTTTGTATTGCCTAGTATTAAAGCCATAAACCAAGTCTATTCAGATCTGCTTATCATCAAAATTGGTTGATGGTCAGTGCATTGTTCATTGTAATTTTTACATTTAAAAGATTTGTGTACACCACTGATTGCCGTCATCTTCCCTTTCCAGAACTCCATCTTAGAATGGTCCAGAGACCACCGAGCTCACCACAAGTTTTCTGAGACTGATGCAGACCCACACAATGCCAAACGAGGATTCTTCTTTGCCCATATGGGCTGGTTGCTGGTCAGAAAGCACCCTGATGTGAAAGAAAAGGGCAAAGTTCTTGACCTTTCGGACCTGAAAAATGATCCCGTAGTGATGTTTCAAGACAGGTAACCACTCAGTTTTCACTTCATTAATTACATGTTATTTATTATATACTTAAACATTTACAAGCACATGTGTGCGTACATACACACATATTGTTTTCACTTTAGGAAATGAAATGTTGGTTACAGAGGACAAGTTACATTCTAAAATAAGGTGAAGTAGTAATCACATGGGAGATGTGAACAAATCACCCAAGAGCTATTTGAATATGCAGTGTTTCAGAAAGAATATCAATATATTGAGAATTTTTAGTGTTGAAAATTGGAGGCAGTGAAGCTGCAATATTTTTTAATTTTCAGAAGAAATGTTTATAATATGGTGGACGAAGAGGAAAACAGTAACTCGAACATTGATAACTTATTAGATCACATGTCAAAAGCCTAAGAAGAAGACAAATAAAAGTTAATGCACATATCAACCGATTGAATAGAGAATTGGGCCTGTGTGAGAAAATACCAGGCAAGAGAGACAGGAAGATAGAAAGGTGCATGTTGGAAGCTGGACAACAAATAATAATCTAAGAAACATAACTTCACCAAAATATCAAATGACAAAGAGGATTGTAGTTGCGGCCACTGATATCTGCATCCGACCAGGCACCCAGAGAAAAACAGTTTTGGTGATCACAAACAAATGTTATTCCTGATGATTTCTACCAAACAATATGTCATCTTTATGGATATGCTTAGATAACTTTTCAGTTTTTTTATTTCGCCACTGTGCGTGAAATCAGTGGGACACAACACATTTGCTGGGATGTAGACATTTGCATTCCTTGTACATTCTAGCAGCTGAAATGTCAGTCAGCTAAAGACAGTTGAACAAATAATGAAGGCCAATGGTGTTTAATATGGGGCGCTGTTTTTAGATGAGATCAACTGGTAACCCTAGTCCTTGGACTTTGGATTACCATGACAAAAGTATCTTACTGAGAGTAGGCCACTTAAGTCTATGCTTAACAGTTTGTAAGCACTTGCACACTATTACCCGTACATTATTTGATTTTCTAATTTTTACCTTCCTCTTCTTGTTTGCTTGTAAACATTCCCTGTAGTATTGTATTAAGTTATACATGATGGACGTGTCAAAACTAGGCACATTTTGGCATCTCACTATTGATAGAAGTGCTTCTGTTGTATATGTTATCATATTCTCTGACATGAACATTACTTTTGTTGTTATCAAAGATTTAGTTTTTCTTTAACAAGGCTAGTCTAATTCACAAGTAATTAAATATGAACAATTGTTTTGACTTCACGCAGGCATTACAAGAAGCTGGTCCTGTTGTTTTGTTTCATCATGCCAACGGTTGTCCCTGTGTATGGCTGGGGAGAAAGTGCCTTCTTAGCGTTCTACATTGCTGCCATCCTACGCTTCACGATGGTACTAAATGCCACATGGCTGGTCAACAGCGCCGCCCACATGTGGGGTCAGAGGCCCTATGACGAGCACATCAACCCTTCGGAGAACTTATACGTGGCTTTCTGTGCCACTGGTGAAGGCTTCCACAACTACCACCACGTGTTCCCACATGACTACTCCACCAGCGAGTACGGCTGGCATCTCAACATCACCACAATGTTCATCGACACTATGCATTTTCTGGGGCTGGCTTATGACCGACGCAAAATCCCCATGGATGTTATCATGAAGAGGAAGCTTCGTACAGGTGATGGTTCCCATCGCTAATGTCACAGATTTCAACTGATCTTATTTTTAAACAGAACAATACAAATATCTTTTCATTTTTGCATTTGCAAGAATAAAGTGATAATTTCTTCTTCTGTTTACGTTGAAGTATAAGTCAAGCTTTTCCCCTATTGTCTCCCACTATCTTTGAGTCACATTTTCATTAGCAGTAGATATTGGTGACGTGATCTTTAGTAGTTTCTGTTGCAGTTGACATTACATCGTCTGTTATATATATATATATATACATTATTCAGAATGCTAGTTGCCACTTTGTGAGGTATTATATTTTTTGTTAGTCTGGCACAGAGGCAACATTCCATGACCTGTAAGACTAGACAAGCGTTTGCTGTATACGTGGTTTATGGCTTAATGTGAAGATTGATTACAAATCGCTTCCATCCTTCACTTTGGGAATTATTAGATTTAACCGTTGTTTAGTACATGAGGGTAAAGAATGAAAATTGAAGCCATGTGAGATTTATATAGTTTAATGTTAAAACTCTTGAATTACATTCGTGAAACACGCTTACATTAATTGTGCCAGTTTAGTGCACAATGTAAAACCCAAGTAAAATGTGACCCAATGTGTGGCTGTCTTCAGGCAGCGGAAGCAAACATCTACATCAAACTAAGAGTCATCCACATGTGTGATGAATCATTAACAGGAGAAGGCATCTCATTTTTGTTTCTCTGCAGAGTATTAGATGCCATAATGAATAAAGTCCAATTGTTCAGTATATTTTCTGTCACATAGCTAGACAGACAAGTACCCTGAGATTTGTCAAACAACCCAGGAAACTTAACCTTCTGCATGGTCCCTGTAGGTGCTGGAATAAATATATTTAAGTTACAGTATTGCTTGAATTACTGCCATTATTTCAATTCATATAAATATATGAGTAGATTTCTGAAGCAGTCCATTTGTTACTGTGCTGCAGCACAAATGAAGTACCCCTGGACCTATCATTGACTCCATGCAGTGTCAGAGTGTCAGACATTCCATAGAATTGTTGGTGGGTTTACCTAACGCTGCCTAGTTTAACAAATTCCTGTCATTGCATGTGTCATTACGGAATGTTAAAATCTTATAAAAGCATGCATTCAGAATGCTGTCTTCTTCTGCATGTTCCTTCCTAAGGGAGCATGGGCCCTACCATCATGTATAGTTCATTGTTTTTCCAATATTTATCTCTAATACCCTTTTAATGTCACATCTATTAGGGGAAGTACTTGATTTATTTTGACTGTCATGTTCCTGCATGCTAGCTCAAGTTTTGTATGGCCAGTCCCACTATAACCCACCTTTGTTGCCTCATAACATCCTTGGGAGGTTAGTCTTTGGAGATTCCAGCAACATACGGGAGATGTTTGCCGCTAGCTAGCGCAAATGAGTTTTATTTATTTCACACCTTGCAGTAACTTGTGTGATTTAGGGGGAAGGAGGATTAGTGCGGTTCTAAGAGACACTACAAACTGTTCAAACAGAAATAACTGTATACTACTGCAAAGTTAGTGTAAGTATTATGGTCATATTGCATATTTGTCCATTTGCAACAAATGAGGGAGTGGTGTATATTTAGCTTCTTGGTGTGCAGTGACAGGATTATTTGTCCATTTATTTAATTTTACCAGCTGACCAAGTTGTATATGTTTGTTGTAAACATTTTTTTTGCCTACTTATTGTCTGGTATTAATACCATGAACCAAGTTTCCTCAGAGTTCAGTTGATCAAGACTGGTTGACAGAGCTGTACAGCTCATGTTCACGGCATTCTACCAGAAGCTGTGTGGTTTCACAGTGTAGTTATTGGGGGAGACTTGGTGTGGGATTATTTTGCTCTCATTGTCCAAGATCATTTGGGAAAAGTGCACATGTTGTTGAATTGTATGTATATCCTTTATTACAAAATCTTTCCTTACTCCCCTCCTTCTACTTTATTTTTTTTTTTTTAAAGTCGTGACCATCATAACAACCAAGAGGTACCTTGTGGTATATCTCCTTCTCTTACCGTCCTCATTTATAGAAAATGATTTCTAATGGAAAACATTTTGTTATTCAATTTTTCCATCATCGTGAAATTTTTTTTCCCTCCCAGTTTAGTTTGTAATGTGGAATTGTATTACAATGGTAACACTGCATTAATGTAATTTATTTTGATTAAGTGAATCAAGATGTGTCAGAAAAAAATGCAAGGATAAAAAAATTAACAAAAGGCATATATTCAGTAATGAAAATAATAATGACATGTCATTAAAAAAATAATATTAACAGATAATGCAGACCTTAAGTCAGTTTTTCATTTCCTTTATTAGATAAGCAGCTTTACCAGTTCTAATACAATTTGGCAGTGTAGTCTATTGAAACATAAGATGAAAATATTTATAGTGACATTTGTCAATTAAATTACAACTAAGATTTACAATGGCATCCTTTTCCCCACGCAATTCACACACTAAAAATTGCTGCTTTATCAAGTTAAAAATGCTTGGCCAGGTAGAATATGCATTCAGCTTTCTGCAATGTCTTTTTTGTTCATTTTTTCATTGTTTTACATTGTCACTTCCTCTTCTGCCTGACAGTGGAGAGGACACCTTGCAATCTTGTATATTGGGCATACATAATAAACACACATTGCCACAGCTTACCAGAGGCCGGTAAGGAAAGACCCAAACTGGTCATATAACTTCAGTTATATATCAGTGCCACCGCTGTGTCCTGTTGGTGTACATAACACTTTTAATTCGGCTTCTAGACATACCAAATGCTGTGTGGGTAGGGACAGTGGGTTGTTTTGCTGAGTTGTGCACACAACTGAAACATTTGTGCTGTTTGGCCAAGTAAATCAGCCGTTTATACAATTTTATTTAAAATCTAAAACGCCAAGCACACGTGTAACCAAATCCCCCACCATCAAAGGGGAAATGACTCTAGACAGTAAGTTTGTTCTTCCTGTTGAATGTGCATGTTGTAAAGATGCATGTTATCAGAGTTTGTGTTCAACAAGAGTTTGACATTGTGCTCAATTTTAGTCATACTTTGGGGACAGTCCTGCGAGGACATAAATCTAGCCCATCATTATTTAAAATCTGTCTAAAGGTAGTCAGTATGTACAGACAATGCTTTTGTAGACATTTAATTTAACATGTTGGTTATGAAAGTAAATTGAGTACCTGTGGTATTGTATTCAAAAGTATGCAGCACCGAATCTAGTGTTGGGAGTCATTAACACAAGTGTGGGTCGATCTTGCTCACACAGGATATCTAGAAGTCATTTGAATTATTGAGAGATATGTAGGTACATCTCACATGCATCTGTTTGGTTTATATCATGAAGACAAATACGGAGAACAAGAAGCAATAAACAGTGAAAATTATGATTTTATTTTGTTGGTTTGGATTTTTGTTTTTCTCTTTGTTCTCAGACAGCACTTTTAGGTTGCAGATGAAAAATTCATGATATTAAGTTTTTTGCTTTGGGGCAGTATTAATATAATTTTCTGTGTTTGATAATGCTCTGATAGAACCGTTCAGTCACAGTATAATAAGCAGTTTGTTTATATACATAGTACTCACTGAATAAAAGGTTAAATCACATCATACTCAAATATCTTGAACCGTGTACATAAGATCCCTCATCCAATAAACTTGCAACAACAAACCATCCCATTTAATCGCTGATTTAATTTTCTGAGTTTGTTTTAATGTTCCTTGGCACAATTCTCACAATCACTAACATAACATAAGTTCACTTGACAATTGTAGGATTAAAATGCTATTTGCAGATCTTCCAGTATCCTCCACCACTTGTCAAACCTGCAAATTGATTGGTTGCACTTAAGGACCATCTTCATTGCATTTGAAATCCTAGTTCTTGTTGAGGTCTCACTAGGAGAATGCACAGACTTACAGCACTGAAGAGGATTCTAATTTGTGTTTACCATGCTTCAAATTTACACACAAAATATTTAATCATGTCCAGTTTGGCTTGCTCCTTACAAAATCCAGCCTTTTTGCCTAACTTATTCAAGAATACAGTGCCTGGGCCACTAATCAGGAATTAGGGAGGGATAACAATCTTGGCTGTCTTTAATACAAAAAAAACTGCCCACAATTGGACGCAGGTCCTGTGGTTTTCAGTTTAAACACAGATGCTGTGAATTTAGAGTACTCTGCCTCCTAAAACTTGTGCTCCACCTGAGTTGGTATGAATATCGTCTTCTTCAGCCCATGGGACTCCTTATTGTAATGCAGGCCCACAACCACACATACCAAGCCCTACCAGCTCATGATTGGGTGGATGTTGGCTGAGTTTTGTATTTCTGCGGTGTTAGTGAGCAGTTTCATGTCACCTTTTAGAACAGGCTCAAGATTAATTGTCGTTAATCTTACCTCCCCAATTGGGGCCCCAGTAATAAACGGTGTAAGGGTGAAACACTTGGCGTTGAAACATTTCTTACCCCGGAAGGTTAACCCGGTCAACAAATGCCTGCAGAAGTCGGATGTGTCGGCCTGACGGCGCACGAACGCAGCTCTTCTGTAAACAGGCACAACGCAGTCACATCCGAAAAAAAAATCCGCATGAGCGCAGAAGAAGAAGAAGAAGAAACATTTCTTGTAGACAAAGGGCTATAGCAATTTCAATTATACATTGTATTTAAGTTGTCCACTGCTCAAAGATAACATTTGAAATGTTTAATCAATAATGTGGGGATTTATTGTTGGTTATATATGCATATTAGAAGTGTCTGTGGCACAGAGGTTAGAATGCTATGGACGTCATGAGTTTGTTTTCTGGCTGCGTTAATATCACGAGTTCAGTTTCTCTGGAGGTTCTTGGAAGTCATCACTAGAGTTGCGGAGTTTGTGCTGTGTTCAATGTTTCTTGCAGGTGGCTTGTTCTGCAGAGAGAGTCCTGCCCAGATGGAGGTAAAACATGGTGCACTGAAGTCAGTACTCTGGATTGTTAACCTTGATACATGCATATTTTCATTTGGCACAAGAGCTTTCTTGGCTTAGTGTGCTTTCTTATCAAAACATTGGTCTGGGCTTAATCTCCAGTGGTGATAGGATGTTTGATACACTAACCATGGTTGGGGGGGGGGTATAACACTCTGCTTCTTGTAACTACTCACAATTGGATTTAATGAGTTTAAGCCAGACTTGTATATGAGCACTAGTTAATGTTCAGAATTATCAGGAAAAGAGAAAGTTAACTGGTCATCTCTATTCATTACATTGTGGTCTAGTATATATATAAAGGCCAACTCTTCATGCTCTACCATAAGATTTGTTGTGTTATATACATGTATGTCCTCATGTGATTACCCTTTCTTGTTTCAAATATTAATGTTTCTGTGTACTTTTTCTCTCTTGTCAACTGTTGCAAGCTGGAGATTCAGACGCGTATAGCAGATTTTTAGGACTTTACTGTTGATGGTGAGGCAGGCAGTTCAACTCCTACATTGACTTATAAAACACTGATTTCTTGTTCTAAAGCAATGACAAACTACTGAACATACACTTTTAGAAAATCAACCTGGAGTTGATGGCAACGTCCTGTAAGGGACATGCAACATTTACAATTGTTGATTAGCTCTGTCTAGATAAATAGTGATTTATCTATCCGCTCAAGAATAATTGCACACAGGACCTTTTCTCAAGTTATTAATTAACAACAAAATCACAGCTTTAATTGAGATGTTAATGATGAATATTTACCTATTTTATAAAAGAGGTTAAATCTAGTAAAAATATTTAAACCAAAATTGTGTTTGCGCATGCTTTGAAGCTGGTCAGCTTTATAGTGCTACCCCATATTTTAATAGACCAGTTAGTATTGGCTGTGGTCTAGGGGACAGTGAATGCATTTCATAATTAATCGACAGAGTCGAGAGCTGGAAATCAACTGCAGATAATATAAAAGCATCTTGATTTGATTTTGATGGTATGGTGCTGACTATTCAGAAACAGTGGCAAACTACTGAACTTAGAATGTGTCTAAGACAAACAATGCTGGGGTTGCTTGCGCTGTCTTGTAAAGGACATGCAACAAACTGAGTTAGTATTAACTCAGTGGCTGGCGTGGTCAATATCATGCCAGCCATCTTCACTGGCCAGGATGTTTCCGGGTACTTATTCTAGGTGGGGTTGTTTGGGGAGCCCAGGTCAGTCTGACAGCTTTGATGGAGACTCAGACACATGACTGGCCGGCAGGCGCTAGCACAGGCCACCTGAAAATTGTGTACAACTCTGGAGTTCAACCCCACGTGATACATCTTAACTGGCCTTGAGTCAAATCAGACGGACTTAATTGTGCCACAGTTGTTTAAAGGCCTTTTGTGATTCTACACTCCAGGGTAGGATAGGAAAAAACACTGCCATCAAACATACTAAAAAAGTTATCTCGACACCCTAGGGTAGGAGAGGAAAGGCTTTAACACATGCGAAAGATGTGGCACTATATTCCAGGGTAGAAGATGAAAGTCTGGGACATATAACACTCTAGACCCCCGGTTGAAGGTGACACTGCCATTACACTCTATAAAGGTGACTTCACCCCAGGGTAGAAGAGGAAAGATGCACACTCTGCCATCACACACTATAAAGGTGACTTCACCCCAGGGTAGAAGAGGAAAGATGCACACTCTGCCACCACACACTATAAAGGTGACTTCACCCCAGGGTAGGAGAGGAAAGATGCACTCTGCCATCACACACTATAAAGGTGACTTCACCCCAGGGTAGAAGAGGAAAGATGCACACTCTGCTCTTACACATACTTCAGCAGAACCATTGATTGTGGCACGTAGTAGTTACTGGGGTGTAGTGTGTTGTATTTTTGTATGATTTAAACGGCAAGTTGTGTACAATAAATGTGGTTTGCACATCCAGTATTAGATTGTTGTAATATAATGTCATTTGTTGAACATGTTGGTTTAAATGCATTATACTTTCATTAACTGGCTAGAGTGTTTGGGTTTAAATCTCTGCTGTCTTGTTTGTGTAACAGACAAGGGATATCAATTGCGGGAATCTCTTGAGGCCATCGATGTAACATGGGAAATGAGTTCATGTGTATTGAGTGGCACTCATAGAAAGAAAGTGGTAGGCGTTGGAGGAGGTATAAGACAGTTAATGCAGTTCTAGGCACAGAGGGTTTTTTTTTTTGGTGATTGCCCGCTTCTAACTGAAGCACAGCCCATACATACTACTACTTGTAGCACTGGACTGAATTGTGCGTGTGGGTTAGCTCTCCCTATTACCAATGTCCCTCGCCATCAGGGGAACCACTCTGACTTCTGAGGTACTTGTAATTTATGTCCCCAAGTCAAGAATGAGAAATCAACATTTTAGTCCAGCTGACTGGTGTAGGGATTGAACTCCTGACCTCGGCATCAAAACACTGGATGTTTTAGGTGTGTTCTTATCCATTCAGCCATGCTGACCTCCACACAGAAGTTTGAATCTGCGGCCTTCAGATATCATTTTTCAATGGTCACGGGTTCAAATCCAAATTGTGTATTTTTTAAATTGTCTTCGGGCACTTGAGGTTGATTCAGCCTACGATGGTACCAAGAAATGTCTTGGATAATAAAGCTGCTGGCGTGACACCGACCACATCACTCGCCAAGAACCTAATTGTCTATATAAACATGGGTCTAGCGCTGTACATGCACCTTAAGGCATGAAAAAGGCTCCTTCTCTTAACAAGCCAGTCCTGTACTTCCTTCACCCTCTAGGAGTGCCAGCCAATACCCCTGACTGTATTTGTCATGTCCCGTGTGTGTTTTGAGCTGAGAGGTTTAAGATTTGGTGTCAGTGTTTTGGGGGAGGGGTTGGTAGGTATGGAACACACTGGTGTGTTTATGCATGATATTTATATAGCACATTTACTTTGTTTTGCACAAGTTGACAATATGCTTAGAAGGAAAAGCGCCTGCAGGATGTGTGCACACATGCCGTGTTCAGGGCACTGTTTATTGACACATGGTGTGTTCAGGGCACTGTTTATGGACACATGGAATCCCGGGAAGGTTAACCCGGTTAACAAATGCCAGCAGAAGTCGGCCTGACGGCGCAAGAACGCAGCTCTGCTGTAAACAGGCACAACGCAGTCACATCCGGAAAAAAAATCCGGATGAAGAAGAAGAAGGACACTTGGAATATTCAGGGCACTGTTTATTGACACATGGTGTGTTCAGGGCACTTTATGGACACATGGTCTGTTCAGGGCACTGTTTGTGGACACATGGAATATTCAGGGCACTGTTTATTGATACATGGTGTGTTCAAGGCACTGTTTATGGACACATGGCATATTCAGGGCACTGTTTATTGACACATGCCATGTTCATTGCTGTGCACTGTTTATTGACACGTGGTGTGTTCACTGCACTGGTTTACAAATCATCAGTAATGACTGGCACACACACTCTCTCTCCCTCTCTCTATCTATCTATCTTGTTTCTTCCCCAACCCACCTCTTTCAGTAGGACTTCCTCTTCAATATGCCAAACATCAATCCATCACCAACCATTAAGCCAATAATCACAAAGTGCCAATGTTAGCAACTGTCTTCTTGGTTGTGGTGATAATTCATGAGTGACCCATCTTGAGTAATTGTAAAGTTATGATGATGTGGTCACCATTGCGTTCAATGCAAGTCCGCCAGCGCGGATAAAGTGCTTGGATTCTTATAGAAAAATTGACTCTGGGTTCACCACCTGGTGTTCCTGACCCAGTCATGACCAGCCTGTCACAGAAGTCACACCATTTTGAAACTTCCTACAGCACTCATACACTTGCTAAACTGATAGGTATGTATCACCATACTGGACCTTCATTCGCTGATAACATTTTCTCACTGATAAAAATATGGATAACGGAATGCTGTTCCTCTTTGGTACATGTAAAAATTGGGGTAGCCATCTTTTAAACCATCCTTGTGATGTCACGTACTGAACCCTCTTGACATCCTTAACAATATTGACAGGTTACTAGACAATGGCATGGTTATTGTGATTGTCACACTGAGGGTGTTCACACGAAGCTCCTCCTTTCCCTGCAGTTGTGATGATGAATGACCCATCTTATCTGCTGTATTGTACGATGTCAGACATAGAAGGCTTGTTCAACTTGGGTAGATGATAGTGCTGGTAGAGGGTGGGCTCGTCACTGCTCACAGGAGCCCAGAGTTACGTTGTGTACTCTGTTCTGACGTTCCACATGGGGTTAGCTAAGTAATTTTTTTTTTAAAGTAACTTGTATTGGGCAGAAAGAGACAATGAAGTTTCTATTAGAATTAGATGAAGTATCCAGTGCAACACCTCTTACCACAAATATGTCATCGTAGTGTGTGAACAATCATTGCTCCTCTATTGCTCCATTTCTGTGAATGTTTCTTGACAGTCCGGGTGTAGGTGGGAGGCCTCACTTTGTTTCTAAGAGGGCAAGTTAATAAGTAAATCACAAATGGCTGTAGAAAAATAACTAACTATGATAACAACTTGAAACCAGTTTATTTGTATATGTACATTGTCCCTTTATTTCTCAACATAATTTCCACCAGCATAGATGCACTTATCACATCGTTTTATCAGTCCTCCCAAACCAGCTGCAAAAATCTGCGTGCCCTGTTTTCGTTTACCTGCCATCCCACAGAACTGTGTGACTTACTTATTGACTCGCCCTCGTAACTTTTTCTACCCAACTATGCACCACTTTACGGGAAATCTCTAGGGGCTAAGTCCACTGAAAACCCGCCTTGACGAGAGACATTTCGCGAATGACGCCGAAGTTGAATGTGAAGTGAAAAAGTCGGTTTGGGAGGACTGATAAAACGATGGGATAAGTGTGTCAATGTTGGTGGAAATTATGTTGAGAAATAAGGGACAGTGTATGTATAAAAATAAACTGGTTTTAAGTTATCACAGTTAATTTTTCTACAGCCATGTGTGACTTACTTATTAACTTACCCTCTTAAGTTGTTCGCCTTTTGCCTTCCCATACCTGGAAGTTAGTCATACAACACCTGCGTAGTAATATAATAATTTGTCCCGAAAGTTTCTGCTGTAGGTCTGTAGTGTGATAGGATCATGACATTTTCTAAGCCTCGGTGAACGGTGGTAAATGTGTGCCTCATGTAAGCAGGCTTGAACCTTCGTCCTACCGTGTCCATGATGTTAATAACATTGTTATCAAGTCAGCGCAATTTCCTATCAACTGGGCTGACGCACCGGTTACAAGACCTGTATAAATGGTAGATAATATTGCACAGACACCGCTGTGTGTGCCGTGCTGAGCATCACCCGATTCTCGGGAGTGCGGGCGTCATTAATACGGTGTGTTGTGATCCGTTTCCTTCTCACCGCACCAGCCGCCTGGACCGAACGATAATCAGCCTCTTTCATCCGGTCGCTTAGCTCTTGTCGTAACCTCGACGACTTACATGATCACTGAAACAGAAAAGTATGCGAACTGTGGCTAACATTCACTTATTTCATTGTGGCTGAAGAAAACACGTATTTTAAACAATATAAAATCCACGGATCGAACTTGGTGGTTATAACAAACAATTTACTTGATGCTGGTGACACCGTCTTGATGACAAGTCAAAAGTTCACGCATTTGAGAGATGTGTTGTTAAAAATTCTGCGACGCTTCCGGCAAAAGCGGTAGGACAAAAGATGATTGAAAAATAACAATCAGCTGGAATAATAAGCGAAGAGTCGTGGCTGGGTAACACCAACAGGCATGAGCAATCAGGAAAGAAAGCATTAGATGGCAAAATAAATAAGGGGGGAGAAATGAGTAGACCAAAGACTACGTGTACAAAACAGAAATTAGAGAGAACGGCACAAGACAGACTTTGGAATGGACACGAAATTAACGACCAGCCCAAAGGTTGAAATACTTGGTATTCATAGTACTGAGGGAAAAAGACTATTTTCTAAAGTCATCAGAGTTCATCAGACGCCGGGCAATTTTAGAGATGGTAGCCCACACCTTCGTATGGATGCTAACGGGGCTGGCAGTGCGGAGAAAGCTGAGGTTAAATCCTGTTCAGCAGACTACTGGGTGGTGCGTGTTGTGTTCAAGGAGTAATACAGGTCGTCGTCGGTTCGAATTTACATCAATGCGGGTTTTATAAATTGACTGGTTTTCCTGGTCGACCAAGCTTAAAATGGGTACAAGGTAATGTCTTGGGAAGAAAAGGCAGTCGACGTGATACTGACCATCTGCTGCTCAGGAAAATTGCAATGAAGCTCAAGAGATATACTATCTATACTATGAAGGATGTCTCATAATTAAAAAAACAAAAACCAACAACTAAGAAACAATTTATACCACCATCTCCGTGGCGAAGGTTGTACGAACGCAGTTCGTAATCCCGCATACCGCGTTCGAAACAGCTGCTGGCAATTTGGCAGCAGACCGCCTTGCGTTGGGCTTTTTATAAAATAGTATGAGTGCCGGTCATTCAGAACGTAAACTTGCCAAGAGATCACAAACAGCCATACAAAAAACGCTTTCCTCCGAAGTCGGAGAGTGTCTGCCTGTACGGCGAGGAACCACCAGTCTGCACACCAATAAGTCAGACATGGGACAACGGATACTCACGCAAACCTCAGGTCCGGTATGACATCACGCTGATGTTGGACAACAGGATGCCTTCATCCAACATACAGGACTTCGCGTTGGAGCTCAAGCAAACGAACACAAGCAAGCAAAAAAGGCTGGGGTTGACTGCAACGTCCTGTAAAGGATATGTAACTAACTATAGTGTCTATAGTATGTCCACATTTGTTTGCCTTCATTCACGATCAATTATTGTGAAAACTGTCTGTTGCATCGTTATGAAACTTTTTCAGCCGTCTTATATTTACCCCCACCCAAGGAATATGTCTTTGATAGGTCCAAAAACAACTTAAATCATTTAAAGCGGCGACATTCCTTTGATGTTTTGCTTAACAACTAGTGATTTCTCGCTAAAAAAGTTAGTGTTTACGGTAATGGTGACCTGCAAATTCAGATGACAAACAAAGGCGTATCCGGATTCGTATGGGAGTGGGTGCAATGAAAGAACTAGCTTACAATAGACAGGGTCGGCTGCATTGCACAGGGTTTTTATCCAATATGGCTCAGTTACTTTCCGCAGCGCGGAAAGCGTCGCACAAAGCACGAACTCCGTAGCTCCAGCGACGACCCTCGAGAGTGTCCGAAAAAAATGCACTCTTGAAATGTAGGACGCGGCCCGGAATCGAACATACAACCTTCAATCCATCATTTCTCCAATAGTCCTCTTCCCATTTCAACACATGGTCCTGACGTTTTTTCCAGTAACTTTTATCAATATTTAATAGCGCGGACAGACAGACAGACAGAAAGGTAGGTAGGTAGATTAGGTAGGTGGGTGGGTGGATGGCTGGCTGGCTGACTGGGTGGGTGGGTCGGTCGGCCGGCAGGCAGGCAGATAGATAGATAGATCAGCAGCCAGGCAGATAGATAGATAGATAGATAGATAGATAGATAGATAGATAGATAGATAGATAGATAGATAGACAGACAGACAGACAGGCAGGCAGGCAGATAGATAGATAGATAGATAGATAGATAGATAGATAGATAGATAGATAGATAGATATCGGTCGGTCGGCCGGCCGGCCGGCCAGTAGGCAGGTAGGCAGATAGATAGATAGATAGATAGATGGGCGGGCGGGCGGGTGGGCAAGCAGGCAGGCAGACAGACAGATAGATAGATAGATAGATAGATAGATAGATAGATAGATAGATAGATAGATAGATAGATAGATAGATAGATCAGCAGGCAGGTAGGCAGATAGATAGACAGATAGATAGATAGATAGATAGATAGATAGATAGATAGATAGATAGATAGATAGACAGACAGACAGATAGATAGATAGATAGATAAGCAGGCAGGTGGGCGGGCGGGAGGGCAGACAGATAGATAGATAGATGATAGATAGATATCGGTCGGTCGGCCGGCCGGCAGGTAGGCAGAGAGATAGATAGATAGATAGATAGATAGATAGATAGATAGATAGATAGATAGATAGATAGATAGATAGATAGATAAGCAGGCGGGCGGGCAGGCAGGCAGGCAGACAGATAGATGGATAGATAGATAGATAGATGGATGGATAGATAGATAGATAGATAGATAGATAGATAGATAGATAGATAGATAGATAGATAGATAGATAGATAGATAGATAGATAGATATCGGTCGGTCGGCCGGCAGGCAGGCAGGTAGGCAGATAGATAGATAGATAGATAGATAGATAGATAGATAGATAGATAGATAGATAGATAGATAGATAGATAGATAGATAGATAGATCCCCGCCAGAAGCCGGGCCTTGTCAGCTAGTTTATTTATATAATCACGTTTCATGAAAGAACCCCCATTTGGAGACACCTCTGAATCTTCGCGCTGTTTGTTTCAAAACGAAAATCACGTGAAAATTTCAAAATCTGCCGGGACGTCTCTTGGTGAAGCTGTAATACTGTTAAAATCATGGACGTAATCTCTAATTCGAAATTAATATACCGCATATAAACTAACTTTGAAATCTGCTGTAAAATCTCCAGAACAATTTTTTTGTTGGGTGGACATAATGATAAGGTTATATACTACATCTCATCATTTTACTTCAGTTGGTTACTGAGATATTGAATTTTATATTGAGGCAACAAAAAACACACACACTATAATAAATACATAAAAACAGTTAGCAGACGAAATGAGTAGGCCTACCGAAGAATGCTGGCAGCAAGTTTTAAAAAAACACGTGGAGAGAACCATGTATAGAAGTCCATGGCAAAGGGGAACAGAAACATAAATCGTGAATAAAAATAGAAGAAAGAGATAAACACATTTAAATAATAGCAAAACCAGAAATATCAAACACAGAGCAAGGGAAAATACGCAGAAGCTATAAAAGTAGTTTAGAAGCGGATAAAAGACAATATATAGAAGACCCAGTAAGAGAAACAGAAGAAGCAGCATGCTAAAGGAAATCCCAGAGGCCTTTACGACACCACTAGGAAAATATAATCAACCAATTGGGCTGATCAGAAATAGAAATGGGAAAGTTCTCGCTAACAATGAAGCGCAATTGAACAGACGGGTTGAACCCTTTGAGAAGTTCATTAATAGACCAGTCCCAGGAGACGCATTCCACCCCCCCCCCCCCTCTCTCTCTCTCTCTCTCTCTGCCTCTCTGCTCCCCACCTTTTTTTTTTTTTTTTGTCGTCTTTCCTCTCATATCGAGCCTGCAAAAGTGGAACTTGATGTCAACTGCGAGAAACCATCGGTCTTAAAGAAGAGATTGATGAAGCTGCAACACTTTTGGTGGATGGAAAAGATGCTGGTCCAGATGGCATTCTAGCAGAGCTGTTAAAACTAATGTGGGGTACGGGGTGTCAGGCATTGGTAGCACTTTTGGTAAGGATGACTCTCACGTCCTTTTCAGAACCCATCCCCCACTGGTCCAAGCCTGACACCCAGCTCACGCCTGTGGTTCCTAGTAGCTGTCAGCACGCGACAACGGCCACCCCCCGGGCAACAGCTGTGAGAGGGTGGCTAAACCAGGCGCGGGTAGCCGATATGGTGTCAAACCAAGCGGTGAACTAGGGTATGCCTTCTCAGCATGTGAAGACAGGATCCGGCAGACTGTGCGGAAGAAATCATTCCTGATTCAACGGGCAAGACGGCGTTTTGGCAAAGCGTTGTGGAACGTAATGAGCACGGCAAGGCACGTAGAGCATGCTGTCATCCACTGCACCTGTATTCGTCTCCAGTCGCCTTGACTTGTCTTGCCACTGGACTCAGGCGAGAGAGTGAGGTCGACGAATTGCGCAACTCTTCCTCACTTTAATCCAATTCATCGCGCAAGTCTTCTTCATCCAATATAGGCCTCATCAGCCATCTTAGAACTCACGGCTCCATACTTTCAACCCCACTGGATGAAATGAATGGTCATCATCATTCTTGATGGACAAACAACATAAAACTAATTAATATAAATAACTTACATAAAATACTCATCATATGCCGATAATCGTGGGCGTTAATGGTTCGTCATCTGATACGAAAACCAGTCTTGGATCAAGTCTGTGTTAATGTTATTGTTTTGATTATGCCACGTGTCAAAGCCATTAATCATTAATGTGTTTATTTCTCTGCCTTCGCTTTGCTTGTCTTCAATCTTGCCAGTTGTCACAAAATTTTCCAGTTTATTTCACCTCATGACGAGTCGAAAAAAATAATGTCTGTCTACGCCTAATTTCTCGAATTAATTTCCTATGTTCATTTATTTATTTCGTGTATAACTTATCATTATTTCCCTTTTACTTCGACCGGGCCTATTTCTTGGCCATGAGGTCGCGACAAGGCACTTGTCAGAAAGACGACCGGGCCGATGATCGGCCCTGTTTGTAAAAACTGCTTTGATTGGTTTGCCTGTAATAGTACAGGCCAATCAAATGCAGCCTTGTAATCGTCAGTCATTTTACTTTGCACATGGCAGCTTACAGCACGGTTTCTAATAGAGGGATTTAAATTTGTGAGTTTTAACGCAGATACCCAGTTTTTCGTGGATTTGTGATTTCTAAAATGGCCAGCTTTGAGCCCGAAGAAGTGCTAGCTTTGTCGAGCTCTGATAGTAGCGATTTTGATAGTTCAGGACTGTCAGATAATGATTGTAGCCATACGGAAAGTGCAGATGAGGCAGACATCCTGTCTCCATGGTTTAAGTGTATCGGGACTGAAGAAGATCGTATTGATCCATATCCATTCATGGAGATGTCCGGACCAAAACACATGCCACAAGATGATAGCCCACCTATTATGTATTTGGAGTTGTTTCTCACACTCAATCTTATTAAATTGTTTGTGAAAGAAACAAACAGATATGCCAGACAGTTTCTTGATAGTGAAGTCCTCAGTAGAAGGTCTGTGGCTCACAGTTGGGTTGAGGTTACTGTGAATGAAATGAGGGCCTTCATAGCCATAATTTTCAACATGGGTTTGGTTCACAAACCTACGATAAAGTCATACTGGTCAACTGAACCATCCCAAAGAACCCCTTGGTTCGCAGAGCTAATGAGTAGAGACAGGTTTGAGCTTATTTATAAATTCTTTCACATGGTGAATAATACTACTTTAGCCAAGCCTGGGGAGCCCAATTATGATTCTTGTGGAAAGTTCAGTCCTCTCGTTGAACATGCGAATAAAATGTTCCAACAATATTACACTCCTCATAGAGAGATCTGCATAGATGAGACTTTGATTGGTACTAAAAACAGAACACAGCTAATCCAGTATCTCCCAAATAAGCATTATCATAAATGGGGAATAAAGCTTTTTATGTTATGCGAGTCTCGGTCAGCATACGTTCTCGGTTTCTTTGTCTACAGAGGCAAGCGTGATACTATCACCAATGATCAACAAGCAGCTGATAGTGGATTAGCCCATAGAGTTGTGATGAGATTTCTCAGAATGGGCAACTATCTGAATAAAGGATACCATCTGTTTGTTGATAATTTTTTTTCAAGCATGCCTCTTGTCAAAGAGCTGAGAGATAATAGGACACACCTCACTGGGATGCTGAGACGCAATAGGAAAGGAATACCACAAGGACTCAAAGTGAAGATGAACCCTGGAGACATAATTAACTACAGACAAGGTGAAACTCTTGCCACTGCCTTTAGGGAAAAGAAGTCACAAAAGAATGCTGTTCTACTACTGTCCACTTTGAACAAGGCAGAGACTGGAGAAGTGCCACTACGGAAACGTGGTCAACATGAAGGTGGAGATGCTCCTCAAACTGTTAGGAAGCCAAGAAGTGTTCTTGAATACAACAAACACATGAGTGGGATAGATCAGAATGACATGATGTTGTACTGTTATCTGGATGAGAGGAGGACTGTGAAGTATTGGAAGAAAGTAACTTTCAATATTCTCTCAAGAATGATGCTGAATGCATACATTTTGTACAAAGCTCATTCGACTGTAAATGTGATGGCTAGATACAAATTCACTACATTAGCAATTGAAGCACTTTGCGAGGAATATCGTACCCCACAAGTAAGCGGTGAAGTCCCTGAAGCTAAAGGGATACGTTCCATTCCAGATGGAAAAGAGAAAGACTGTTGTGTGTGTAGTGACCGAAAAACTCCTGGAGGGTGGAAGCGGGTCCGGTCAATGTGCAACAAATGTCAAAAGGGACTTCATGGTTGTTGCTTTTCTAAACATAAGTGTTCAAAATTATTCTAAAGTGGTGTAGGCATTCAGTGAGGAAATATTAGGTGAGTACCATTTTTAAAAAATGTATTTTATTACAAAATATTATGATGTTATTAAATATTTTATTTTTCACAAAATGCAAATGAGGTCACCAAATTTGCATAAACATGAACAAAATAACTTCAATCATACACAGAAATAAACTTTATCCTCTTTAAGAATATATATACTTGTATATATCTATATAGGGTTCTAATATTTCTTTTTTGAATTTATAAAATTGTCACTTCAGTCATTTCTGTACTCAAAAAAAAAAAAAATGGCTCTGTCTTCTTCAGAGGGAAACCTAAATTTGGCCCAATGTTGTTCTGTCCTAAAAGCATGTTCTTTACAGGAAGTTGCAATCATCCCAAAGCCCAGGGTGATTTTTTTTAGACAATTTTACATTCAGTAGTTTGCCATTGCTTTCTGAACAAGAAGTCAAAGTTGAAGTCCGAACTGATGTGTACTAAAGATCCCGCTATTTCGTCACCAGCGTACAGGAAGTTTAAGAGCTAAAGCACTGTTTTCCCTTCGGCCACGCCAAAATCGTTAGATGGACAAATAAGATAAACTCACAGAAAGTGGCAAAGTCCAGCAAAGTGGCAATTTGTTTATTGTGTTAAAACAGCAAAAATAACACACATACATGTCAATGCTAAATTCTGCATAGTTAAAACTACTATGGTACTATATATAAAATACATTTTCAAAGTGCTACCACAGCCATCTTCCAGTGTCAGCGTTTTTTGAAACTGTTGTTTCAACTTCTTCGTGGCCTCCCTTTGTTCAGCAGCATCTCTTATCACAATTCTCTATTTTCGAATCACATATTTCCACCTCTCTCTCATTTTCATACAATTTACACTCTAAAACCACACACACCTTAACAATCATGACACATACACTCCACCACCAAACTCCGCAGTAACACATTTCTATGCCATACCTCTGTGTGCTAAATAAATAAATATATATATAAAATCTTAACTGTACAATTCATCAATACAATATAGCTACCATAATTTTCAAACAGTAAAACATCACTATAAATATGAAAACAAAACTCCAATATCACAATATAATTTGGTTTTCACAAGTTCCTTACAATTATCTTCATTCAACTTCTCTTGTTCGCTATGTCGACTTTCCCAATCATGCTTTCTAATATTCCCATCATCTATTCCAATATTCTCATAGTTTTGTTACTGCCACAATACTTTGTTATTCTTATCATACTTTATATTTCCATCTATTCCAATATTCTCATCTTGTTTTGTTATTCTTATAAAACTGAAATCTTCTCCATCATTCTTTCTAATATTCTCAGGAAGCATTCTGATATTCTCATCATGTTTTATTATTCTCATTCTGATATTCTCATCATGTTTTATTATTCTCATCATGTTTTATTATTCTCATTCTGATATTCTCATCATGTTTTATTATTCTCATTCTGATATTCTCATCATGTTTTATTATTCTCATACTACTGTAACTTTCTCCATAATGCTTTCTAACAATCCCATCATGCACTCCAATATTCTCATATTTTGTTATTCTCATACTTTCTGTTATTTCAGTCAAGCTTCCTCTTATTCCCCTCACACTGTTATTTCTAAAATAATTTCTGCCATTCCCATCATTCTTTCTGTTATTCCCAACAGGTTTTAATGCTATTCCCATCACATATTCATAAGGATATTAACGTTTTCCAACATAGCAGCAACAATTCCTCCATATTTTAAATCATAAACACAACATAGAAGCAAACAAAACACAAAGAACTGCATCAAATATACAAATGATATGTGAAAATATGTAGGTCAACGGAGCAGAAAATTGTCAAAAAACAGAACAAGCCAACTCACCAGATATAAAGCAACAAGCAAATGAATAAGAAGAGAAACAGTGCAAACAAGAATCTCAGCATAATAAGTAATTAAACACCTCCCAAGCCATTGTATACAACCTGGGTCCTACTTTCCAAACCATGGCAAAAACAAAAAAAATTGCTTCTTTCTTCACAAATGAAATTTGATATTAACATGTTACCTGAAAATAAATATTGCCTTCATATAAAAGCAGTAGTAATGGTGTGGTTGTTAGTGCAAATGAATACCAAACAATTGGTTCTAGATTTGAATCCCAGTAAGCTCAAGACGTATGGTTTCTTCCCATTCTGGCTCATTCAGGGCATGGAACTAGGTATTCTCTTGACCAAATGAAATTTTGGTTGCCTTACCTACCAGGAATGGTCCTAATGTCCATTTTGTGTGGCTGGATTGAACCCGTAGTGGGAAAATCAGGTAACTAAGGGGATTTAAACACTGGGACCATATGCAACAGATGAATGAACTAGCCAGTAAGATAACATGGCGCTTCCCCCCAATAAAGCCAGGGTTTAATTTTTGCCTGTCAGTATGGCCGTGGTGTCAAACCATATAAAACGGACACCAAAATATGAGACGTAAAACAGTTCACACAGGAAACAAGTGATAACTGTAGTATGAAGTGAGCAGGAAGAAGTCACTTGGTGCAAGTGTTTCCAAAGGTGAAGAATCTGCTTCGTGGATGTCATCTTCCCAACGACCAGGAACTGTCAGTATGGCCGTGGTGTCAAACCATATAAAACGGACACCAAAATATGAGACATAAAACAGTTCACACAGGAAACAAGTGATAACTGTAGTATGAAGTGAGCAGGAAGAAGTCACTTGGTGCAAGTGTTTCCAAAGGTGAAGAATCTGCTTCGTGGATGTCATCTTCCCAACGACCAGGAACTGTCAGTATGGCCGTGGTGTCAAACCATATAAAACGGACACCAAAATATGAGACATAAAACAGTTCACACAGGAAACAAGTGATAACTGTAGTATGAAGTGAGCAGGAAGAAGTCACTTGGTGCAAGTGTTTCCAAAGATGAAGAATCTGCTTCGTGGAGGTCATCTTCCCAACGACCAGGAATAATTAATGAGCTGCAGCCGTAGTTTGGTGCCCAGACAGAGGAGTCCTACAGTCAGGCCCATTCTACTGTCGGTGAAGAAGAGATGAGGGAAGTGCATCTTCTTAAGAGGTGAATTTGTAGAGAAGGACTACAATTCACACCAATCTAAAGGCATGTGCCTTAATTTCTCCATGCTAAAGTGCAAAGTGCTTCGATCGTGCTTCGTAAAGGCAGGCAGTGTAATACTGACCACATTAGATGACCCATGTGGTTTTGGCAGTGGCAAATAGAGACTAACGCTATCTCTCTCTCTTTTTTTTTTTATATCAGTTCTGTAGTACACATCAAATGAGATACAGTGAAATATGCTAGACAATAAATTATGTGATTTGTCTTCTTTGTTCAAATTCATAACAGAGAAAACATTGCTTTGATTTCGGAATTTTATCAACCTTTTTCTTTCCTTCTGTTTTAAGATAATTTAGTAAGCAGAATTCACTTTGATGTTACAGAAAATGACAAAAACAATGATGATAATAAATATTGAAAACATTATATTGAACATCCAGAAAGAAAATCAAGTCTCAACAAAACAAGAACAAAATAATGCCAACACACAAAACAGAAAAGCCTGCAAGTATTTAAAAAAAAAAACATACAAGATTCAACATTTATTTTTAGCTCCTTTAATAGGAAAAAAATGTTTTCAAATGGTAAAGTGATAATAAGAGTGAAAAACAGTCACATAAAATTCTGAGGTATGAGGTAATGATAAGCTTTAGAGAAACAGTGTGTGCTTTGAATACAAGCAAAGAAATTCAATTGAAATCTGCCTTGTCAATAATAATAACACTTTAAATAAAGTACCGAACAATGGGTACATCCTTTTGTTACAGATCCTACCTCAAAAGTATGGCTCTGTTGATATCTTTAGAAAGTTAAGGTCATAGTACTTTATATTTAGTCATTTCACATGTTTTGCTTCAATATTTAGCCTTAATATTTACTTAAATGTTTAGATACCCGGGTTCAAATCCTCGGTAAGGTGTGGGATTTTTTTTCTGTCAGGGCAAAAAGAAAATCCTAACCTGCACAGTTCGCGGCGACTGCACTAGCCAGGCGGCCTTTATTCCTCAGGCTCAACGACCTCCCTGCCATACACCGCAAGGTACTACATTGGCCGTAAATGACAGTTTAAATGTTTAGGATTAATATTTACTGTTTGCTTAAATGTTTAGGATCAGCACTTATTGTTTACTTCAATATTTAAGCACTTATTGTTTACTTCAATGCATAGGACTAACATATGTTATTTGCTTAAATGTTTAGGATTAACATTTATTGTTTGCTTCAATGTTTAGGATTAACATTTACTGTGCCCTATGATGTTTAGGACTATAATTTATTGTTTGCTTCAATGTTTAAGATCAACATTTACTACTTACTTCATATAACACATACAGTTTGCTTCAGTTTTTAAGACTGGCATTTTTCATCTGCCTTAATGTTTAGGACTAACATTTACAGTTTGCTTCAATGCTTAGGATTAGCATTTTCCTGGTTGCTTCAATGTTTAGGACTACCATTTACTGTTACTTCAAAGTTTACACCAACATTTACTGTTGGCTACAATGTTTAGGACTACAATATATTGTTTCTTCAATGTTTCTGATTAGCATTTACTTCTTACTTCAATGTTTCAAATTAAAATTGAATGTCAGCATCAATGTTTAGAACTAACAAGTTACGATAATGTGGCACCTGCCACTAACTCCAAAGCACCAGGTCTGAATCTAGTTGTGGCCAGTTTTTAACAAATAAAGAATCCAAGGATACTATAACTATCCTACACCGGAGGACCCAAGGATACTATAACTGCCCTATACCTGGGGCAGTGGATACAAATAAAGAACCCAGGGATACTATAACTGCCCTACACCTGGGGCAGTGGATACAAATAAAGAACCCAGGGATATTATAACTATCCCACACCAGGGGCAGTGGATAAGATGGGCAGTCTTCATGGAAAAATGGATTAAAACAGGACGTGTCCTGGGGAAATGTGCACGATAAAAATCCCACGATAGTTGGAAATTGCAAATAGTAGAAAACAATATGGAGTGAGTACACATCTAACAAACCTATGTAGAAGCTAATACAACAACAGTGAATGCATAGTGAGAGCAACTGGAGGACACTCAGAACCCTTCACCATAAGATCTGGAGTACGACAAGGTTGTGTCCTGTCCCCTCTCTTGTTCATAACATATACAGACAACATATGTAAAGAAACCAGCCAATCAGAGACAGCAAGAACACTGCATGACGAGATCACAGAAGAACCATCTGCAAATCTAACCATTAGAGAACTACTGTTTGCGGACGACCAAGCACTAATGGCAAAATCAGAAGCTGAATTACAAGACCACATGAATAGTCCAAACAAAATGTATAGGGAACATAACATGAAAATTAGCACAAGTAAAAAGAGGTATTGACTATAACCAAAGAAGAAAATGCAACGATTCACCTAAATGACCATCCCTTGAAACAAGTAAAGAGTTTCAAGTACCTAGGAAGTATAATATCATCAAATGGCAGAACAGAAGACGAGATCGAAAACAGATGCAATAAGGCAAACCAACTCATTGGACAAATGGCACCAATACTAAAGAACGAACATGTATCAATAACTACTAAGAAAGCACTTTACAACACAATCTTCCTACCAACTCTGTTACCAATGCCAAACGTGGACAATGACAGAAAAATAGAAAAGAAATATCACAACAACAAAATTCAGATTCCTGAGAAGAATACTCAATGTATCAAGAAAAGATCAGAAATGAAGAAATCAGGACTAAAATGGGGGTTATAGATGCACTAGATTTTATTAGAAGGCAGCAAGTCAAATGGTTTGGCCATGCAAGTAGGTTACCAACTAACCAGATACCACAAGCTATGATGTACAGACCAGAGGGAAGCAGAGGAAGAGGTGACCACGTAAACGACGGACGCAGGGAATAAGAGTCCATGGGGATATATCAATACATGAAGCCCATAAGCGGGCACTCTCCCGCTGTTTATACTTCACCCCGACACCGCAAGGTACAAGAGGAACATGATGAGAGAGAGAGAGAGAGAGAGAGAGAGAGAGAGAGAGAGAGAGAGAGAGAGAGAGAGAGAGAGAGAGAGAGAGAGAGAGAGAGAGAGAGAGAGAGAGACTGCATAGCTGCCCCGACAAATTTTCACAATGATAAAATCAACCCACAATAGAATAGTTATGGCATGTGTGGGTCCTGGTACCTTACACTGGGCTCCTCACCACTGCTAGAGAGTTCATGCACTGTGCTGAAGACCTCAGTGTAATCTATGACAAGAGACTGAACCATTTATGATGGTATATGTGTGCAAGGAACATTGTCCATAATGATACCCAACCTCAACTCTGAAATAACAAAAGCACCCACACGTAAAAACACCAAAACAGTGCTATGAAATCTAGCAAAGTTTAATGCCCATAAACTTATTCTAGTGAAAACGTCATGGTTTCTCTTTACCTTCCACAGCACTTAATGAGTTAAACATGAATTTTAAATTTAAAAAAAAAAACGCCAGATTATTCTTGTTAGTTAGACCTGAAGTAATTGTTCTGCAGAACATCCATCTCCTATGGCCAGGCCATAAATGTGGTAAGTAAAGGACCGGTTTACCCACCGAGATGCGTAAAGGTTACATTTTAGACTAACCAGCATTCGATGGGTCATGTGGTTGATATCACGCCAGCTGCCTGTCCTTCCCATTACCTTGTCTGGTACCAATTTTAGGCAGGAAACCCAGGTCAATTTGTTTAAATCCAACATGACAGGGGTTCAAACACTTGACCCTCACAGTGGCAGACAAGCAAGCTGTCACTGTGCCACTATGGCTCGTAGTTATGAAAAACATCCAGGCTCAAGTGGCATACAAACCAATGACCACCAGAAGGCAAATGCACTAACCTTCATGCAAGACTGAAAAAAAATAAATCTTTATAAACGAATAAAACAAAATAAATTTCTACATTATGTGTTCTTCAGCCAGGACGATGTAGAAGAATCGAGGCATAAATCCCCCCAGCCCTAGAGAAGTCTCCAAACACAGCATGAGGAAGCCCTATCTCACTCCTGACATAAAACCACGCCTGCTTGCTGGTTTAGTGATAGTGTATTCATGTGCTAAAATCTCTTTCGAGGCACAGTTTTATTCACTGACCTAGACTGTCACCTTGACCCCAGCTACAAAGGGCATCCAAGAGATTTCCGGGGAAGTACAGAAAGCCAGCTTCACCCATCAAGTGCCCACTGGCCTACAGACATGGGGCAAGCACTACACACCCGACACACCTCGTGGCATGACAGGATGTGCTTCACTACTGAACTTACCCGACATAGAACTCTTTTATCTTGCCATGGATCAGAACAAGATGTGCTTCACTACTGAACTTACCCCATATAGAACACTTTACCTTACCATGGATCAGAGCAAGATGTACTTCACTACTGAACTTACCCAGAACACTTTATCTTGCCATGGATCAGAATCAAAATCTTCTGACAGACAGATCATTAGTCTAACTCCCCTGCCACCCACTAATTAATTTTTCTTTAAAATATCATAATGCAACTTTCAAGTAACGTTTCATTTAAGTGTGTTTTTCCATGAACATTTGAAGAGCAACATGTGCACTGACCAGAGCTTGTTTATGAGGTCAAACATGAAAATATCTCCTGTCAGCTGATGTGTTAGCTCTAATACAGAGCTAAACTAATCCCTGTCAGCTGATTGTCTAACACAGAGCTAAACTAATCCCTGCCAGTTGATGGTCTAACACAGCTAAACTAATCTCTGGCAGCTGATGGTCTAACACAGCTAAACTAATCCCTGGCAGCTGATGGTCTAACACAGCTAAACTAATCCCTGACAGCTGATGGTCTAACACAGCTAAACTAATCCCTGGCAGCTAATGGTCCAACACAGCTAAACTAATCCCTGCCAGCTAATGGTCTAACACAGAGCTAAACTAATCCCTGCCAGCTGATGGTCTAAGACAGCTAAACTAATCCTGCCAGCTGATGGTCTAACACAGCTAAACTAATCCTGCCAGCTGATAGTCAAACACAGCTAAACTAATCCTGCCAGCTAATGGTCTAACACAGCTAAACTAATCCCAGCCAGCTGCTGGTCTAACACAGAGCTAAACTAATCCTGGCCAGCTGATGGTCAGACACTAACACAGAGTTAAACTAATCCCTGCCAGCTGATGGTCTAACACAGAGCTAAACTAACCCCTGCCAGCTGATGGTCTAAGACAGCTAAACTAATCCTGCCAGCTGATGGTCTAACACAGCTAAACTAATCCTTCCCAGCTGATGGTCTAACAGAGCTAAACTAATCCCTGCCAGCTGATGGTCTAACACAGAGCTAAACTAATCCCTGCTTGCTGATGATCTAACACAGAGCTAAACTAATCCCTGCCAGCTGATGGTCTAACACAGCTAAACTAATCCCTGCTTGCTGATGATCTAACACAGCTAAACTAATCCCTGCCAGCTGCTGGTCTAAAACAGAGCTAAACTAATCCCTGCCAGCTGATGGTCTAACACAGAGCTAAACTAATCACTGCCAGCTGATAGTCTAACACAGAGCTAAACTAATCCCTACCAGCTGATGATCTAACAAAGAGGCAAACTAATCTCTGCCAGATGATGGTCTAACACAGAGCTAAACTAATCCCTGCCAGCTGATGGCCACACTCTAACACAGAGCTAAACTAATCCCTGCCAGCTGATGGCATGCTCTAAAACAGCTAAACTAATCCCTGCCAGCTAATGGTTTAACACTGAGCTAAACTAATCCCTGCCAGCTGATGGTCTAACACAGCTAAACTAATCCCTGTCAGCTGATGGGATGGTCACACTCTAACACAGAGCTAAACTAATCCCTGCCAGCTGATGGGATGGTCACACTCTAACACAGAGCTAAACTAATCCCTGCCATCTGATGGTCTAACACAGCTAAACTAATCCCTGCCAGCTGATGGTCTAACACAGCAAAACTAATCCCTGCCAGTTGATGGTCTAACACAGAGCTAAACTAATCCCTGCCAGCTAATGGTCTAACACAGCTAAACTAATCCCTGCCAGCTGATGGGATGGTCACACTCTAACACAGAGCTAAACTAATCCCTGCCAGCTGATGGGATGGTCACTCTAACACAGAGCTAAACTAATCTCTGCCAGCTGATGGTCTAACACAGCAAAACTAATCCCTGCCAGCTGATGGTCTAACACAGAGCTAAACTAATCCCTGCCATCTGATGGTCTAACACAGAGCTAGACTAATCCCTGCCAGCTGATGGTCTAACACAGAGCTAGACTAATCCCTGCCAGCTGATGGTCACACTCTAACACAGAGCTAAACAAATCCCTGCCAGCTGATGGTCTAACACAGAGCTAAACTAATCCCTGCCAGCTGATGGTCTAACACAGAGCTAAACTAATCCCTGCCAGCTGATGGTCTAACACAGAGCTAGACTAACCCCTGCCAGCTGATGGTCTAAGACAGCTAAACTAATCCTGCCAGCTGATGGTCTAACACAGCTAAACTAATCCTTGCCAGCTGATGGTCTAACAGAGCTAAACTAATCCCTGCCAGCTGATGGTCTAACAGAGCTAAACTAATCCCTGCCAGCTGATGGTCTAACACAGAGCTAACCTAATCCCTGCTTGCTGATGATCTAACACAGAGCTAAACTAATCCCTGCCAGCTGCTGGTCTAAAACAGAGCTGAACTAATTCCTGCCAGCTGATGGTCTAACACAGAGCTAAACTAATTCCTGCCAGCTGATGATCTAACACAGAGCTAAACTAATCCCTGCCAGCTAATGGTCTAACACAGCTAAACTAATCCCAGCCAGCTGCTGGTCTAACACAGAGCTAAACTAATCCTGGCCAGCTGATGGTCAGACACTAACACAGAGCTAAACTAATCCCTGCCAGCTGATGGTCTAACACAGAGCTAAACTAACCCCTGCCAGCTGATGGTCTAACACAGCTAAACTAATCCTGCCAGCTGATGGTCTAACACAGCTAAACTAATCCTTGCCAGCTGATGGTCTAACAGAGCTAAACTGATCCCTGCCAGCTGCTGGTCTAAAACAGAGCTGAACTAATTCCTGCCAGCTGATGGTCTAACACAGAGCTAAACTAATCCCTGCCAGCTGATGATCTAACACAGAGCTAAACTAATCCCTGCCAGCTGATGGTCTAACACAGAGCTAAACTAATCCCTGTCAGCTGATGGGATGGTCACACTCTAACACAGAGCTAAACTAATCCCTGCCAGCTGATGGGATGGTCACACTCTAACACAGAGCTAAACTAATCCCTGCCAGCTGATGGCATGCTCTAAAACAGCTAAACAAATCCCTGCCAGCTAATGGTTTAACACAGAGCTAAACTAATCCCTGCCAGCTGATGGTCTAACACAGCTAAACTAATCCCTGCCAGCTGATGGTCTAACATAGAGCTAAACTAATCCCTGTCAGCTGATGGGATGGTCACACTCTAACACAGAGCTAAACTAATCCCTGCCAGCTGATGGGATGGTCACACTCTAACACAGAGCTAAACTAATCCCTGCCATCTGATGGTCTAACACAGCTAAACTAATCCCTGCCAGCTAATGGTCTAACACAGAGATAAACTAATCCCTGCCATCTGATGGTCCAACACAGCTAAACTAATCCCTGCCAGCTGATGGGATGGTTGCACTCTAACACAGAGCTAAACTAATACCTGCCAGCTGATGGTCACACTCTAACACAGAGCTAAACTAGTCCCTGCCAGCTGATGGGATGGTCACACTCTAACACAGAGCTAAACTAATCCCTGCCAGCTGATGGTCTAACACAGCAAAACTAATCCCTGCCAGCTGATGGTCTAACACAGAGCTAAACTAATCCCTGCCAGCTAATGGTTTAACACAGAGATAAACTAATACCTGCCATCTGATGGTCTAACACAGCTAAACTAATCCCTGCCAGATGATGGGATGGTCACTCTAACACAGAGCTAAACGAATCTGTCAGCTGATGGTCACACTCTAACACAGAGCTAAACTAATCCCTGCCAGCTGATGGTCTAACACAGAGCTAAACTAATCCCTGCCAGCTGATGGTCTAAGACAGCTAAACTAATCCTGCCAGCTGATGGTCTAACACAGCTAAACTAATCCTGCCAGCTGATAGTCAAACACAGCTAAACTAATCCTTGCCAGCTAATGGTCTAACACAGCTAAACTAATCCCAGCCAGCTGCTGGTCTAACACAGAGCTAAACTAATCCCTGCCAGCTGATGGTCAGACATTAACACAGAGCTAAACTAATCCCTGCCAGCTGATGGTCTAACACAGAGCTAAACTAACCCCTGCCAGCTGATGGTCTAAGACAGCTAAACTAATCCTGCCAGCTGATGGTCTAACACAGCTAAACTAATCCTTGCCAGCTGATGGTCTAACAGAGCTAAACTAATCCCTGCCAGCTGATGGTCTAACACAGAGCTAAACTAATCCCTGCTTGCTGATGATCTAACACAGAGCTAAACTAATCCCTGCCAGCTGCTGGTCTAAAACAGCTGAACTAATTCCTGCCAGCTGATGGTCTAACACAGAGCTAAACTAATCCCTGCCAGCTGATGATCTAACACAGAGCTAAACTAATCCCTGCCAGCTAATGGTCTAACACAGCTAAACTAATCCCAGCCAGCTGCTGGTCTAACACAGAGCTAAACTAATCCTGGCCAGCTGATGGTCAGACACTAACACAGAGCTAAACTAATCCCTGCCAGCTGATGATCTAACACAGAGCTAAACTAATCCCTGCCAGCTGATGGTCTAACACAGAGCTAAACTAATCCCTACCAGCTGATGATCTAACAAAGAGGCAAACTAATCTCTGCCAGATGATGGTCTAACACAGAGCTAAACTAATCACTGCCAGATGATGGTCTAACACAGAGCTAAACTAATCCCTACCAGCTGATGATCTAACAAAGAGGCAAACTAATCTCTGCCAGCTGATGATCTAACATAGAGCTAAACTAATCCCTGTCAGCTGATGGGATGGTCACACTCTAACACAGAGCTAAACTAATCCCTGCCAGCTGATGGGATGGTCACACTCTAACACAGAGCTAAACTAATCCCTGCCATCTGATGGTCTAACACAGCTAAACTAATCCCTGCCAGCTGATGGTCTAACACAGCAAAACTAATCCCTGCCAGCTGATGGTCTAACACAGAGCTAAACTAATCCCTGCCATCTGATGGTCTAACACAGCTAAACTAATCCCTGCCAGCTGATGGTCTAACACAGCAAAACTAATCCCTGCCAGCTGATGGTCTAACACAGAGCTAAACTAATCCTTGCCAGCTAATGGTCTAACACAGAGATAAACTAATCCCTGCCATCTGATGGTCTAACACAGCTAAACTAATCCCTGCCAGCTGATGGGATGGTTGCACTCTAACACAGAGCTAAACTAATCCCTGCCAGCTGATGGGATGGTCACACTCTAACACAGAGCTAAACTAATCTCTGCCAGCTGATGGTCTAACACAGCAAAACTAATCCCTGCCAGCTGATGGTCTAACACAGAGCTAAACTAATCCCTGCCAGCTAATGGTTTAACACAGAGATAAACTAATCCCTGCCATCTGATGGTCTAACACAGCTAAACTAATCCCTGCCAGATGATGGTCACACTCTAACACAGAGCTAAACTAATCCCTGCCAGCTGATGGGATGGTCACACTCTAACACAGAGCTAAACTAATCCCTGCCAGCTGATGGGATGGTCACACTCTAACACAGAGCTAAACTAATCCCTGCCAGCTGATGGCATGCTCTAAAACAGCTAAACAAATCCCTGCCAGCTAATGGTTTAACACAGAGCTAAAGTAATCCCTGCCAGCTGATGGTCTAGCACAGCAAAACTAATCCCTGCCAGCTGATGGTCACTCTAACACAGAGCTAAACTAATCCCTGCCAGCTGATGGTCTAACACAGAGCTAAACTAATCCCTGCCAGCTGATGGTCTAACACAGAGCTAGACTAATCCCTGCCAGCTGATGGTCTAACACAGAGCTAAACTAATCGCTGCCAGCTGATGGTTTAACACAGAGCTAAACTAATCCCTGCCAGCTGATGGTCAGACACAGAGCTAGACTAATCCCTGCCAGCTGATGATCACACTCTAATACAGAGCTAAGCTAATCTCTGCTGGCTGATGATCACACTCTAATACAGCCACAGATTCTGCATTTCTTCCACAATTTCCTTATCCGTGGCATCACAATGCTACATTTTACAAATAAAACAATTCCTGGTACTTCATTTTTAATTCACCGCAAAACAAAGGATCACCGGGAGTTTCGACATCAGAGTGATTCCATAGTGGGTGTAGAAGTGTGTTGATATACTTCCGCTCGAGTGTATAGAATATATAATGCTATAAATGTTTCTGGGCCCAGATGGCCCTCATTGTCGTCAGAGTGTATATCCATATCTTGTGCTACCGTCTTATCTTGTGTATGTCCCATCTTTCTGCGCTCATCTTTGGATATCCCTATTCTAAAAATCGACGATTTAGGTCAGTGCTAAGAATAACTATGCGGTTTGTTTGCGGTGTGTTAAAAATGAAGTACCATATTCCTTGAAGCAAACTACCAGACACCGTGTTTTACTATCCAGATTAGATCAGTAAACTACCACATTTTGTGTTTTGCTATCTAGATCACATCAGTAAACTACCCCATTCTGTGTTTTACTATCTAAATTACATCAGTTAACTACTAGAGTATGTGTTGTACTATCTAGATTACGTCAGTAAACTACAATCTACTGTGTTTTAACATACAGCATATTGTATATAACAGGAGTTATAAATAATACAGCCACCATTTTCTTGTCTTTTTTAAAGAAAATAATACAACTATGGCTTTCATACACAGATATTATTACATGTTCAGAGGCAGATAAAATGGCTAACATTTCCATGTGAATCACATATTTGTTCACACGAAGGGAATATGTATTTGTTCATAAAAGGATAATTCAATAACTTTTTGTCATAATATAATTTGTTTCTTCATATACATATTAGAGCAACATTAATGGCAATATATTTATTTCAGACTCTCGCCCATTATTCTTGTCTTTTTACACTTTAGAAACAAAAACAGAGATAAAGAATAACTTCACTGTTTCAAGAACAAATTGTCCTTATTTTACTCATCACAGCTAAGTGTAGACAAAGTTATTTCCAATTATCAGATTGTTCACCGGTGATTAATTTTGCACTCTCCGTCTTTCATTGAGACGATATAACATACATTTTTTAGATTTAGAAAGCAGAATACATATATCTGTCATCTAAATTAATATTCTATTAATCTAAGCAGCATAATAACAATAAAGAAACAACTTTCTATAATTGTTATAGATTCTAGAATTGTTATAATTCTACAGACTTTGACAAGCTACCCAATAATAACAACGTATGATTCATGTAATGTTTTTATAAAATAGTAAAGGATATTAATTAAAGAAACCACATTTACCTGCACGTTCCAAAGAGTACACGAAACACTCTAGTAACTTATTAAAACAGAAGTTAATATTTGTGTTCAGGACAGAGAAAGAGTGTTTAGAAAAATGAAAGAAAAAAAAAAACATCTGAGATGCAAACAGCCCTGAGAGAAATAACATTTTCCGGACGGGTTCAAATCTTGGGCAGTTTGGGGGCGCTGACCAGCGGGTTGTTCTGTTCTAAGAGTTTGCGTCCTTCTGTCTTGTAATCAAATGTACAGTCATGAGACTCAGCATAGCGGTGACTGGCACAAAAATTATTTCCGCATCTGAAGAAACCATTAAAGGATAAAATGAGTAACAATCAAGCAAAGATGAGCATACAGCTGGTTCTAAACAACCTTTATTGTTGCATGTCATTTGTATAATGTTACGATCAACCCCAACCCCAGGTGGATGTACTAGACAAGTTTATGTTTGGTAGTTTGCCATCGCTTTCTGAACAAAAACTCAATGTTTTAGCTCAACTGGCCGATGCATGAAATGAACCCCTTATCTCTCACTACTGTCAGCACATTGGAAGTTTAGGAGGGAGCGGTCTTATCCATTCGGCCACGGTGACCTGTTTCTCAACACCAATTTTACATAAATTCAATCACAAATTTCTCTACCAACATTAAGCTGCCATAGACAGAGATGCAAGAGATTACAAAAATATTGTATTCTCAACACCAATTTTACATACATTCAATCACAATTTTATTATAGAGGCCTGAGTGTACTCGAGGTATGGTGTCTGCCTTGAGTGCTGGAGGTCCCGGGTTCAAGCCCCCATGGGGGGTTTGGGGCAGGATTTTTTCACATGGACTTCTAGTAACAAAATTTTCCCAGGTCTCGGACGCCATGTGTGTATTGTTGTGCACGTAAAAAATCCCTTGGCTGCTGGAAATCGAAAAAGAGTAGCCTAATGGCGATGTGCGTGCAAAATTTTTGAGTTAAAAATCCACTCAAAGTATTTCAGGATCCTCACCGGTGCTACGGAGTTCATGCACTGAGCTGAGATTCTCCAGACTCAAGCTTGGGTTAGGAGTAGAACGGAACACTTATGGGTTACACCCGTGTGCTGTGATGTTGATTCGTTGACTAAACTAAACTAAACAATTTGCCTACCAACATTAAGCTACCATAGCCAGAATTGCAAGAGATTACAGAAATATTGTAAAAACAAGAAATATTGTAAAAGCAGAGATGAAATGTCTCAGAAGAATACTTGATGATGATGATGATGAAGTTGCATGTTTAAGATTAACAATACATAGGAGAGTTGACATAGTACATAGTGAATCAACCCCTGTTATGAATGTGAAAATAGTTACTTTTTTGTGTTATTAACCGACTGAAAACAACAAACAAGGCTGGTTGGTTGATCGGTTGTGTCCTCTGGAAGACCAAGTTTTAGCTCATCAATGGATTGGCGTTTGGGTTTGCCAAGCCAGGAAAATGGCCAACATTTACAAGAATGAGAAAAGGTGTCAACTACGTGCTTTAGTTAGTTGAGTCCTTAACATTTAACAAAGAGTTCATTGTTTATTTGAAGTCCTTGTCACCCATCTATAGTCCATGAGCTCATGTCTGTTGCCCAATGCCATGCAGTGACACATACAAGTGTTCATTAGCTGTTGCTTTGTTCCATACAAAGTGTTTCCTTTTATCTGACTTTAGCGGGTGCAGCTGATTTCTAATGTCTGCTGAGGCAAGTCACTCAAAGAGGTGAAGTTCATGTCTCATCAGCAGTAACAAACTTCAAGTTAACTCCAACGTCCAATCAGTGCTGCTGTATGAATCACAAACATGGAGGACGACTGGAACAATTACTAATAAAATACAAGAGAACGCCTGGAACAATTACTAATAAAATACAAGAGAACGCCTGGAACAATTACTAATAAAATACAAGATAACCACTGGAACAATTACTAATGAAATACAAACATTCATCAACTGCGTCTGCTTAGAACAGAAGAACTAAAATGATGTGACAGAATCACAAAGGGGATGCTTACTGAGATAACTAAACACACCAGCAAATCAAGAGACAAGGAACAATCCTGAGACCAGATATGACACACAGTGAGGAAACCTGTTAACAGTATTAACAAGAACTTCCTTTCTCTGGAACATTTCAGGCAAAAGAAGAGACACCTAAAAGAACACAGAGACAGTAATCAGGGACAACGTGAGGAGGACTTGAAGGGAACTTATAACCAATGAGCAAGTCCTACAAGAAGCAAACAAAAACTGTAAATTGATCAGACGCAGACAGTCACAATTTTGTAGACACGATATGCCAGTGGTTCTCAACCTATTTTGGCCCGTGCCCCCTTCACCATATTTTCAGAACGTCAATACCCCCCCCCCCCTTTCATATTTCCTACCTCAAAATTTGGCTCGTGCCCCCCTTCACCATATTTTCAGAACGTCATTCCCCCCTTTCGTATTTTCCTACCTATAAATCCTGCCCCTCCCCTACACAGTATACATAATAATGGAAGCTAAATTTAATAGCACATACTAAAACAAGCCTAGACGTCAACATAAAACGTGATTTGTGGGTCTACTTACTTTATAAAATGAATTTTAGAAGGGTGAGACGTACAGTATGAAGGGAAAAACAATATCAAGTATTCGGTTCTTGTATTAACGCGACCTTGAAATAATCTTAATCCCCCCCCCCAGAAACCCTAAAATTCCCCCCTAGGGGGGAATTCCCCACTGGTTGACAACCACTGCGTTATGCTAAGAAATAAATTACAGAATGTGGTGACAAATGGCAAGATTGAGGGAAAAAAGAACAAAGGGAAGGCAGAGAGGTTTGAATGGTTTGGTCATGTGACATGGTGGAGACAAGAACACGGAGCTGATCCACGAATCTGGTGAGCATGTGAGATGGCAAAACATGACCGCCCACGCCTATCAGTATGGCACATGATGATGATGATGGAAACTAACTGCATGAGATGGCAAAAGATGGGAGGGCTTGAAGTAAGCGGGTTGAGAGTCTATGAGCCACTGGGAGAAGAAAAAGAAGTTGGTCATTAATATTTGTAATTACTTGCCTTTGTAAGTGACTTTCAGTCTCTCTATAGTTTTTCATAACTTGTCACTCATTTGTTTGTTTGTTTGTTAACAACAGGATTTTGTCACAGCAAAACTATTTGTTCTTGTCACTTTTTAAATAATTTTTTGCTCTCAGCATGTTGTAATGGCTGATTAGTTAAGGGGTCCAGTTTTGTTTCCTTGACTGTCATTTAGTACCATGCGGTGGGACGCAGAGATGTTTCCAAGGCACCAGGGCCGGGTTATATACTGGCCAAGACCTATTGACGCGTCCTCGTCGAGCGTCCTGGGCAAGAGGTCCCTTTGGGGTCCTGGCTAAAGTCAGCAGGATCGCAGATTCCTCCGAAGTCAGAGAGTGTCTGCCTGTACGGCGAGGAACCACCAGTCTGCACACCAATAAGCCAGACATGGGACAACGGATACTCACGCAAACCTCAGGTCCTGTATGACATCACACTGATGTTGGACAACAGGATGTCTTCATCCGACATACAGGACTTCGCGTTGGAGCTCAAGCCAACGAACACAAGCAAGCAAGTACCTTGCGGTGTAGGACATGGGGGTCTTGAGCCTGATGAATTAAGGCCGCATGGCTAGTGCAGTCGCCGTGAACTGTGCAGGTGCAGGTTAGTTTTCTTTTTGCCCCGGACAGAAAACAACTCCACACCCTACCGAGGATTCGAACCCGGGTCTCCCGAATGAGAGTCCGGCATTCTAGCCACTTGGCCAGCTGCTCCCCCTTGCTTCCTTGACAACTGACTTATCATGTAGGTGCTGGCAATGACAATGGCACTGTCTAATTATTTCCTATCTTTATTTTTCTAACAGCCGGTACTTGTTTTTATTATTTTAGTATATTTCCCCATAATTACTTGTTCTTGTCACTCTGACTTTCATAACTGCTTGCTCTTGATAGTCACTAGTTGTCTGTTTTTGTTTGCTAGTGATTTATTGCTTTTGTCATTGAGTCATTTTTGTGTGCATTTATTTACTTGTTTCCTGCTGGTCTTGGTTAATAATTGCTCCTGAAACATCTGCCCATGTTGTGGTCGCTTAAAGTCACTTAAAAGTCGACAGGGATTACTTCATTGCACCGGGTTTTATCCCATATGGCTCGGTTTCTTTCCGCAGCGCAGAAAGCATTGCACAAAGCACGAACTCCATAGCTCTAGCGACGACCCACAGGAGTCACCGAAAAATTTCACCGAACGACGCGGCCCGGAATCAAACCCACAACCTTCGGAGCCCGAGTCAAACGGCTAAATGGCTTGACCACTTCGCCCTGGAGATCCCCATGTTGCGGTGCAGATACTAATGAGGTATTAATCGCAAACTGTACAAACACAACCTAGATATCCCCACTTACCGGCACAGATAGCTGGTGGCAAGTCCAGTCTTCTTCCCACATATTAAACATCGTTTCTGCTTCTTTTTAGCTTTCACGGGCGGCAGTCTGTGAGTGGGTGAGATTCTGGGCCGCTCACCCACTGCCGGCACCCGCTGCAGTCGAGCAGACTGAGGAGCGACCAACATATTTTATGTACAGACTGAGGAGCGGCCAACATATTTTATGTACAGAGTGAGGAGCAACCAACATATTTTATGTACAGACTGAGGAGTGACCAACATGTGTTATGTACAGACTGAGCAGCGACCAACATATTTTATGTACAGACAGGAGTGACCAACATATTTTATGTACAGACTGAGCAGCGAACAACATATTTTATGTACAGACTGAGCAGCGACCAAGATATTTTATGTACAAGCTGAGCAGCGACCAAGATATTTTATATACAGACTGAGGAGCAACCAACATATTTTATGTACAGACTGAGGATTAACCAACATATTCTATGTACAGACTGAGCATAGCCTACGATGGGTGACGTAATATTCTATTATGATAATTTGGCGTGTCCAGCGTGTGCCGCGTGGTTACACACCCGCTTCACACGCCAGTGATCCAGGGCTTGCATCTATTGGAGTGAGGCTGGGGAAGAGCTTCACCTCCCGACCCGACAGAGGCTTGCATCTATTGGAGTGAGGCTGGGGTAGAGCTTCTCCTCCCAACCCGGTACAACAATATCATCTCCACGGGAACTGTGTTGTAGGGCTACCCTCCCCCTCCCCAAGCTCAGACACCAGCAGAGTGCAGTACAGGAATTTCACATTTGCAGAGAGGCAGATTAAAATGTCACATGGTCGTGATTCAGCACAGCACAAACGGACCGGCTGAAACTAGGCCCAGATTGGCAATATTTCCTAGACAAAATGTAGGTATTTCATTAAAACTCAGACTTCAACCCAATACTGCACGTATCACAATCAGCAAACTGGAGCTAGCAATATCAAAACTGAAAATGAGAAAGTCACCAGGAGCTGATGGTATCTCCAATGAAATGATCAGGAACCTAGGAACAGAGGGTAAACCAAAGCTGTTGTAGATCTTCAATAACAGCTGGATCTCAGGCAGCGTTCCACAAGCCCGGAGAGAAGCAATCATGATACCTCTCCTAAAATCAGAGGAAGACAGTTTCAATGCCTCCAGCAACAGACCAATTAGCCTCACCAGCTTTCTCTGCAAAACAATGGAGTGCATCATCAATCACAGACTGCAGTGATACACCAAAAGTGAAAACGCTCTTGTGCCACAGGCTGGTTTTAGGCAGTGCTATTCTACGAAAGATCAGAAAACCTACCTCTCTCAAGAAATTGAGGATGCATTCCAAGAGAAGAAGCTGGTGCTTGCGGCATGGATAGATCTAAAGAAAGCCTTTGACAAAGTCTGGAAAGAAGGTCTGATGAAGAAACTGACAAACTATAAAGTAAATGGAAGAATGTACAAATGGGTGAAAGCATACATGCACAAAAGAAGAGTCTGAATACAGACACAAGGACTCAAGAGCAAAAAACTACTACTGTGTCACAGTGTACTCCAGGATGGAGTCTTGCCCCCCATATTTTTTCTAATCTTCATCAACGATCTTGTTGCTAAACTACCACATAGAATTAAAGTGAAAATATACACTGATGATCTGGCTCTATAGAGCACAAATGAACATGCATCAGTGGCCACTAGATTTCTACAAAGAGCTGTACATTTGTTGCACAGGCAAATAGATGGTGTGTCAGCATAAACATTGACAAGTGCAGCACCACTCTATTTACCCTCTCTCCAAAACAAAAGGCAGGGATCATCCAGATAAATGGAACACCCCTAAGAGAAGATAAAGAACCAACATACCTTGGAGTAACATTTTATGACAAGCTAACATGGAGAAAGCACATCAACAAAGCAGTAGCAAAATCCAGAAGGGAAACAGCTATCCTGAGAAAACTAAGAGGAACCACATGGGGAGCCAGTGGGAAAATACTTAGCAAAGTTTATCAACAGAGCATACGACCACACCTGGAATACGGGTCAACTGCGTGGTGTTCAGCATCAAAAACCACACTACAAGAGCTGGAGAAGGTGCTATCAGGATGCGATCAGAAGGATGCGATCAACCCCTATAGTGGAAATAGAGAAGATGGGGAGGACACAAGCACTGAGAGAGCGCAGATATACGAAAACGCTAATACAAGCAGAAAAGTTTCTCAGCTTGCCAGGCCTCCCTATGAAGAACAGATTTCCAGGAAGGTTAACCCGGTCAACAAATGCCCACAGAAGTCGGATGTGTCGGCCTAAAAGCGCAGTATTGCAGCTCCGCTGTAAGCAACAGGCACAACGCAATCAAATCTGAAAAAAGACTCCGGGTGAACACAGAAGAAGAAGAAGAACAGATTTGAAAACCTAGCTATGGGGTGGTTGAAATGAAGCAGTTTTATCCACCAGGCCAAACGACTGCAGAGAAACCACCGATCTGCCCACAATTGGTATCCCCCTGAAAACCATTCCAGAGCGAGCTCCATGGAAAAAGGAACATAGACTATCATTACAAATCCAGACAAAAGTGAGAGGAATATTTGACAAGGAAAAATAGAACAGTGTACAGTGCAGAATAGCCACTCTCAGCTTCTTTGATGAAGAATACCCACAGGACCTCTGGATCCGAGTCTACACAGATGGGTCAGCACAAAATGATGTTTGAAATGAAGGAGCGGGAGTGTACATAGAATACTCAAATAATACTAGGGACACAGCCAGAGTACCGACAGGAAAGTACTGCCATAACTACGATGCTGAAATTGAGGCAATCAAGACAGCAACAGAGAAATTACTAAATACCAGCAATGGTACACAACCTTTGGTGCTATTGACAGATGCAAAATCAGTACTCGAGGCGCTCCTGTCTGGGAAATTGCCAGTACTAAGGACACTACTTTCTGAACTTAGCAGTCAGCATAAGGTCACCATACAGTGGATACCATCCCACTGTGGAGTACCCGGAAACGAGAGAGCTGATCGATTAGCTAAGGAAGGAGCAAAAGAAGAACAGCCTGATGTGTCCATTACAAATCACCAATAGAAAAGAATGATCAAATCAGTCAGAAAGCCACCAAAACCTGCTCAAGACAACTACCACTTTATGGACAGACCAGAACAAGTAATTATTCTGCGCCTCAGAACAGGACACAATAGATTACGCAACCACATATATAGAAAATTCAAGATTGGTGAATCAGCCTTGTGCACATGTGGACTGGCGTCACAGACAGCATTTCACATACTCCAAGACTGCCCAAAATACAACACATCTAGGCAAACCTTCTGGTCTAGAGAGACAACAGTGGAAGATAAACTCTATGGACAACTGAGTGAACTAAAAAAGACAGGTAAAACATACAAGAGACAACATTGCAGTTATAGATATATTTCAAGCGAACGACAGAAGAAAAAGAAGAAGAACTCAATGCTCAGAGGGCAAGCAACAGCAACAGCCTGGAAGTACTTGTATGTACCACTATATGGTGTTGAGCTGAAGGCAACAGCCTGGAAGTACTTGTATGTGCCACTATATGCTGATGAGCTGAAGGCAACAGCCTGGAAGTACTTGTATGTACCACGGTATGGTGTTGAGCTGAAGGCAACAGCCTGGAAGTACTTGTATGTACCACTATATGGCATGGAGCTGAAGGCAACAGCCTGGAAGTACTTGTATGTACCACTATATGGCATGGAGCTGAAGGCAACAGCCTGGAAGTACTTGTATGTGCCACTATATGCTGTTGAGCTGAAGGCAACAGCCTGGAAGTACTTGTATGTACCACTATATGGTGTTGAGCTGAAGGCAACAGCCTGGAAGTACTTGTATGTACCACTGTATGGTGTTGAGCTGAAGGCAACAGCCTGGAAGTACTTGTATGTGCCACTATATGCTGTGGAGCTGAAGGCAACAGCCTGGAAGTACTTGTATGTACCACTGTATGGTGTTGAGCTGAAGGCAACAGCCTGGAAGTACTTGTATGTACCACTATATGGCATGGAGCTGAAGGAAACAGCCTGGAAGTACTTGTATGTACCACTATATGGCATGGAGCTGAAGGAAACAGCCTGGAAGTACTTGTATTTACCACTATAGTGTGTTGAGCTGAAGCATGATAGCAACTGGAGCAATAACAAAAACAAGTACAGGAAGTAGCATGGCTAAATGGTTAAAAGCACTCACTCAACTTCCAGTGCAATGATGGCAGGATAGGGGGTTCTCTCCATACACAAGTCAGTCGGATTTAAATGTTGACTTCTCGTCTTTGACTTGTGTACATAAATTACAAGTGTCTCAGAAATTGGAGCGGGCTCACTTGATCACAGGGGACACTGGTAATAAGGAAAGCTGGCACACAAACAAAAATCAGTCCAATGTGGACAACGCTCAAGTTCAAAGCGAACATAAAAATAATAATAATTACAGTGTTAAGAGTGGCAAACCACATATATGATATCCAGACTAAAGAGTGACCTGTATCTAATATATAGAATTGGGAGTGACCAGTATTTACTGTATAGAATTGGGAGTGACCAGTATCTGCTGTATAGGGATGGGAGAGTGACAAATCACGTACATATTTACAGACTAATAAGTGACCAGTATCTATTGTATACAATTGGGAGTGGCCAGTATCTACTGTATTAGGATAGAGTGACAAACCACGTACATATTTACAGACTAAGAAGTGATCAGTATATATTGTATTGAGATAGAGTGACAAGCCATGTATATGATATAGACTAAGAAGTGACCAGTATCTATTGTATTGAGATAGAGTGACAAGCCATGTATATGACACATAGTGAGAAGTGATCAGTATCTATTGTATTGAGATAGAGTGACAAGCCATGTATATGATATAGACTAAGAAGTGACCAGTATCTATTGTATTGAGATAGAGTGACAAGCCATGTATATGACACAGTGAGAAGTGATCAGTATCTATTGTATTGAGATAGAGTGACAAGCCATGTATATGATACAGACTAAGAAGTGACCAGTATCTATTGTATTGAGACAGAGTGACAAGCCATGTATATGATACAGACTAAGAAGTGACCAGTATCTATTGTATTGAGATAGAGTGACAAGCCATGTATATGCTACAGACTGAGAAGTGACCAGTATCTATTGTATTGAGATAGAGTGACAAGCCATGTATATGATACAGACTAAGAAGTGACCAGTATCTATTGTATTGAGATAGAGTGACAAGCCATGTATATGATATAGACTAAGAAGTGACCAGTATCTATTGTATTGAGATAGAGTGACAAGCCATGTATATGATACAGACTAAGAAGTGACCAGTATCTATTGTATTGAGATAGAGTGACAAGCCATGTATATGATACAGACTAAGAAGTGACCAGTATCTATTGTAGAGACATGGAAGAGTATCCAACAATATTTATTATACAAAGACTGAAGATTGCCAATGATATTATGAATTATATGCAGACTCAAGGTATGTGTGTCTGTGTGTGTGCGTGCGCATGCAAAATTTTAAACGAGACCAGGTGGCAGTTTTAGCATGAGAGCAGTCAACAGATAGTTGCTAGTTATAGTCTCAAGTTCATGACGGTAAGCAAAGGATCTCTTTATAGAGAGCATGGCTACAGTCACCGACCAGTATGGTCACTGCCAAGATGGAAAGCAATGGCAGACTATCTTCTTTATAAAAGCCTTGTACATTATGATTTGGCTACACATAATTTCATATAAATGACATAAAGGGTGCTCCGTAGGAGAAATCTTGCCTGGCGGGAAAGTTATGTGCACCAAATGGCTCCAGACCATCAGCATACACTCACCAATAACAAGCTGTCAATGGCAGGGAGACAAAAGAGTTAAGTGCTACACAGAACCTATAATAGCATATGCATGTGAAATATGGACCATATGCAGACAAGCAGAAAAACTCATGTCAGTGGAAACATGAAAACAATGAATATCATCATCATTATCATCATCATCCAGTGTCTTTCCAGCTGGGTGGGCGATCATGCCTCTTCACAAATTACGATCTCCGACGTCATGGATAAATTTGTGTTGGCTCCCTTCCATGCCATGACACAAGTCTGTCAAGAACTTCTCACGCTGTATTCCTATCTCTTTCCCCAAATCTTTCCAGTTGTCACATGTTCCAGTTTTTGTCTTCTCATAAAATGACCAAAAAACTTATGACTGCATCTTTCTGGTGTTTGAGATAAGTTGTGAATACCATAGACAGAAAAAAAATATGAAAGAGACATTGCTTTAAAAAAAAAAAAATTGTAAACTGATTAGAAAGACTAAATGCAGACAGTCAAGATGTGTTTCGGTTCATTATGAGAAATAAACTTGAAAACAATAGACAACTGGCACAATGGTGGGGGAAAAGCAAGGGGAAGACAAAGAGATAATTACTCGGGTGACTTGGCCACATGGCATAATCAGGACATGAACATAAACCTGATCCAAGACTCTCATGATTGTTTGAGATGTGATCCCTGACAGTCCTCAGGTATAAATTGTTTGAGATGGTGATCCCTGACAGTCCTCAGGTATAGATTGTTTGAGATGGTGATCCCTGACAGTCCTCAGGTATAGATTGTTTGAGATGTGATCCCTGACAGTCCTCAGGTATAAATTGTTTGAGATGGTGATCCCTGACAGTCCTCAGGTATAAATTGTTTGAGATGGTGATCCATGACAGTCCTCAGGTATAGATTGTTTGAGATGGTGATCCCTGACAGTCCTCAGGTATAGATTGTTTGAGATGGTGATCCCTGACAGTCCTCAGGTATAGATTGTTTGAGATGGTGATCCTTGACAGTCCTCAGGTATAGATTGTTTGAGATGGTGATCCCTGACAGTCCTCAGGTATAGATTGTTTGAGATGGTGATTCCTGACAGTCCTCAGGTATAGATTGTTTGAGATGGTGATCCCTGACAGTCCACAGGTATAGATTGTTTGAGATGGTGATCCCTGACAGTCCTCAGGTATAGATTGTTTGAGATGGTGATCCCTGACAGTCCACAGGTATAGATTGTTTGAGATGGTGATCCCTGACAGTCCTCAGGTATAGATTGTTTGAGATGGTGATCCCTGACAGTCCTCAGGTATAGACAAATCATATGAAGACAATGGAATTATCAAACAGTGTGAGCAAACGAGATAGGTTTGGGCTGTCAAACAGCATGAATATATGAAATGGATATGAACAATCACACTTAACCCTTTACAAGGCAGAACGGCCATTTACGTCCGATACCGTAAATGGGCGAAACGTCCCAAACCGGCTGATACTATTATGCATTGTAAAAACGCGATCTCTCGGCTTTCCGATACTTCCGACGGCTACTTTTGCCGATAACTTGACAACGTGGCCGCCATTTGTAAAGCGCCTACTATGAATTTGAACGGACTTTTTTTTTTAAAATAGTTTTCAGGGTTTTTACGCTGTTTTTCAAAACGGATTTCGGCGATTCTTCAAGTGATAGCTGAGATTTCGCTCTGTTCAATTTAAGTGACATTAAAGGGCATGAAGTTGACTATTAATCAGAGCTAGATATCAGTGCAAAGCGTTACTTTGCATTAGCAGTCTGAGTCGGACTTTAAAGAAAGTGATTATGATTCTGAAAATGTGTTTGTAAATTGCCGTATAGGTCGGAAAATCACAAACAACATTCCGTATTTCGTAAATATTAGTGTTCATATATGGATTACCGACAACAATCACATGAGTAACATATTCTGCATGCTTTTCCCTTCATTGTGTTGTTTAACTAAAATCGGTTGACTAACACCTTATTTGTGATGTTTTACTAACGCGACCCGAAATTTTACCGAACCTGAAAAAATCTTGCCCGTTCAGGGTTAAAAAACGGACAAGCGTCTGCCCTGTAAAGGGTTAATAAAGACAATAATTACAAATAGTTAAATAGCAGGAAAAAGATCAGACTGATACTGTCATAGAGTGTGAAGAAATCTGACTTGCATGAAGTTTGAGAGCAGCACTGGTTAGCTCACTTGTCTGTCAGCCCAGTGGTTCTGGGGCCAAATTCACATAGCAGACTTTTAAAATTGACCCATGTTTCTAACGGACAGTTCAACAGCTTGAAGATTATGAGACACATCGAACAGTGATATACTCCTTAACTTACCATCAGGCGGCTCTCTGGCGTGGAAATCCGCCCACTCTCTTGAACACTGCCATAACCGGCCAGTCGTGATTTGCTAGCACTATTTACAATGCTGCCTATGTGGGAGGAGCCAATTTTTTCCAGTGAAGCTTGACGCAATATACCAGACATCGCGCACGTCTCACTGCTGTTTAAACCTCCGAGAGTGAAATCTTTGCGACGAGTCGTGGTCGCTGGCCGCAAAAAGGAATCCAACATAAAGTCTTTTCTAGATGAAATTGGAGAGCGTTTGTATGGATCTCCGCACACTGCATGCCCAGTCGTAGAACTGGAGTTCCATTTTTCAGACACTTTTCTCTTTCCAGGTATCTTGCCATTTTCATCGTCTGTTCCGCCCAGAAAATGTGAGTGGTTCAGACTTCTAGTTTCTTGTAGCGTCTCTAGCACTGACAATGCCTCTTGTCTTCTGGCTGAGGCCGCTGTAAAATTATGAGCCGTTTCAGATAGTCCACTGAGTCTCAGTAGGCCTCGACGGAGGCTGGGTCCACCAAATGGAGGGTGAGGTATGAGTGGTGGAACATCAGTCCCAACACAAGTGGTGGTTGTAATGGAGGTTGTAATACCACCCTCCGCTCCGATGTCATCGCTCCTCTCACCGCTTCCTAGTGTAACTACTTCTGCTTGTGAGGCAGCAGATTCACTCTTGTCCAGGACACCAGCATCTGCTGTTGTGATGGAAAGAGCTGCAGCATTTGTGGCCACTGCCAACAGCGTGGATTCAGGTTCCCCTGCTGCCGCAGTTTGAGCTAACGTGTCCACAGTCACAGAGTAAGAACTTGTGGCTCCCGAAGAAGCATCAACTTCTGCAATCTGAGGACCGACAAAAGCGTGCCCCACAGGAGGCAGGCACATGTTCTTGTTCAGCGTCTGTGTTAGGGTGGCACTCGGTGACCTTCCGGCACTGGTCAGGCCCCGGAGTCTCATGCGTGCCACACTAGAGTGGGGGACTGGTCCTGGTGACGGCGCCTTTAAGTGCTTTTTCTGAAAATTAAACAACACCTTTTCTTAGTTAAAATAAAAATGCCACATTTAATCAACATATATAGGGTGATTTTTATTGACTGTGCAGTGTTTGAAAATATTACTGGTCCAAGCTTTGTATTCCCCCTTTGAAAAGTTCATGCAACATACAAGGTAAATACAAAACATGGACTGGGAATATTTTCAAACACTGCACAGTCATTAATAAAATACACCCTTTATCACGCCTATGCAAAGTGGTTGTGGCCGAAGGGATACGAGCACCTGCACTTAAGCTTCCGTGTGCTGATTGATTGATTGATTGATCTTTATTTTCGAAGAGTTACAAATTGGGCACATAGGCCTGTCTTACTCTCTTAAATTACACTGATGGCGGAGTAGGGGGTTTAATCCCTACATGGCATTAATTTGGACTTATAAATGTTGACTTCTTGATCAGAAAGCTATGGCAAACTACTACACACGAAACTACTAATTGTAAACCTGCCTAGAAAATAAATCTGCGGTTGATTGCAACATCCTTCAAAGGACATGCAACTTTTTTTGTTATCAGGACTAAGAGTTGTGAAATGTTATACAGAGCCTCTAGCAAGCCACACTTTACACTTTGTAGACTTGTTAATGATTGGTTTAATTTTGCAGCTAAGGTTGTCTGTCTATGGCTGATATATTTCCGAGACATAAATTCTGATGTCAAATGTTTCATAAGCATAACAACCGCATCATACAAATATGTGCTTTCTGACATCCAATCTGGTGGGTTTCTAAAGACCTGCTGGATACAAGTTAAGGATCAGAGATCCACTGGATGACCCTGACTGATTCACTTGGGACACATCCATATGTACTCTGCCGCCTGTAGTGGATGTCAGATTGTAGGCATGGAGATTGTTCCTGTAGCGCACTGATTATGAATGCATCTATGCTGTCCCCACGAGATTATGCCAAAAGTCTTAGGCTGAGTCACTGGCAGCTGTGTCATACAGCCACTTGTGTATTATTGTTCACTGGCATGTGTGCCATACAGCCACTTGTGTATTATTGTTCACTGGCATGTGTGCCATACAGCCACTTGTGTATTATTGTTCACTGGCATGTGTGCCATACAGTCACTTGTGTATTATTGTTCACTGGCATGTGTGTCATACAGTCACTTGTGTATTATTGTTCACTGGCATGTGTGTCATACAGTCACTTGTGTATTATTGTTCACTGGCATCTGTGTCGTACAGCCACTTGTGTATTATTGTTCACTGGCATGTGTGCCATACAGTCACTTGTGTATTATTGTTCACTGGCATGTGTGCCATACAGTCACTTGTGTATTATTGTTCACTGGCATGTGTGCCATACAGTCACTTGTGTATTATTGTTCACTGGCATGTGTGCCATACAGTCACTTGTGTATTATTGTTCACTGGCATGTGTGTCATACAGTCACTTGTGTATTATTGTTCACTGGCATCTGTGTCGTACAGCCACTTGTGTATTATTGTTCACTGGCATGTGTGCCATACAGTCACTTGTGTATTATTGTTCACTGGCATGTGTGCCATACAGTCACTTGTGTATTATTGTTCACTGGCATGTGTGCCATACAGTCACTTGTGTATTATTGTTCACTGGCATCTGTGTCGTACAGCAACCTGTGTATTATTGTTCACTGGCATGTGTGCCATACAGCAACCTGTGTATTATTGTTCACTGGCATGTGTGCCATACAGTCACTTGTGTATTATTGTTCACTGGCATCTGTGTCGTACAGCCACTTGTGTATTATTGTTCACTGGCATGTGTGCCATACAGTCACTTGTGTATTATTGTTCAGTTTTAAGGAGGTCAGTGTGGCACACTGGATAAGAGCATGCACTCTTAAACTTCCAGCGTGTTGATGCCGAGGTAGCGGGTTCAACCCCTACACCGGCCACTGGACTAAAATGTTGAGTTCTCGTCCTTGACTTGAGGCCATAAATTACAGGTACCTCAGAAGTCAGAGTGAGTTCGCCTCATGGGGAGGGACACTGGCAACAGTGAAAGCTAACTCACACAGAAAAATCAGTCCAGTGCACTAGAAGCAGCAGCATGTGAACGGACTACGCTTGAGTCCAAAGCGAGTGAAAGAAAAACAAAACAAACAACAGTTTTAATAGCAGAGCCAGAAAGTTGTCTGCAAACAATCTAGACAAGGAGGCAGAGGAGAACAAGAAAAAGGAATTATCATTAAATGTTAGAAAAATAGTGTATGTATCAGTGTTAACTGTATCTGCAACATTTAGTAGATGCGGTTGTTACACAGTGAACAACGAGGGTTAGAATTAAATTGTAAAAAGACACAGATTATGGTCATCACTAGGAAGAACGAAATACCACAATGTAATATACAAGTAAATGGGAATATTCTTCAACAAGTGAATAGGTACAACTATCTCAGAACAGTAATAACATCTGATGGGAGATGCCTTGAAGAGAGCCATGGCAAAAGTAGCCTTTAGCAAGATGAAAAACATACTGACCAATAAAATGATGTCAATTGAAACGAGAAAAAGAGTGTTGAGGTGCTACAGAGAGCCTGTTCTTTTGTATGGATGTGAAACTTGAACAATGAGCAGTCAAGCTGAAAAACATCTGATGGCTGCAGAAATGTGGTTTCTGAGGAAAATGCAAAGAGTACCATGGACAGCCAGAAAGACCAATGAACAAGTTCTTCAAGAAACAAATGAAGATCGTAAACTGATTAGAGACATTAGACGCAGACAGTCAAAATTTTTTGGGCATGTTATGAGAAGAAATGAATTGGAGAACTTGGTGACAACTGGTAAGATCGAAGGGAACAGACCAAGAGGAAGACCTAGAAGCAAATACCTCGATGGCTTGGCCTCGTGGCATGGTCGAGACAGAAACACTGAGCTGATCCACGACTCTGGTGATCGAGTGAGATGGCAAAACATGACCGCCCACGCTTACCGGCATGGCACATGATGGATGGATGGTTAGCAAAACTGAATGCATGGTAGTTTCCAATAAAGCACGAAGTTCATTATGGTTTACATATAGTGAAGGCATACAAATCATGAGGATGAAGAAGACGAAAAGAAGAGAAGAAGAAGTGGTAGCTTCCAAGACAGCAAAATAATTTATTATGATTTACATACAGTAAAGGCATGCAATTTATAAAGTATGAAGGGAAGGAAACAGAGAAGGGGGAAGAAGGGGAGAAGAAGTAGTGGTAGTTTCCAAGACAGAACAAAGTTCATTATAGTTTACATATAGCAAGGGCATGCAAATCAAGAAGAAGAAGAGGAGGGGGATGAAAAATATGAGAAGAAGAAGAAATGGTAGTTTCCAAGAAAGCACAAAGTTCATTATGATATACATAGAGCAATGGCATTGGTGTAGTGTCTCACTTTAACTTCTGTGTACTGGTGTACTGTTTCACTTTAACTTCTGTGTACTGGTGTACTGTTTCACTTTAACTTATGTGTACTGGTGTACTGTCTCACTTTAACTGTTGTGTACTGGTGTACTGTCTCACTTTAACTTGTGTACTGGTGTACTGTTTCACTTTAACTTCTGTGTACTGGTGTACTGTTTCACTTTAACTTCTGTGTACTGGTGTACTGTTTCACTTTAACATGTGTACTGGTGTACTGTTTCACTTTAACTTATGTGTACTGTCTCACTTTATCTGTTGTGTACTGGTGTACTGTCTCACTTTAACTTCTGTGTACTGGTGTACTGTCTCACTTTAACTTCTGTGTACTGGTGTACTGTTTCACTTTAACTTCTGTGTACTGGTGTACTGTTTCACTTTAACTTCTGTGTACTGGTGTACTGTTTCACTTTAACTTTAACTTATGTGTACTGGTGTACTGTCTCACTTTATCTGTTGTGTACTGGTGTACTGTCTCACTTTAACTTCTGTGTACTGTCTCACTTTAACTTCTGTGTACTGGTGTACTGTCTCACTTTAACTTCTGTGTACTGGTGAACTGTCTCACTTTAATTGTTGTGTACTGGTGTACTGTCTCACTTTAACTTATCTGTACTGGTGTACTGTCTCACTTTAACTGTTGTGTACTGGTGTACTGTCTCACTTTAATTGTTGTGTACTGGTGTACTGTCTCACTTTAACTGTTGTGTACTGGTGTACTGTCTCACTTTAACTGTTGTACTGTCTCACTTTAACTGTTGTGTACTGGTGTACTGTCTCACTTTAACTGTTGTGTACTGGTGTACTGTCTCACTTTAACTTATGTGTACTGGTGTACTGTTTCACTTTAACTTATGTGTACTGGTATACTGTTTCACTTTAACTTATGTGTACTGGTGTAATGTCTCACTTTATCTGTTGTGTACTGGTGTACTGTATCACTTTAACTTTTGTGTACTGGTGTACTGTCTCACTTTAACTTATGTGTACTGGTGTACTGTCTCACTTTAACTTATGTGTACTGGTGTACTGTCTCACTTTAACTTATCTGTACTGGTGTACTGTCTCACTTTAACTGTTGTGTACTGGTGAACTGTCTCACTTTAATTGTTGTGTACTGGTGTACTGTCTCACTTTAACTGTTGTGTACTGGTGTACTGTCTCACTTTTACTGTTGTACTGTCTCACTTTAACTGTTGTGTACTGGTGTACTGTCTCACTTTAACTGTTGTGTACTGGTGTACTCTCACTTTAACTTCTGTGTACTGGTGTACTGTCTCACTTCAACTTCTATGTACTGGTGTACTGTCTCACTTTAACTGTTGTGTACTGGTGTATTGTCTCACTTTAACTGTTGTGTACTGGTGTACTGTCTCACTTTAACTTCTGTGTACTGGTGTACTGTCTCACTTTAACTTCTGGGTACTGGTGTACTGTCTCACATTAACTTCTAGGTACTGGTGTACTGTCTCACTTTAACTTCTGGGTACTGGGTACTATCTCACTTTAACTTCTGCGTACTGGTTACTATCTCACTTTAACTTCTGCGTACTGTCTCACTTTAACTTCTGTGTACTGGTGTACTATTTCACTTTAACTGTTGTGTACTGTCTCACTTTAACTGTTGTGTACTGTCTCACTTTAACTGTTGTGTACTGTCTCACTTTAACTTCTGTGTACTGGTGTACTATCTTACTTTAACTTCTGTGTACTGGCTCACTTTAACTTCTGGGTACTGGTGTACTGTCTCACTTTAACTGTTGTGTACTGGTGTACTGTCTCATTTTAACTTCTGTGTACTGGTGTACTGTCTCACTTTAACTTCTGGGTACTGGTTCATGTCTCACTTTAACTTCTGTATACAGGTGTACTGTTTCACTTTAACTTCTGGGCACTTGTTACTGTCTCACTTTAACTTCTGTGTACTGTCTCACTTTAACTTGTGTACTTTTGTACTATTTCACTTTAACTTCTGTGTACTGGTGTACTGTCTCACTTTAACATTTGTATACTGGTGTTAACTCCTGTGTATTGGTGTACAGTTTCACTTTAACTTGTGTGTACTGTCGTCTCACTTTATTTTCTGAACAGTGTTTTGATATAGCACATGTTAATGATAACCAACCTTTTTGGTAAGGCTGATTTTCTCCATATTAATTCGCAGCTGGTCCATTTTTTCCTTCATTTTACTATTCTCTTCAAGCGTCTCTCTGCTCTGCAGATCATCATCGTCATCTTCATCATCATCTTGAACGTTATACACCGGGCTGCTGAAAATGATATTCCCAAAATCAATTACTCCTAAATGTAATTATAACACAGCTACACTCACAGCAAAGAGTAACTAATAATGATTGCTTGGAAGAGGTTATAAAAGGGGTTCAAAGCAACCATCAATTCCCCCCCCCCCCCCCCCCCCCAAATGGTGGGTTAAACATTCAAGCAAGACCGCAGTCTGTGCTCTAGCAATTATGAGATAGAGTGCCTGGCCATCCATTAAATCAGTCTAGTAGAAAAATACTGAACACAATGCTTAGGAATGCTGAAAGCATCGAGGTGAATGTTTTAAACTGACTGAGGTTCCCAGGTGAACCCAGCCTTATATGGGTAGCAGATAATGTGCTGGGAGGTAGAGGTGGCTGGGAGGTAGAGGTGGCTGGGAGGTACAGGTGACTGGAAGGTAGAGGTGGCTGGGAAGACATGGGCTACATCACACCTCAAGTGCTGATTGGTCTAGACAAATATGGGGTTAGAACCATATGCCACTATAAAATGTGTTTTTGGTATGTATTTTGGAGTGTCTAGAACAAAATAATTGGATTTACATTGATTCATATGGAAATAACGGTCTCGGTTTTCGTCAGTTTAAGATTTCGCTGATTGTTTTCGGACAGATTATCGACGAAAACCGAGGTTTGACTGCATATATATATATATATATATATATATATATATATATATATATATATATATATATATATATATATATATAAAACAGAGTGTATGTTTGTTTGTGGGTTTGTGGGTATTGGATGTGTTCGATAACGGTACATCCGATTGAGATGAAATTTTCTACACGTCTTCCTTTCATTCCTGTGCAACCGACTATAATAATTTCTTAATGTAAAATCTTCTACTTATTTAATAACATTTACTTTTCCATTTTCATTATATAATGTCTATATAGCAGGGGGACTTCACTCTAGAAAAGTTATTTCAAGGGGCTTAACTTTTAATAACATTTCTATATACTTTATAGTCATATTGTTGGACTTACCTGCACTATTGTTAAACTCTTTGTCTATAGTTATTTTTAGGCATATGAGTTATATTAAATAATGATATAATCTTTAAGGTATTTTTAAAGTTTGCATAAAAAAAATGCATTATGCATAACATTTTAACCCATCTTTTTCTGCTTACAAAACTTATCAACTGTCATGTCGGTGATTTAAAAACAGTTTTCATTAAAAATAATGAATGGTGTGTGGAAGGACATTCTTTTAAGTTACTGTTTACCGGCGAAACCACGCCGGGTCAGATAGATAGACAGACAGACAGATAGTCGGGAACGGAAGCTTATTTGACTACTTATTTGAATGAATTAAATGACATGCTCCCCACCAGGGACTGGGTGAAGCCAGGCCGGGTCAGACAGACAGACAGATAAACAGACAGTCGGGAACGGGAGAGCTTATATGACTACGTATATGAATTAAATGAGATGCTCCCCACCAGGGACTGGGTGAAGCCGGGTCAGACAGACAGACAGATAGATAGACAGACAGACAGATAGTCGGGAACGGGAGAGCTTATATGACTACTTATATGAATTAAATGAGATGCTCCCCACCAGGGACTTTGTGAAGCCGGGCCGGGTCAGCCAGACAGACAGACAGACAAACAAGCAGACAGACAGACTGATAGATAGATAGATCCCCTCCAGGGCCTGGGCGAAGCCGGGCCGGGTCAGCTAGTATATATGTATATATATATATATATATATATATATATATATATATATATATATATATATATATATGAAGAAGATGGATCAGCACAGAATGCTACAATAAATGTCAGGATCAGAGTATATGTCCCATACCAAGAAAGAACCAGTGCAACTATTAGCATAGCAACTGGAAAGTACTGCAGTGATTTATGATCCCCAAGTCAGAGCAACATTAGCTCCGCATGAAGGATCAGCAAATCAGAAAATACACACCCAGGAGTAATTCTTACTAACACACTGTACATTCTCCAAGCATTGAAATCCAACAAGCACCCAGGACTACACCATCTACTGTCTTAAATATGTCAACGATGAGGAACTATGCTGCAGTGGATCCCATCCCATTGCAGTGAACGAAAGGACTGACAAATTGGCCAAAGAAGATGCTGAGACAAGTAAAACCATATACCAGTTACATATTACCTAAAGAAATATCTTAAACAGGATGACTAGAATCTGTTGGACAGAAGTGGACAAGTCACTATCTTTAGACTTAGCCCAGGACGCAAAGACTCAATAGCCATATTGATATATATATGCGTTACATGCCCTTAGCAGGACGTTGCAGTCAATCCCAAGTTATTTGTTTTTGTTTTAAACGTTTCCTCACTTTGAACCTAAGCGTAGTCGATACATGTTCCACTACTTCTAGTGCACTGGACTGATTTTTGTGTGCAGATTAGCCTCCCCTGTTACTAACCCACTCTGACTTCAGAAGTTAACCCCAGCTTGATTTTCTAGGCAACTGTACGTTCAGAAGTTTGCCATTACTTTCTGAACGAGAAGTCACCATTCAAGTCCAACTTAATGCCGGTGTAGGGGTTAAACCACCTACCGCACCATTAATGAACCGAAGTTTAAGAGCCAGCGCTGTTATCCTTTCTACCACGTCACCATATGTTGAAACTGCTGAAACATATACAAAAAGCTTAATATATGTTCTACAGCAATGCGTACATGCCAGCTAGCATCTCAAACTGCCCAGGTGTGCCAGGATTAAATGTGTGTTCCCCCGCTCAGTCTGACTCTCAGGTTCACCTACAGGTGCTTTCGCAGCAGATACTGTTGTTGTGATGTGAAGTGTAAGCTTTCACATATTCACAGCAGATACTGTTGTTGTGATGTGAAGTGTAAGCTTTCACATATTCACAGCAGATACTGTTGTTGGGATGTGACGTGTTAAGCTTTCACATATTCACAGCAGATACTGTTGTTGGGATGTGATGTGTTAAGCTTTCACATATTCACAGCAGATACTGTTGTTGTGATGTGAAGCAGTAAGCTTTCACATATTCTAGGCTACAACATAACAACTCAATCCAACTTTGTGCACATGAGGAAATCAATCTGAAGGTACTTACTACATGGACTCGGAAAGCGGAGTCAGACTGCCATCTGGACGCGGATCAACAACCCGAAAGAAGTTCAGCTTGTCTCCTTCTCGAAAGACCAGAAGAGTTACATTACTGTTGCCTGGCAACTTGTCAAGGATTTCCTCCCTGTTTGTCTCCATGTACTCTGCCATCTCACGAAGTGCCGAGTCCTCCACAGGTACTAGAAATTTACAAAGATAGCAAAGATAGTCTGAGTGACTGTACAAAATAAATGAGGTCATACAGTCTCAACAGTCACCTTCCGTTAAAACATTTAGTACTTTGATCATCAAATTCTCGGTCTTCTGTGGTCCTGGAGACGTCATATGTTAGGGTACAAAAATCAAAGTGAGTGCCTCTAGCTCCATATGTCAGCTGATAGGAAGTGACATAGGAGAGAAAATGTAAACAAAGGTAAAATAAGTGTTGGGGAAGGAGGCAAAGAAAGGTCAATCTCTAAAGGAAAGAAACGAGTGGGGTGGACATAGAGCACAGAATATGGGGGGCACAAAAATAAAAAAGTGGGAATGTCAGACAGGAGCGTGGTGAGAGGGTCAGATTTTATCAAACAAATTTTAATTGGTTAAATGAAACTCTGTAGGACATTGAGGACATACAGTGAAAGAGACACTGAAACGGGGCAAAGAGACTGATAAAAGATGCAGTTTTCCAGTCTTTTGATCTCTTCAAGAAATGTGCAAAATTTAGTAGCCATGGATATCAGACAAGCCACAGTGATCTCAAGTGTTTAAATGTGCAGTTGCAGGCACTGGTTTATGAGTACTACTGTTAACGTCCAAGAGATGATGCTTAAAGCTGTCAACCAAGCATAATCCAGCTATGAACCATTTAACTGGATGCAACAGATCCCAAGGCCCCTTCTACACTCCTTAAGGGTCATTGGACATATGTTGCTCGACCCATATTTTTATAGACCAATCAGAACGTGGTAGGTGGTGTAGTCAGTATCACACTGGCTACCTCTGCTTCCCAAGACATTTCCTGGTACAGATTTTAGGCTGGGTCAACCTATACATGGCCAGTTCTCTATTTCGTAGTTCTGCTCTAACGGATGCACCATGTGTATAAGTTTCAAATCTGTAGTTTAGACCCAGTTAACTGGATGTTCCATGTACCAGTTACCATATATGTGGTTAGTCCCCCAGTTAACTGGATGTTCCATGAAGATGAAAAGTCCCATATAGTGGGTTGGAACCAGGAAAGTGGATGTTCGATGTACATGACAAGTCCTATATCTATGGTTTAGAACCACCTGGCTGGATGTTTCATACATATGAAAAGTTTCATATTTGTGGTTTGAAAAGTTAAATATTTGTGACAGATATAGCAACATTTAAAGGAAATGACAGCACAAATCAATATAACAAGAGCTTCTTGTGTACTTAAGCACTAATTTCCCCATGCCCCTGAAGTAACTTACAGGTAAGATCATGAATAGTCATAGTATAATAAAATACATTAACCCTGTAAGTACAAAAAGCTGATCAAATCTGCTTACACATTTCTACGGAGGTTCGAGAGCCAAACTGGCTCGATAATTTCTGCAAGATTGGCTTATAGTGTGGTACGTTTGGAATATGTGCGCAATAATAAAGCATGTTTCATAAAAGCCAGAGGCTAAAGAGTTCAATGACATCTAATTTGACAACCTGTGATGCCCTTTTGGCAACAAATATTGGCTTTGAAATGAAAGAAAGTGGGACCACAATAATTTTACCACAAAATGCAAGGCTTTAATTGAACAGGATTCTTGAAGTGCTTGAACACAAAAATTGCAGGAAAACTGAGTTAGATGATGCAATTAGTGTCAGAGTCGTCAATTATGGCATAGTTTGATTAAAGACGATGAAGTTAGTGAGGCAAACGGCTGGTCTGAAGGAACCAATCATAGTCATTCAAAATAAGCAACAGAAACCATTGCAATCCTCATTGTTAAACAAATGTAACCACTGAAAATCACAAGTCTCTGTTTTTCTTTCAACATTATGTATGTTTATTGTATGTTCATGTTAACTTTCACAAGGCAGGGTAATTATTCTTCTTCTTCTTCGTTTCTCTTTCGAGGAATATGCGCAAAACCTAGTTAAGCACATCAAAGATCAGCATGTCTGACTTCAGCATGCATTTGTGTAAGGTCTGTTTCCTCTAGATTCCATCCAAGGTCACGGGCTCTATCGACCCATGGACAGGTTCCCCCCCCCCCCCCCCCCCAAACAATTCTGCCAAAGTAGCAGTATAAAAGCCTGCTCTTTGCAATTTCCAACTGCCATGGGATTTTTTACATGCGCAACTTATGAACGGAACCTCCAGTTTTTCATTTCACCCTTATCTGAGAGGGCTTAGTGTCTGATCTCACTACCCAAGAGATCAGGGGATACGTGATATAATTATATACATGTGATTCACGGAAGAAAACATTTAGGCAAGGTCATATGCCCTTGGGTGAAGAAACCCAAACCCCAAAACACCTGACTGACTTGCACAATTCTAAATAAAACCTCAACAAAATAGATTAAATACAAGATTAAATACTGTTCTATGATACTAATTCCCACCATTGGAGGTTATAAGCAAATAATCGCAGGCTACATGGAATCAGTTGAAACATATGGCTGTGAATCCCAGACAAATAGTAAACAAGCACACACACAAAAGTCCCGAAGCCTCAGAGATATGGTTTTACAGAAGAATGGTGAAAATTCCCTTGTTAACCAAAATGCGTAATCTAAGAGATCACAAGATGTCAAGAAGTATGACTGTCCAAGCCAGTTGGCAAGACACTTGATGATGATGATACTAATAGTGGGAAAAGACTATAAGGTTGTTTATGATGTTCTTTGATCTCATATCAATTTTTGTTTACAACTGAAAGTTGACCATACTGAATTTTGTTTAGCTCAAAAGACATTGCTGATGTCAACAAACATATTAATATCACTTTCTCATAAGTGCCTGTCCAAATATGTCTGGTCAACAGGGTGTCTGCCAATATCATCCATGCAGTTGCTCGTCTTGCGCAGAACATTACCCCCATAAGTCTTTCTAAGTTTTTCTCTATCATAAGCCAGCCGTCCTGCCTGTGTTGTTGTCATGTGTCAGTTATCTATCACATCCTGAACCCATCTACAATGTGGTGTTAATATTTCTGATCTCCCTCGTACACTTCCCTCTATAATTACTGATCATCGTCATCATGATATTTCTGTATATTTTATTTTTGCGCTCGCTTGCTTTGAAATCAAGCGTAGTCCACACACACTATTTACAGTAGTGATGGACTGAATTTTGCACGTGGATTAGCTTTCCCTATTAACAGTGTCCTTCGCCAACAGGCGAACCAACTCTGACTTCAGAGGTACTTGTAATTTACGTCCCCAAGTCAAGGATGACAGGTCAACATTTTAGTCCAGCGTAGGGGGTTGAACCCCTTACCTCAGCATCAGCACGACGGATATTTAAGAACACGTGTTCTTACCCATTCGACCATGCTGACCTGCTATTTCTGTACATTACGTATACCATATAGGAACCAACCAATCATGTTGCTTCTTTAAATGTTCGTTATATACTGGACACCGGCTCTGTGGTGAAAGGGTTACGAACGCAATTTATAATCCCGCATACCGTGTTCAAAACACAGCTGCGGGCAATTTGGAAGCAGACCATCTTGCGTTGGTTTCCCATACAAGGGATGAGTGCCGGTCATTCAGAAAGCACTGGCAAACTACTGAACATAAACTTGCCAATAAATCACGAACAGCCAAAAAGTGCTGGGATTGACTGCTATGTCCTGAAAGGATATGTAACTAATGTATCTTTATACTGGACACAGCGTTATGGTTTAATGTGTTTGTTATTTGACCTATCCTGGGTTAATATAAAATTTTGAGACCTGTGGTGCTATTTCAATGGTTAGATACAAATTATGTCCATATTCTATAGTTGTGTGTACAGAAATGATAGACCTGGCTAAAAATGACATCATTCTTATGGGGGTCTAGTCGGTCATGTGTTGATGTACACTTGTTCCTGCAGAGAGGTTATGTCGTCATTTGGGGGTGACAGTTTCTTGTGTTTTTTTTTTTTGCTCGCTCACTTTGAACTAAAGTGTATTCCATCCACACTACTGCTAGTAGTGCTGAACTGAATTTTGCCGTGTGGATTAGCTTTCCCGATCAACAGTGTCCCTTGCCTTCAGGCGAACACACTCCGACTTCGAAAGTACTTGTAATTTACATCCCCAAGTCAAGGACGACAGGTCAACATTTTAGTTCAGCTGTCCGGTGTAGGGGTAGAACCCCTTACCTCGGCATCAGGACACTGGATGTTTAAGAACATGCGTTCTTATCCATTCGGCCATGCTGACCTGGGTTACAGTTTTGATTCCCATGCATGGCAACATTAGCTCTCAATCTTTATGTAGTCTAGTGTGTCCTATAATCTCGACTTCTTTCTTCTACTTCATAAATACTTGTGAATTTGTTCATGTCTTTGTGGCCTGAAAGGATTCCCCAATTGATATTTCTGCCAGTATACAAGCATGATATTCAAGAAAGAAAAACGCACGTCAAAGTTGTGAAAACTGCCCAGCAATCTGCCTGCTTGCTGTGGCACTTATAGGATCACACAACATTTTCCCTTGGGATTATTGCAACCATGGAAGGTTAAAGACATACTTCTCCGTGTGTTGATTGGGCCCCCTCTCACAGCTAGGACCAGCTTGAGGGTGGCCCCACTGTGAATGTTGTAGTCATGCAGGCAAAAGTCATCTTCCAGCTCCGTGGACTGCCAGATGAGATGTTGGTGAGAAATGGGAATACCTGAATTGACCAAAAAGAGTTAATACACTATTACTTCTTGCACCTCATCTGGGCATGCATCTCTTTCAATTATGCACATCATTTGGGCATCTCTCTCTCTCTTTCTCTCTGTTATATTTCTGGAGACGCCTGACAGATTGTCATCAGAACTACAGAATTCATGCTCCTTTATCAAGCCGCTCTGCAGAAAGAGACTGAGCCATACGGGAAAAATACCCAGTGCTATGAATGTGATCCTCTTGCCATTAAATGTATGTGTGTGAGTGTGTGCGTGCGTGCATGTGTGCGTGCGTACATGCGTGTGTGCGCGTGCATACATGCGTGCGTGCGCGCACTGGCAGGTAATCTCTAACTGTCTGTACTAACTTCAGATACAGCTGGCAGATAATCTGTCTGTACTAACTTCAGATACAGTTGGCAGATAATCTGTCTATAGTAACTTCAGATACAGCTGGCAGATAATCTGTCTATAGTAACTTCAGATACAGCTGGCAGATAATCTGTCTATAGTAACTTCAGATACAGCTGGCAGATAATCTGTCTGTACTAACTTCAGATACAGCTGGTAGATAATCTGTCTATAGTAACTTCAGATACAGCTGGCAGATAATCTGTCTATAGTAACTTCAGATACAGCTGGCAGATAATGTCTGTAGTAACTTCAGATACAGCTGGCAGATAATCTGTCTGTACTAACTTCAGATACAGCTGGCAGATAATCTGTCTATAGTAACTTCAGATACAGCTGGCAGATAATCTGTCTGTACTAACTTCAGATACAGCTGGCAGATAATCTGTCAGTAGTAACTTCAGATACAGCTGGCAGATAATCTGTCTATAGTAACTTCAGATACAGCTGGCAGATAATCTGTCTATAGTAACTTCAGATACAGCTGGCAGATAATCTGTCTGTAGTAACTTCAGATACAGCTGGCAGATAATATGTCTGTACTAACTTCAGATACAGCTGGCAGATAATCTGTCTATAGTAACTTCAGATACAGCTGGCAGATAATCTGTCTATAGTAACTTCAGATACAGCTGGCAGATAATCTGTCTGTACTAACTTCAGATACAGCTGGCAGATAATCTGTCTGTACTAACTTCAGATACAGCTGGCAGATAATCTGTCTATAGTAACTTCAGATACAGCTGGCAGATAATCTGTCTATAGTAACTTCAGATACAGCTGGCAGATAATCTGTCTGTACTAACTTCAGATACAGCTGGCAGATAATCTGTCTATAGTAACTTCAGATACAGCTGGCAGATAATCTGTCTATAGTAACTTCAGATACAGCTGGCAGATAATCTGTCTATAGTAACTTCAGATACAGCTGGCAGATAATCTGTCTGTACTAACTTCAGATACAGCTGGCAGATAATCTGTCTATAGTAACTTCAGATACAGCTGGCAGATAATCTGTCTATAGTAACTTCAGATACAGCTGGCAGATAATCTGTCTATAGTAACTTCAGATACAGCTGGCAGATAATCTGTCTATAGTAACTTCAGATACAGCTGGCAGATAATCTGTCTGTACTAACTTCAGATACAGCTGGCAGATAATCTGTCTATAGTAACTTCAGATACAGCTGGCAGATAATCTGTCTGTACTAACTTCAGATACAGCTGGCAGATAATCTGTCTATAGTAACTTCAGATACAGCTGGCAGATAATCTGTCTGTACTAACTTCAGATACAGCTGGCAGATAATCTGTCTGTAGTAACTTCAGATACAGCTGGCAGATAATCTGTCTCACATACAGACACATTTTGACTACTGCTCTGGGACGGTTGTTCCAATCCAAGCACCAAGCGACTTTACTCACTCCAGAAACGGGCCATGAGTTTAATTTATAGCAAACATTTAACTGACAATCCTAGCCTGCATAAACGCCTTCAGTTACTACCACTCCGCAAACGCCTGCTTTTCAATAAGGCCAAACTAATTCACAAAATCCTACATCAGAATGCCCCAAAACACCTTTGGCCATTGTTTAAATATAATGCTAGACACAGTAAACGATTAAATATATTACACATTCCGAAGCCTACGATAGACTTATACAAAACAAGCTTAATGTACTCTGCAGCTCAGCCGTGGAACAATCTTCCACAAGAAATCAAAGACATCACCAATCCCTATACATATAATCGCAAATTATTCGAACACTATCTCAGTACGGATTACCTTCCCCCTTAATAATGGAAATAATAATAATAATAAAACCCTAGTATAACAGCCTTGGTAGGCCAGTATATTCCACATAGCTAATAACAAGTGCCACACCAGTCATTACTATTACTGAGTCCTGTTGTATTGATTTTTCATTTTCCCCATGCCTTTATAATGCATATCTTTTATATTGTTGCTGTTTACAGTTAGCCTTGATGGCCATACCACGTTGAAAATACCGGTTCTCGTCCGATCACAGACTGAGCGTAATCTTGCCTAGTACATCAACAGCAGCTGAAAAATGCTGATGTTGACTGCAACGTCCTGTAAGGGATATGAAAATAAAAATTGAATGATGTGTGAATGATATAATGTATGAAAGAGAGATATAGAAGGGCAGAATGATAGATGGGCCTGCGTGCCCAATTCTTAACCCTTTGAAAATAAAGTTTGTTTGTTTGTAGTAACTTCAGATACAGCTGGTAGATAATCTCTAACTGTCTGTAGCAACTTCATATACAGCTGGCAGATAATCTCTAACCAAATGTTATAAATTCAGATGCAGCTAGGAGGCACCTTCAAACTATCTATAAAACTGAACAGATAATCTTTAACTATTTGTAGTAACTTTGGGTACTGCTCACAGGTACTCTCCTAATTCAACCACCATACGATGTTCGTCCGTCATGAATGGCGAGGACCATTCATTCACTGCATCTTTTGATGAGGAACGAATGACTTGCGCTTTAGATTTATATAGCGAGGTAGTGGTCGCGCAACTCCATCGTCCCCACTCTCTCGTCTGTGTCCATCTGGTTCCAGCGGCGAGCATGGCAAGACGACTGGAAGATGGACACAGATGCAGTGGACGTTGGGCTGCCACGGCCAGTTATCCCTGTATGTATCGACTCACTAGCCTGGAGTCTCGTGCAAACGGCCCTTGCGTCATTCCTTTTGTTTTCAGTTTTAAGACAAGCGTAGCGACAAGCAATGAGCGTATGATTACTGATAGGATCAACCAAATTTCTTTCGAAATAGGCAGAGGCAGACCAAGAAAAATGATGCTGGATGGATTGAGACAGTGGCATGGAGGAATATCAGCAGCAGAGTAGATCCAGAAAGCCAAAGACCGAGATCTGTGGAGAGCCATGAATGCCTACACCAGCTGGCAGGGCACTTGATGATGATGATGAATCACATATTTTAAGAATTAAGACTGTATGTAATAATTTACAGTACCATCATCATCATCAAGTGCCTTGTCGACTGATGTGGATAATCATGCTTTACTACATCATCACGATCTCCAATAGAACACAACAATTCATTTGATATTTTCCATGCCGTGATGGAAAGGCTGTCAAGACTCTTCTCTCTTTGTCTTCCTCTATCTCCTTGTCTATAAATCTTTCCAGCTGTTACAGTATATTTAAGTTTTTTCTCTTCTGCTAAAATGAGTGACCATAAAATGTCTTAAGCCACATTGGACATATGGTGTTTGACCCATATTTTTATAGACCGACTGAATGTCGATGGGTGATGTGATCAGCGTCACATCGGTGGCGTTGACTTCCCAAGCCATTTCATGGTAGCCATTTTAGGCCGGGTCGACCTGGAAGCCCAGGTCAAATTAAAAAATCTGCCCTGATGGGAATCCAAACACATGACTGCCACTTAGGCAGGCAAGCTTGCTAGCCACTGTATTGCCGCAGATCTTCCCCTATATCTTGAGTGGACCATTATCATTGTTGGTTCCTACCATTCCTTCCGTTTCTGCTCTTCCTAATCCAAACCACTTTTAACATTTAACTCTTAATGCATATGAGGATTTGGTTTTAATTTATTGTTTAAGTTTACGGGTTAATTATTGTCATTGTTTTAAAAATGTTTCCTTTCATTATGTTATTATAAAAGAGATATTTAAAACATATAATCAGAGCAAACTGAAAAGAAAGCTCAGAAATGATCCCACCACAAATGCTTAGAAACATCAACCCTATATTAATACAGGCGTCCTGGCCTTTTAAGCAATAGTGTGGCCAAAATGCCCAAATTTTCAAGTTATGACACTGTGTAAGAGTGAGTTTTCTTCCATGTTCAGGCATTGAAGGATGTTGTAATGTAGGATATTCCATCGTGCCGTGACCCGAAATTAAAACGGAAATGATGAACGGGACCACCCCAGCCTGACTCATTGTGTCACTAAAATGGCTGCTATAAAACCCATGCATTCTTTCGACGTCATTCATTCATTCAGACATCACGTGACAATAACACACGTCATCTAGGGTTTTCCAGGAAAGGTTAGCCTAATATTCCGTGTATAGCGATTGGTTGAAATTATCGTGACCTTTTAAATAAATATATTTGGCAAAAAGTAAGTACTTTTATATTTTAGAGCTTGTTATCTTAATGTTGTCATATTTTTAGATGGATATTCGAATTATGCACCCATCTGTACATATATTTGGAGAGTTTCATTGCTTAAATCGCTTGATATGTCGTAAAAAAATATCTTTGTGAATGGAACTCCAAGATGGCGCCTGCCGGTTGTGGACACTGTTTAACGCTCAAACATGCAATTTAAACTACTAAAGTTAAAAATAATACAAGTTTAAAGATTATTAATAATTTATTTGTATACTTGTACTTTTTTTTTTTAATCACTTAACATGATGGAGCATATTGATGAAGTCAGATTTCATATTCGTCAATAACCCATCTGAGACAATCTCGGCACCGACCAGAAGGGACACCCTGTTTTTACTAAAATTGGGGAAATCACCTCAATTTTTTATACAGATTTTTTTTTTTTGGTAATTACTCTGCTGAGAATTGACATATAGGCATCATTGAGGTATCATTAGATTTGGTCTTAATTTTGGTGGTTAACAATTTTTAGCAATAACATGGCTCGAGACACAGACATTCACTAGGGCATGTTTCCTTAGCGACTCAATGAACATGATCAAGAGGATAGAGGTGGGGTGGATCCGAAGAGAATGGTTGCTGTCTCTGGAGTGGTCTCGGCTGGCAAAGATTAGTTTCATCTTCGTGCCAGGGCATGCGGGAGTACAAGGAAATGAGCGGGCTGACAAGCTCGCAGGTGGAGGGCGGACACGCCATGGACCAGGCTGACATTCTGAATGCTGTACGAGAAGTAAGATTTTTGCTTGATCCAAGTTATGACTGTGAATCTACAACCATGGCCAGACTGCGAGAACAGCAAATTAAAAGAGGGGTGGCCAAACAAGAACACTACGCAGGAAGCCAAAGAAGATTGATAAACCAACACAGAACTGATGTCGTTAGCCGCTACACACTGCGGGATTTGCTGAGGAGAGGATCCGAGCACTTATGGACTGAATGGTTCGATGTGCAATGAGGATGATCTGTTGACTAACTAACTAACTAGATTTGGTTTTTCAAGTGTCATCTATCTGTGGTGGTCTCATTAGTAAATACGCAATTTTAAAATCATGATCGTTCCTCCTATGTAATGTTAAGTGAAGTTAAGTCTTTTCAAATTATTTATAGAAAGTAAGGATGGACTGACTGGCCAACCATCTTATGAGTTAAACGAATGTTAATAATTTGCTATGTGCTAATAATTATTTTATATTGTCTTGATTGTGTAAGTATTGAATACTGTTTAATGTTTTAATAAAATATTAAAATTACACTGACAAAAACAGATACATACATACATGTATAACAACCTGTCAAATGAACTCTACTTCTACTACTTCTAGTCTACTTTTACTGTACTGTTCTTTATAAATGCGTTAATGATAATAATTATTAATTGAGATTAATTGATGAATAAAAAATTGAATATTTATTTATTAATAAACAAGTTCCATCAACTATCTCACCTTCAAGCCTTTGAATCTTCGCTTTCACAGACATGACTGTCTCGAAAGGCGACACGCGAAGTTCAAAGGCTGTACCAGTTAATGTCTCTATGTACAATTCCATCTTTGTGAGACAGGTCCTCGAGATGAGGCCTTTAAATTTACTGTTTGTTCGTTCGCTCGTTCATATTCCAACTTATGCTGTGTAATCAAAATGACAAGATCGCCAGACTGCTGTTCCAAAAGTCGTCTTCTGAGGTTTCCTCCATTTTAATTCACGTGTGCACAGAGAACAATAGTCACAGAACAAAAAATAGATCATCGATGAGTGTTTCATTTATACCTCCAAAACAACATCACAACAAAATGGAGGTATTAAGGAATTTGAGGCTTAATTCGGTACCCGTATGTTGTAGTTACTGACAACAGTAGGCCCGCACTAGTGCACAACAACTGATGACGACATCACATGTTTTCGCAAAAGGCTAAGATGTACAGTATATGTATATTTAGAATAAATTTGATGGAACTGCGGTAAAGCTGTGAAAATGTAAACAATATAACATAACACAAAGTAATGCAGCTTTACAGAACAGAATTAGGACACATACAGGACGTTGCGGCGACTAGCCTTCATCAGCAAGCAAATACATGCACGATACACAACATATCATATAGTACAGTGGTTCTCAACCGGTGGGGAATTCCCCCCCGCCCCCACTCCCCACCCCCAAGGGGGGAATTTTATTGTTTCCAGGGGGGAATAAAGACCATTTCAAGATCGCGTTAATACAAGAACCGATTACTTGATATTGTTTTTCCCTTCATACTTTACAGTTAAGTACGTCACATCCTTCTAAAATTCATTTTATAAAGTCAGTAGACCCGAAATTATGTTTTATGTGGATGTCTAGACTTGTTTTAGTATGTGCTATTAAATTTACCTTACATTTTCACATATACTGTATAGGGGTGGTTTTTTTATAGATAGGATATATGAAGGGGGGGGGTGGATGACGTTCTGAAAATACGGTGAAGGGGTGCACGGGCCAAATATTTGATAGGAAGGGGGGAATGACGTTCTGAAAATATGGTGAAGGGGGGCACGGACCAAAAAAGGTTGAGAACCACTGATATAGTATTATGATATAGTTAGTACACGAGAAGATCCTCCGGTGACTACATTAAGGACGGGATGAGAAGAATAAAAAAGATGGGGGGGGGGGGGTGAGAGCAATGAAGAGAAAATGAAAACATGAAACAAAATGTTGCTACTTATCTCAGAGTCCCTAGGCTGTACCGCAATCTCTTCATTGCTCTCATATGTTTCATCTATTTATTCTTCTCATCCTGTCCTTATGCCTTAAACTTTGCGTTTCGTGCATGTATTTCATTTGTTTGCTGAAGAAGGCTAGTCGCGACGACGTGCTCTGTGCGTCGTAATTATGTTCTGTAAAGCTGCAAAACTTTGTGTTATTTTATAACGTATATTTAGATACAAGAAGTAAAGGCTGCAGCAGGAAATAACGATACAAAGTGAAAACGGTTAATTTGTTAATTATGTATCTCTCTTGCGAAAAAGTGAGAGATAATAAACACAGACACAATGAATGTGCATACCTTACAACGAACGTAATCCCAGCAAACGGAAATCACAGTGTCAAAATAACAATGATAATATTAATAATAATAAAAACGTAACAATAAGATAAAAGTAAATTACAATACAACGAATCGACGTTTCGAACTCAGATATGTATTATTTTTACGCAATTAATTATAGTATAGTATTAGTACCAACAAGCACTTGGAATCAATGACTGGCAAGAGAAGGTCCACCAGAGAGACGAATGGAGACGGATTGTATCTGCAGCAAAGAACCTCAATGGCTCGGAACGGTGAAGAAGAAGAAGAAGAAGAAGAAGAAGAAGAAGAAGAAGAAGAAGAAGAAGAAGAAGAAGAAGAAGAAGAAGAAGAAGAAGAAGAAGAAGAAGAAGAAGAAGAAGAAGAAGAATTAGTATCATTGTTATTTTTACACTGTGCTTTCCATTTGCCGGAGTTGAGTCACATTGTAAGGTATGTACACTGTTTGCGATTAATATCTATCTCTCTTTTATGCAGCGGTCACATATATCCAACTGTTTCATTTTGAGATCCACTAGGGATTGAAAGGGGGGGGGGGGTGTTGTTACTGATAACAGAATGGTTTCCTCGTTTATGGTACAGAACGATACAAGAACTTCGACATCGACCTAAGGACCTGGCTACTGGTGAATTTGTGGTAAACATTTTTTTTTCCACACAGAGATGAACAATAAATCACACAGAAAACATGTGTGCCATGTGCATCATAATATGATTAACATATGCCTCGACATAAGCTATCGACAACAGCATACTGATAAAGTTAAAGACCAGGTGTCTCCAGTTTATGGGGATTCCGAAGCTCAGGTGGCCCCTGTTTATGTACGTGATATGCATGCACACGGTAGAAGCGATAGAAAGCAGATCAGTAAAGTCACACTTGAAGTGGCTAGGTGAGATACATAAACGCAGCTGGAAAAAAAAATGATTAGAGAGACAAACGAGAAACTAAGAACAAGTGTAGGGATCATACCAATTACTGACTTTACAGAACACCAAAAAATTAAATGATTGGGGCATTTAGTTATAAGAAAAAGTCGCTTAAAAGTCGACAGGGTCGACTTCATTGCCCCGGGTTTTAACCCATATGGCTCGGTCTCTTTCCGCAGCACGGAAAGCGTCGCACAAAGCACGAACTCCGTAGCTTTTAGCGACGACCCACAGGAGTCTCCAAAACATTTAACCGAAGGACGCGGCCCGGAATCGAACCCACAACCTTCGGAGCACGAGTCAAACGGCTTGACCACTTCGCCACAGAGACTCCTTGGGGCATTTAGTTAGAATTGACCAAGATCAACCAACGGATTGAGTGTTCTACATGAGAACATTGGAGCACAAGGCGACAGGGCGACCTAGAAATAGTTGGCTAGATGGAGTAAAAAATAACTTTAAAAGTCGAGAGGATCTATTTTATTGCACCGGGTTTTATTCTATATAGCTCGGTCTCTTTTGGCAGGACAAAAGAAGAAATAAATAATTAAAGAAAGAAAGAAAGAAAGAAAGAAAGAAAGAAAGTTATATTCATCAAGAAGAAACAGTAACAATACTTCCAACATACAATCTGGTCAAGATGAAGAATTACACAACATTAAAGCCAATGTGGTAGCATGACGGTTTAGTGGTTTAAAGGCCAGGGGGAAATAGACTTAACTGCACCAAGTTTGATCCCATATCGCTCTTTATCTTTCCGCTGAGTGGTCTGCGGAAAGTGTCGCACAGAACACGAACTCCGTAGCTCCAGCGACGATCCCCGTGATAAAACTACGATCTGCAGACTGACTGAGGCCGAAAGCGAAACACCATCTGCGGAGTGTGATACAATACACAAAGGCCAAAGATAACGTATATACTTTCCCATAGTGCAAAACATCCTGGTGAATTAATTAGATACAAATGCTGTAGAATTAGCCTGGCTGTACAGATTCACCTTCTTCTTGTTCGTTCGTTTGAACAGTGGCGTCACTGGGGTTGGTGTCACCCAGTGCGGTAAACTCTTGGTGTCACCCCTCTAGACTTTCACCATGGTCTTCTTCCGAGTGTTCCTGTACCATATATAATCGCATGTAGTAATGTTTGTAAAATAAGTCAAAAAGTTAATAAGGACATAAGAAAGAAAACAAATTGAACAATATAACTTCAATACTTCAGGTAAAACATAAATAAAGAACTTCGACAAACTCGGACAAAGTTAAATTTTTGTTATTTAACATTAAAATTTCTAAAATTAACAATGAACGGTTATGAAACCCGACTAGACAGAGCTATGTGTCTGCTTTGTCAAATTTGCAATTTTTTTATTTTGGTGTCACCCCTTGATGGTGTCACCCGGTGCGGCCCGCACCCCCCGCACCCCCCTAGTGACGCCCCTGCGTTTGAAATGTTTATTTGGAAGTACTTGCGTTGTGCCTGTTTACACCAGAGCTGGGATATTTGCGCCTTCTGCCGACACATCCGACTTCTTCAGACATTTCGTTGACTGGGATTTTCCTTCCCGGGTGAGGCTGTGGAGATAATGCAGTCTAGTGTGGATTAGCCGCCCTACGTGGCGATGAAGATGCGGACGCGATTCGTAATGCCGCTTATCAGAGTTCGAAACACAGCGGTGACCGATTTGGCAGCAGACCCTGTCGCGCTGGTTTTAACGTGTTGGTATGGGAGCTGGTCGTTCAGAAAAGAATGGCAAACTACTGAACGTAAAAACTTGCCAAGACATCAACAGCGGCGATAAACTGCTGGTGTTGACTGCGACTTAAAAAAAAAATGTGGATTAACAAGACACAAAAGAATTTTAAAGAAATTCAGCAATTATGCTCCCTTAAACCGGGGCGGTAGGATAGGGGCAGTGAATGCGTTCCACAATTCCCCGACATACTGGGGCCAGGGTTCTTCTTCTTCTTCTTTGTTTATCCGGAGTTGTGCCTGTTTACAGCAGAGCTGCGTTCTTGCGGCGTTAGGCCGACACATCCGATTTCTGCGGGCATATGTTGACCGGGTTAGCCTTCCCGGGCTACTGTGTATCTAATATAAAATGACACAAAGTAGTGCAGCTTTACATAACAGAATTAAGGCACACACAGGACGTTGCGGCGACTAGCCTTCATCAGCAAACAAACACATTCACAAACACAACATATAGTCAAGGAGATCTCATGTGACTACATCAGAAGGTGACGACAGGACGAGAAGAACAAAAGGATGAAAAAATGAGAGGAGTAAAGAAAATGAGAATTTAAAAAATGTGAATTGAAAAAAATGTTCATACTCACCTCACAGTGGCGATCTGTAAGCAACTCAGAAAATCTCCGGTGTATTCTTTTTATAACCGGTGATAGGTGTCACGGTTCAGTGAGCACGTTGAAAGAAGGGGGGCGCGGAGGCAGGAGGGCAGGACGGTGACTGAGAAACCTCACTAACGAAGCATGAGGGGGCGCGATGGTGGTACTAAGCGAAACCCCATTATGTACTCATATATATTGTCTCACAACAATATATATGAGTACATAATGGGGTTTCTTGTTGTTTCTGTTGCCGTTTTCACCTTCCCGAGATATTTCTAGGTACCATTATAGACTCAGTGAACCCGGAAGCCCAGGTCTATATCGGAATTCTGAGGTAAGTAGGAACATTTCTTTCCAATGTTTTTTCCTCTTCATTGCTTTCGTTATTTCATCTTTTTATTCTTCTCATCCTGTCGTCACGTCTTAATGTAGTCACAGGAGATCTCTGTGACTATATGTTGTGTTTTGTGTATGTGTTTCTTTGCTGATGAAGGCTAATCGCCGCGTGTCATAATTCTGTTATGTAAAGCTGCACTACTTTGTGTCATTTTATATTGTTCATACCTTTATATCCGTGTCGAGGCGGATTCGAGTCCATGACCAGCAGGTCGGTAGCCGAGAGTAGTAACTACGCTATCGCAGCCCACAAATAGTCCAGGACATGACATAATGAGGTGGCGTAGTCAGCCCCCCCCCCCCTCTCCCCCCAACCACCACCGCCGCCATCTTTCCTTCTCAAGTAATTCACATCATGTCATTCAGTACCTTGCCGGCTGACGTGGGCGATTATGCTACTCCGCAAATTGCGATCTCCGACGGCATGGATCAACTCATGCCTTGATTCCCTTCCGTGTGCCATGACACAAGACTGTCAAGAAATTTCTCACGCTGTCTTCCTCTACCTCTATTTCCACAAATCGTTCCGGTTGTCACAGCATGTTCCAGTTTTTGTCTTATCATAATATGGCCGAAAAATGATGACTTTCTTTCTGATAATTGCGAATCTTTGCAAATTAGCCAACTTCAAAATGTCCAGATTTGCAATTCACATACAATTCTGAAAATTATCCGGTAGCCGTTTTAATCTTTAGTCATATAAAGAGGAGCACATGAGAACATCGCGACGGGTAGAAAGATCAATGGAAGAAGAGGCAAAGGCAGACGCTTAAAGAAAGTCGCTTAAAAGTCGACAGGGTCGACTTCATTGCACCGGGTGTTATTCCATATGGCTCCGTCTCTTTCCGCAGCTCGGAAAGCGTCGCACAAAGCACGAACTCCGTAGCTCTAGCGACGACCCACAGGAGTCTCCGAAAAATTTAACTCGTGAACCGAAGAACGCGGCCCGGAATCAAACCCACAACCTTCGAAGCCCAAGTTAAACGGCTTGACCACTTCGCCACGAAGCGTCCCTAAAAGCAAAGGCAGACGGAGAGAAATGATGTTGGACGGTCTATGTCGATAATTTGGGTGTGGGGGTGGGGAGATGTCAGCAGTAGAAATAATCCAGAACAACAAGGAACGATATATGTATCATCATCTAGTGCTATGCCAGTACATATCTCGGTCTTTAGTGTTCTGGATCACCTCTGCTGCTGATATTCCTTCCATGCCACTGTCTCAATCCATCCAGCATCATTTCTCTTGGCCGACCTCTGCCTCGCTTCCCCTCGATGTTTCCAGTCGTCACGATGTTCTCCAATCTCCTCTTCTCATCACACGGCGAAAGAAAGCTGTTTGTCTCTTTCTTATTGTTGTATATAGTGTTCTAGTTTCATTGACCCTTTTCAGGCAATCGTGGTTAGTTCCTCTGGCAGTCCATGGAATTCTCAACATTTGTCTTCGGAACCACATCTCTGTTGCTTCACAGTTCTTCCTAATTTGTTCATTTACATTCCAAGATCACGGCCATACCTCAAAACACAAAACAGGTTTTATATATATATATATACTAGCTGACCAGGCCCGGCTTCGCCCAGTCCCTGGTGGGGAGCATCTCATTTAATTCATATAAGTAGTCATATAAGCTCCCGTTACCGACTGTCTGTCTGTCTGTCTGTCTGTCTGACCCGGCATCGCCCAGCTCCTGGTGTTGAGCATCTCATTTAATTCATATAAGTAGTCATATAAGCTCCCGTTCCCGTTCCCGACTATCTATCTGTCTGTCTGTCTATCTGTCTGTCTGACCCGGCCCGGCTTCGCCCAGTCCCTGGTGGGAGCATCTCATTTAATTCATATAAGTAGTCATATAAGTTCCCGTTCCCGTCTGTCTGTCTGTCTGTCTGTCTGTCTGTCTGTCTGTCTGTCTGTCTGTCTGTCTGTCTGTCTGTCTGTCTGTCTGTCTGTCTGTCTGTCTGACCCGGCATCGCCCAGCTCCTGGTGTGGAGCATCTCATTTAATTCATATAAGTAGTCATATAAGTTCCCGTTCCCGACTGTCTGTATGTCTGTCTGTCTGTCTGTCTGTCTGTCTGTCTGTCTGTCTGTCTAACCTGGCCCAGCCCTTGGTGGAGAGCATCTCATTTAAATCATATAAGTAGTCATATAAGCTCCCGTTCCCGACTATCTGTCTGTCTGTCTTGGGTAAATGGAGGAGGGAGGAGGAAGAGGGAGGTGGAGGAGGGAAGAGGAGGGAGAAGGAGGAGGATGAGGAGGGAGAGGGAGGGAGGAGGAGAACGCAGGAGGAGGGGAGGGGGAGGGAGGAGGAGGAGTAGAGGGAGGAGGAGGGAGAGGGAGGAGGAGGGATGGGGAGGAGGGAGGGGAAGGAGGCGGAGGGAGAAGGAGGAGGGAGGAGGAAGAGGGAGAAGGAGGGGGAGAAGGATGAGGAGGGAGGATGAGGAGGGAGGTGGAGGAAGAGGGAGGAGGAGGAATTTGGAGGGAGGAGGAGAGAGGAGGAGGAGAAGGGAGGAGAAGGGAGGAGGAGGGAGGAGGAGGGGGAGAAGGGAGGAGGAGGGAGGAGAAGGAGGAGGAGGGGAGGAGGAGGAGGAGAAGGGAGGAGGAGGAAGGAAGAGGAGTGATTAGGAGGAGGGAGGAGGGCGAGGAGGTAGGAGCAGGGAGGAGGAGGAAGAGGGAGGAGGAGGGAGGAGGAAGAGGGTGGAGGAGGGAGGAAGAGATAGGCGGAGAGAGGAGGAGGAGGGAGGAGGAGTAGGGAGGAATAGGAGGGAGGAGGAGGGATTAGGAGGAGGGGGAAAGATGAGAAGGAGGAGGAGGAAGAGGGAGAAGGAGGGAGGAGGAAGGAGGAGGAGGAGGAGGAAGAAGAGGCCGGAGGAAGAGGGAGGAGGAGAAGGAGGAGAACGCAGGAGGAGGAGGGGGAGGAGGAGGGAGAGGGAGGAGGAAAGAGGAGGAGAAGAGAGGAGGTGGAGGGAGAAGGAGGAGGGAGGAGGAGAGGAGGAGGAGGAATGATGAGGAGGGAGGAGGAGGAAGAAGGATGTGGAGGAGGGAGGAGGTAGAGGGAGGAGGAGGGAGGAAAAGGGAGGAGGAGGGAGGAGGAGGGATGAGGAGGCGGAATGAGGAGGAGGGAGGAGGAGGGAGAAGGGAGGGGGAAGAGGGAGGAGAAGGAGGATGAGGGAGGAGGTGGAGGAGGGAGGAGGAAGAGGGTGGAAGGAAGAGGAGGGATTAGGAGGAGGAAGAGGGAGGAGGAGGAAGGAGGAGGAAGAGGGAGGAGGGGAAGAGGAAAAGTGTAGGAGGAGGAGGAGGAGGATTATAACGCATATGCCTGTAGATTTAATAATGGCTGAAGTTGTTCCATGTCTTCGTAGAGTTGGCGACAGTGTAAAGAAATATAAAATCTTCAAACTTGATAGAGATAAGGTAACTATTATTTATTTATTATGTTGTTAATCACCGACATGACTGTAGGTAACTCTTTAAGCAATAAAAGATGAGTTACAATGTTATGCATTGTGCATTATTTTTATGAAAAATTTGAAAATGCCTTAAAGATTATATCATTATTTATTACAACTCATATGCCGGTACATAACTACAGACAAAGAGTTTATAAATCTTTGAAAACGATGCAACAATATGACTATAAGCTATACAGAAAAGTTATTAAAAGTTATGCCCCTTGAGATAACTTTTATAGAGTTAAGTCCCTTCGCAATATAGAAATTATAATAAAAAATGAAATATTAAATAATATTAAGTAAGCAGCCGATTTCACACTAAAAAAATATCACAGTTGGCTGCGCTGGAATGAAAGCAAGGCGTGTAGAAAATTTCATCTCAATCGGATGGGCCGTTCGCGAACGCATAAAGGACATATATATCCACACACATCCTTTTTTATATATAAGATATATATATATATATATATATATATATATATATATATATATATATATATATATATATATATATATATATATATATATATATATATATATATATATATAGCACTTCAGCACTCTCTTACATTCAATAATAGTGACGGGAGTCTTCGTTGCGAAGATATTTTTTATAATTTTAGGAACCTCCGTGGCGAAATGGTCAAGCCTTTTGACTCGGGCTCCAAAGGTTGTGGGTTCGATTCTGGGCCGCATCCTTCGGTTCACGAGTTAAATTTTTCGGAGACTCCTGTGGGTCGTCACTAGAGCTGCGGAGTTCGTGCTTTGTGCGATGCTTTCCACGCTGTGGAAAGAGACCGAGCCATATGGGATAGAACCCGGTGCAATGAAGTCGACGCTGTCGACTTTTAAGCGACTTTTTAAAGCATTTTTATAATAGCTCGCCTAATGAAATCCTTTTCAAAGCTGTCTACAATAACCCTCCTACCTACCGTTTGGTTATTGCGTGGTAGTTTAATTCCAGATTCTTGCACCCATCGACGAAATGACCCTTTACTCAAACCCAAAGCATGCGCCGTTTCTTTTTCGGGATTTATTAGTTTGAAACAGTTTCCTTCTATCAGCTTCTTGTCAAAAAATTTGTGTACAACTTCATAGCGATGCTTTGAAGTGTACACAATTTCACATTCAATCCCACTGAACAATATTCACACATTCAGATGTTAGCGATAAGTGGTAAGATTTAAAAAAAAAATAAATCAGGATTCATGAAAGTACCCACATACTGACAACACCTCTGAACTAGTCTGAACACTCCCATTTTAAACTGCGCGGGGTTCTTGTCATAAGGTCTTTCTCGTAAACCACGAGAAAATTAACCATTCAACGCTGATGTTTCCGTGTCAAAATGTAATACTTCTAAAAATGTGCACTTCATCGCTGACCCGTAAATTATATACCGCATATAAACAAACTTTGAAATCTGCTGTACAATCTCCAGAACAAAATTTTTTTTGTTGGGTGGACATGATGATAAAGTTGTATGCTAAATCTCATAATTTTCCCTCAGTTGGTTACTGAGATATGGATTTTTATATGGAGGCGAACAAATGTGAACGCACTATAACTTTTTAAATGTCTGTATAATAGGGCATTCTAAGGACCAAAACACAACATACTGGCATTCACTAACCTGCATGGCTACTGCCTAACTATTGGTTCAGGCGTGTGAAGGTCTTTGTCAAGGACGAAACTTCTTTTGATAGTCTCTGACTGAGATCAGATTAGTTCATGCATTTTCGTACATAGTTATCAGAGATTACACTATAACATTCACTGCTGCAGGTAGGTGAAGCTCTTTGAATTTCACATATATACAAGGTGTTTGTAAAGTCTAACTACCCTTTGTATACAGAACACCTTTCAAAAATGAAGTACATCAGTACATGACGTCATTAAACAATGTGCTCCACAGTCCATCACAGCAATATGCAGCGAATGGCTGTCATCTGCTGGAGTAATTCTTTGCACTCCAAACAGAATGGTGTCATCAACGGAAAAAATAACAACAGACACGTTGCAGAACGTATTTTACAATACGAAGAGACGTGTACAGTCATGTCTTGAAGCACCCACACACACACACACACACGCACACACACGCACACACACACGCACGCACGCACGCACGCACACACACACACACACACACACACACATTTATTCAGATGAGGACGAAAATATCGAAGGTCCCGTGTGCCAAGTGCAAAAGTTAAACATCTTTCCGAATACCCCGTTGGCCTGGCTACATGTCATCGTTAGAAAAGCAACCGACTAAAGAAGATTAGCGCATGCGTGATAAAGAAGATTACCCCATGTGTGATAAAGAACTTTAACGCATGTATGATAAAAAAGATTAACGCATGTATGATAAGGAATATTAACGCACGTGCGTTAAAGAAGTTTACAACAAGTGTAATAAAGAAGATTATATGATATGTGATAAAGAATATTAACACGTGTGTGATAAAGACGATTAAATTATGCATGATAAAAAGATTACAGCATGCGTGATAAAAAGATTACAGCATGTGTGATAAGGAAGATTAACGCATGTGTAATAAAGAAGATTACAGCATGTGTGATAAAGAAGATTACAGCATGTGTGATAAAGAAGATTACATGATGTGTGATAAAGAAGATTACATAATGTGTGATAAAGAAGATTACATGATGTGTGATAAAGAAGATTACAGAATGTGTGATACAGAAGATTACAGCATGTGTGATAAAAAAGATTACAGAATGTGTGATAAAGAAGATTACAGCATGTAAGATGAAGAAGATTACATGATGTGTGATAAAGAAGATTGCAGAATGTGTGATAAAGACGATTAATACATGCGTGATAAAGAAGATTACATGATGTGTGATAAAGAAGACTACAGCATGTGTGATAAAGAAGATTACAGCATGCGGGATAAAGAAGATAACATGATGTGTGATAAAGAAGATTACATGATGTGTGATAAAGAAGATTACATAATGTGTGATAAAGAAGATTACATGATGTGTGGTGAAGAAGATTGCATGATGTATGATAAAGAAGATTACATGATGTGTGGTAAAGAAGATTAACGCATGTGTGATAAAGAAGATTAACTCATGCGTGATAAAGACGATTACAGCATGTGTAATAAAGAAGATTACATAATGCGTGATGAAGAAGATTAACGCATGCGTGATAAAGACGATTACAGCATGTGTAATAAAGAAGATTACATGATGTGCGATAAAGAGGATTAACGCACGTGTGATAAAGAAGATTACCGCATGTGTTAAAGACGATTAATACATGCGTGATGAAGAAGATTACAGCGTGTGGGATAAAGAAGATTACAGCGTGCGGGATGAAGAAGATTACATCATGTGTGATAGAGAAGATTACAGCATGGTTAAATTGTGTATACCAAATCTGGAACCGTGGCCGCTATTACTAATGCTGTGTACTGTGCTGAGCTGCTCCTTGAATGATCCAAGCCAGTACACTAAAACTCGGGGTCTCCATGTGTCACAGCCTCACAGTAGTCATATTATCTGGTAAACTAACATTAGTTAATATAGATTAGCCAAGGGCTACAACTCCCGCCCAAAGGGAAAGAAGTAAGACCCTCGAAGGCCAGAGTATTCCAGAACCTTCTCGAAGGACTGGTCAGCGAGTCCACTGTCCCGTGGACACTGATGTGGCCCGCCTATTGCGGAGTCCACGAGGAACTCGAACAGAGTTACCACCCGTGTCGGATTGCGACACGTGTGGATCGGCAGAGAGAGACGGGACATCGAAGAGGCAACAGGGCCTGCCTTAGAGGGACTCAATAGTTTAGACTTTATAGTTTAGACCCATGTGGGGTTTATAGACTTATGCTAGATAGTATGCTTAGAATGTTTGATGATATTAAACTGTGTGATGATGTTAAACCTCTGTGATATGCGATTCAGTGCGGCCTTGTTAAACCCACTGCGCCAACGCACTGTATATTGAAATACAATAAATGTTAGATATTATAGCTAACTGAGTTATTGTTGCCTGTATGAGCCCGAGCTCAGATACCTAGACATACAACACGCTGACAGGCTTTTTGGCTGCTAGGCTCCGGTTTTGGCATAAGCTTTACATATAAACGGCTATTAATTGCCAAGTAAAATTGTAAATTAATCATATCAAATTGTTGTTTGAAGAAGTTTAACAAATGTGCACCTATCTAGCGATCAACTAGTATTAATATGAGTCCCTCTGCAGTTAGTCTCTCAATGATGTTAATACTATAAATTATTTTGACATGACTGTAACATTTTTTGACTGTTACTAATGTTTTCTCATTCTACGAGCAGATTGTTCCGCGAATTGTGAGGCTTTTTGTGTGGTGCGTAACCTATGTGAACTATCCAACAGTGGCGAAAGTACAAGACAACATTCACAAGTTCTGGGATCATAAGATAAGTTTCACATCATGCCCATTGCAACCCTAAGCGGTACTTATCACCTTCCATCCATGTATCATTTTGCTTTGCATTGATTTGTATGTATATTCATGACCTTGTAACCAACATAACTTTGCATTTGGATTTTCGCATGCAATTATTAAGGGAGATAACTAAATTTTCTACTCCCCAACATTTTTCTAAGGGATTTAACTTCAGTAAATTTACCAACAAGTAAAAGTCAAGATGTCTACTTTAGAGAAATGTATCGAACAAGGTATTAAATTAGGTTATAAAGAAGAGAAACTATCAGAATGGGCACAGAAGACGCACGCAGAGAACATTGCCCGTGAAGAAAGAGCGATAGAACGAGAAGAAAAGAAGATGCAAATGCAGGCAGAAGAGAAGAAGTTGCAAATGGAGGCAGAAGAGAAGAAGAGGCAGAGTGAGGCAGAACGGGAAAAGATGCAAATGCAAATGAAAGCAGAAGAAAAGAAGAGGCAGAGTGAGGCAGAACGTGAAAAGATGCAGATGCAACTACAAGAGAAACAATTAGAGCTTGAGGCGGCGGTCAAACAAGCCCAATTGAATGCCGATACACAAATAAAATTAAAACAGATGGAGATTGAGTCCAACGTAGAAATATCGGTAAATAAATTAAGAAGCAAAGAGGAAGAACAGAAATATAATAAGTATAAAGGCCTCGTGAAAGCTTTCTGCTCAGGAGATTCCATCAGTGCATACCTGGAAAATTTCGAGTGTCTAATGGCCTACCATAAGATCATAAAATCAGATTGGTCATTTATTTTAATGAGAAACTTAGCTCTAGAACCATTGAAAGTAATAGAAACAGTGCCACAGGAAATGAGAAAGGATTATGACTACTTAAAACAACGCATTCTCCAACATTTCTCTTTAGATACTGCAGGTTACCAACAACACTTCGCTAAATTATCCCCTCAACCAAATCAAACCTTCATAGATTACGTATCAACAGTTCAGGATGTGTGCACAAAGTGGATTAACTCGGCTAAGACTAACAATAGCCATGACAAACTAAAAGAACTCATTATTATTGATAAAATAGTTAGTACAATCCCCACACCTTTTGCGAAGTTTTGAAACAAATGGACTGTAGGAGTATTCAGGATGTAGAGACAAAGGGGAACGCATTTTTCACAGCGAACAGAGACATTTTTCAATTAAACCTAGGTCAGAACGAAACAGCAGCAGTGGTAAATACTAAATACTCTAAACCAGCTGAAAGCAAGTTTAAACCACGCTCAAATGTCAGAAAGCCAGTTAAGTGCCAATATTGTGGTTTGACGCACGAACAATACGCTATGTGCGATAAATCGCCGAACTATCCTCATCACCTTAAAATGATTGTGGAGAAGCAGAAAAACAAAAGAAATGCGTACCAGAGAGCGGTCAAATGCTATTTTTGCAGCAGCTTTGGGCATTATAGTCGCTTTTGTGATGGCCGAAAATTACTCAAACAGACCAATGCTGCACTGGTTGAAAGTTCCTCAGAGGAAGATATTGAGTTACTGAATGAGTGTGACAATCGAAGCGAAAGTTTGAGTGAGCTAGGGAATGCGGTGCACATTATTGACACCATTACAGACAGTAATTGTAACACCTGTACGAAATTCCAACTTGACACAACATTACTATGTGGCCACACTATCCCTATTTCAAATGAAACAGCCAATGCTGCCTTATCTTCTACAGGCAAGCTTAATTTTTCAACAGGGTTTGTAAATAACAAAAAGTGCACATTAATTCGTGATTCCGGCGCAACGCTCTGTGGGATTAGGAAAACATTAATCAACGACAAAGACTACACACACAAACACGTAACTTGTCGCACATTCTCAGGCACTATAGAGAAATACCCCCTTGCTCTTGTCGAAATTCGAACACCGTTCATATCAGGACTAGTATCGTGCGCTGCCCTAGAAAATCCGGTCGCGGATATTATACCTGGGAACCTGCCCAACATACGACCTTGCTCTGAAAAGCAAATCAGAGACTGGGAGCGAAAGAACGGTATACAAAACCCAAACAGCGATCCGAAAGAGAAACACCATTCATGCTTGTCTCAATCTGCCAAAAGGACAAGGGAGACAACCAATGAAGTGATTCAGAAAGAATTCACCGAGTTGTATAATGCAGGGGCGGTCGAATCTGTCAATGAGACGACCAATTTAAAACCTCGAATTGAGGAGGCCACCGATCTACCAAGTACCAAGCCTGTAGATGTGCAACAACACACACAACACACGAATGCAATAACACGACAGACAACTCACAAAACTCACACCGACCAACTGCAGGAGTCACTAGATATCGCAGCACCAAACACTACCATCACTAATTTTGGAGATGAACAAAAATCAGATCCTACACTTTCACCATATTTTAGGTTAGTAGAACTTAAACCAAAATTATCTAAAAACGCATCGTGGTCATTTACATTAAACAACAATGTGTTGACTAGACTATACACTAGAGATCAGTCCACAATACAGCAAGTAGTGTTACCACAAGCACATCGAGAGAAAGTACTAAAAATTGCCCATGATTCACCTTTTGGAGGTCATATGGGGTATGAAAAAACTAGAGCTAGGGTCCTGACCCAGTTTTATTGGCCGAAATTTTGCCAACACATTATATCATGTAATATATGTCAGAAACTGTTGAAAAAGGGTAAAAACCCTACGGCAGAAGTCCAATCAACCTCAACTGCCCCGATGCCATACCATGTAAATATGTTAAAACCATACCATGATAGACAGGACACTGACACGAGTGAGCAGACGAAACTAACGGATGACAAAAACGAAACGACAGTGACCCAACTGAGTGACATCCCGACAAACGAAGCATCGTTAACGACGCACTCTTACGACAACAAAGACGACGAAAACATATGTACATTACCGACAATCTGTGATAACGACAGCGACGACCAATTTGACGACATATTGACAACGATTAATCTCGACGACGACGACAATGACATTGAGGACAATTTACAAACAGTAGCATCTGTGATAAATCAGACAGACGTAGACAATACTGAAATCCCACTACCCATTATGAATGACGACGGTAGTATAAAGGACATACAAATCTCTGACACTTTGACACAACAGCAGCGACAAGACATTTTCACTCTCCTTAACGAGTATAAATCTATCTTCTCTAACAAACCTGGACGGACTGACAAAATAACACATTCAATTGTGTTGACAGATCTGACACCGGTCAAATGTAGACCATATTCTATTCCTCTGCATTATAGAGCAAATTTAGACAGGGAAATTTTGGATTTAGAGAAAAATAGGATAATTCAGAAATCTATGTCTCAATATTCTTCACCGATTGTTCTGGTGAAAAAGAAGGAACAAACAATTCGTCTGTGCATCGATTATCGAAGGTTAAATACAATAACCACCACGGATGCGGAGCCGATGAATAGCTGTGAAGACCTCATTCTGAACATGTCTCAATCATCCTTATTTTCAAAGGTTGATTTAGCGAAAGGTTATTGGCAAGTACCACTAGACCCTGCTTCTAGACATATAACAGCATTCGCCACACCTCTCGGTTTGTACGAATGGAGATATCTTCCATTTGGTCTGAAAAACGCTCCCGCCACATTTGTGAGGTTAACTAGATTGCTATTGCACGGAATTAAAGATGTCCAAGCTTATATTGATGATATTTGCATTCATTCTTCTAATATAACTTCTCACTTACTTACACTCAAACAAGTCTTCAACCAAATCTTTCTTTTCGGTCTTACTATCAAACATTCCAAGGTTGAAATAGGCTTTAAACAAATAGACTTCCTTGGTCATAGAATTTCTGAAGGCAAACTGCTAACAGACGAGAAAATTGTTTCTAAGATACTCAATCTAGAAGTTCCTACCACAAAGAAGCAAATAAGAAGTTTATTAGGTCTTATAAACTACTATTCTAAATTTATACCAAATTGGGCAGAACTTACATCAGTGTTTTCGAATATGTTAACAAAAGATCATCCATCAAAAGTTTGTAAAAGTACCAGCTTAGAGGATGCAATATGCAGATTGAAACGTATTTTTTCTAATCCACCAGTCTTACGTTTACCAAACATAGATTTACCCTTTATTTTGACCACAGATTCGAGTGCTATCGCCATTGGAGGATGTTTAATGCAAGAAGTGGATGGAGTGAGACACCCAATTCTCTACGTAAGCCGTAAGCTGAAGAAAGCAGAGACCCGTTAGTCTACAGTGGAATTGGAGGCATTGAGTCTATTATTCTGTATCCTCAGATTGTCTAAGTTCCTCTTAGGTGCCCACTTCGTTGTACTCACCGACAACTCGCCATTGTTGGTACTGAATAAAGGTGTTCCCAAAAACCATCGGTTGCAAAGATGGTGTCTTCTTCTCCAAGATTTCGACTTCGAAATCCGCCATATCAGAGGCACTGATAACATTATAGCTGATATTTTATCGCGGCAGACGAATGCGCCAGCAGAATAACATTTGGCACACTTACCATTCGCCATACCAGAAATTGTGATATTTTATTCCGTACCATATAACAGTGTAACTCTACACCTGCTAGAGAACTTTCAGTTAAAAGTAATAACACCTCAGTGAATAGGTTACTTAGAACACCCACAAACGTGAAATGTTGAGAACTATACGACCATCTATCAAAGCTCTAAGACCAATCCGAGCAAGAAACATTAACTATGAAATGATTCCATCTAGTGAACTGACATTGATCACGAAAACATGAAGAACACTTATACTGGACATTGAGAACGTTCCATACTTGCTGTGGCTAATAGACTTTGCTAACAGCCAAAATAGAACTACATCAACGACAACACTCAAGAGACAGCCATACTAACTATGAACATTCATGGCACGATACGCTAACAACAGGAAGACAACGCGCACATCATCGTTGGATTTAATTATTTAGTTAATTAATTAATTTAGTATTGAATATGTATTATATTATTGTGTATATAAAATGTGTTAACCTGTAATTTGTACATTTTCTACTATATTATTACAGTTATTCCCATTCATAGGTTAAATAACCTGCCTATGCCATTTTCTCTATGTAAATTATAAACCATTTTTGAGTCATCGTACAAAAAGTACGTATTATCTTAAAGGGAAAATATCACCTATTCCGTTTTTTCTAAGGGAAATAACACTTACCTCAACTTAACTTATATATTTTAACCAAATACTATTTTGAATGAAAGAAGTGTGAATGGCTGTGTGAAAGAATTAAATGAGAGAGCGATATACTGAGCGGACAAATTGTACGCAAAACGTATTTATTTTAATTTGTCTGCGTCTTTCATGTAAATTGTACTACTTGTCTAATTTATTGATACATGTTTAGCATTTAGTTTAGTACTCTTAGGTTAGGAGTTAGGATACTACATCTAGTTTAGTACTCTTAGTTTAGCAGTTAGGATACTCCATCTAAGCACCACTGCTTGGAATACCTGATCATGTATTGCACACAGTGGGTAATTCATGATTAAGGATATCCCAACTCGTGACGCTTGGAAATAAGCCACACATTCAGCACACATTTACACAAAACTCAAAACTGAACACTATCAATTAAAATACAGTCACTTTATTAGTAACATCAACTTATTAGTAAACACACTAACAAGCCAACAGGGACACATGTAGTCAGATGGGATAAAATAACAACGTAACTACATATTCAGCATTATACAACATACGAGAGTAAAAGTGTATTGAAATTAGGGTTGTACCGGATTCAAATTTTTGAAATCCGGCCAGAGCCGGATTTGGCCGGATTTATGAAGTGAGATCCGGGCGGAGCCGGAGCCGAAGCCGGATTTGTAAAAATGGCCGGATTCCGGATTTGCCGGAGCCGGAGCCGAAATCCTGTACACCCCTAATTGAAACGCTTGTATATACCCATATCGACATCGCTAAGTGTCTGTCCAGAGGCTATCCCACCTTCGTATATAGTTATACACCCCGATAGACACTAATTTGTCCACTCTTGGTGTTATTTTCCATTTGTATTAATGCTAATTTGACTTCAAATGTTCCCTCCTGTGTGTCGTGAAAAGTTGAAGGGGAGAAGAAAGAGGGGTGGCGAGACCAAAAGAGAAGTAGCTGAAAAGTTTGACTTCATGGCATAGAAGAACTTCGGAATCAGAAATGTTTGCCAGCACACGAGACAGAAAGCTGTGGACAGACGTAATCACCAATGCCATATGGCATGGACTATAAGAAGAACAGGCATGTCTTTTAGTGTCGCCAAAATAATTAACTCTTGCATTTCACCGGCTCACATTTGCAGATTATATATATAGTCTATAATTGTTTGTTCCCGTGAACCGTGACCTGTTCTTCTCTAGATCTCCTTTTCTGCGGTTTACCTTAATCCCATGTTGCAATTAGGAGATGCGACTACCAAATTGCAAGACATTTGCCAGCTGGCTGGTTGTCATTGGTTCGAATCCGCCCTAACATGGGTACCAGCAAATGTTTTGCCCATGTAGGCGGCCGATATATTGCCCGTCTGTCTATTTGTGTCTGTTGGTCTGTCTGTCAGACTACCGATCTGTCTGTTAGTCTGCCTATCGATCTGTCTGCCTGTTTGTCCATCTATCTAATCATCTATCCACATATCCATCTATCTACCCATGCATCAATTCATCCAGTCGTACATATGATGGTAGAATACTAAAGGACATCTTTTGGTGCATTACAGATGGATAAGAGATCTCAGGGTCGGCCTCTACTATGATACAAAGATGTGTGTAAGCGGAACATGACTGATACAGGCATTGATAATGCACATTGGGAGCAAGTCGCCGCTGAACGTGTTGCATGGAGGGCAAACATCAGAAATGGAATAAAGACAAAGAAGAAAATGATTGCAGATAAGTCACACACCGAGCGTGTGAGACGTAAGATGGTGCATGATGGTGGAAATGACCACGTGTTCACATGCACCCACTGTGGACGAACATTTATGGCGCGAATTGGCCTTATCAGTCGCATTCGCTACCGCCGTGGGTAATAGTTATTATGCCTTTTTGTAGCTGGATTTATGAAGTGAGATCCGGCCGGAGCCGGATTTACAAATAAAAAAAAATAAAAATAAAATAACTTACTACATCACTTGACTTAGGTGAGTGGAGTCACTCGACTGTTCATTACTGCAGTTCATTACTATAGACATGACAATGATGACATATACTCATATTAAATCATTTAAATGTAAAATAATTACATTTACATTAGAATAAGTAATTAAGTAATATTAAGTTCCATAAGTTCAAGATGAAACATAATACATTAGCACATAATGCTAATTTAGTAATTTTAATTTTTAGTTTTCAGTTTTTAGTTTTCACATTGTTTTCAGTTGGCAAATTGGCAGCTCAGTTACAACTCACAACAACAGTACATTGAACAGATTGAATTTATTGAAATACATTCATTCAGTAATTTCACTATTTCAGTCAGTCAGTCTTCATTATGGCTGTGAAGTTGAACTCTCAGAGTCAAGAAGGGACGAGTTGTATTTCAGGAATATCAACGTCTCCGCATTTTGTGGTAAAAGGCTACTACGGTGGTCAGTGATAATGTCTCCTGCAGTACTGAACAGCCTTTCCGATGGCACACTTGTAGGTGGTGGTGCAAGAAATGCCTGCGCCAGTCTAGCCATACTTGGAAATCTTTGCTTATTGGCATGCCACCATGAAACTGGATCTGACTGTCGAGTTTGAAGTGGCTCTGACAGGTACTGTGTCACCACAGTGTTAATGCTGTTGCCTTCGGCACTTGCAGAACGATCTGTGGTGGGATTTTCCTCGATAATTGTGTCAAAACAGCTCCATAGGCTGGACTCGTACTATGTGGCAGTGCTCACAGAAGTCAAAACACTAGTACTACTGCTACTACTAGTAGCTGATGGATCCTGTGGACTGACTGTGTTTGCTGAATCAATAATGGAGTTAGCTGCTAACAGCAGATGGGCTCGTGCATCACTTCTACCACGTTCGGAGAAGAAGCACAGCTTGAATCGAGGATCCAATAGTGTGGCACAGGTGTAAATACTGTTGGATTCAATGTCTGCAAATCTGCTGCTAACAGCTTCAAGCAGGGCTGCTTTCATAGTTTTGATCCCAGCATCACTACCTTCTTTCTGGAGGAAAGCCATGAGTGTTTTCAGTACTGTTTAGGGTTGTACCGGATTCAAATTTTAGAAATCCGGCCGGAGCCGGATTTGGCCGGATTTATGAAGAGAGATCCGGCCAGAGCCGGAGCCGAAGCCGGATTTGTAAAAATGGCCGGATTCCGGATTTGCCGGAGCCGGAGCCGAAATCCGGTAAACCCCTAATTGAAATGCACACACTGAACAAGATTTGAAGGTGTACTTAATTAGCCAAGACTTTTGTCTTGTTAATCCTCTTTAAAACAGAGGTTAATTATCTTGGTATCAGTGGGATACTATGAGAAGGACGGGTTGTAAACACAACTAGTAAACGTCCCGTAACTTCGGTCGGGTAAGCATTGTTAAGGACACAGGAGAGAGAGAGATCTCTTCACCAAATCAGAGAAGTGGTGTATGGGAGAATACATGAGTGTTGATGCCAGTATGTAGGTTACCAAGTTACTATCCACCAAACTACATATACCATCCTTATGTGATTCTGTGACAGAATTAGTGCAGAACTAATTACCCTATAACAACCCATCCAATCAGGGGAGAGGGGGAATCCTGTCACAGCCTCACAGTAGTCATATTATCTGGTAAACTAACATTAGTTAATATAGATTAGCCAAGGGCTACAACTCCCACCCAAAGGGAAAGAAGTAAGACCCTCGAAGGCCAGAGTATTCCAGAACCTTCTCGAAGGACTGGTCAGCGAGTCCACTGTCCCGTGGACACTGATGTGGCCCGCCTATTGCGGGGTCCACGAGGAACTCGAACAGAGTTACCACCCGTGTCGGATTGCGACACGTGTGGATCGGCAGAGAGAGACGGGACATCGAAGAGGCAACAGGGCCTGCCTTAGAGGGACTCAATAGTTTAGACTTTATAGTTTAGACCCATGTGGGGTTTATAGACTTATGCTAGATAGTATGCTTAGAATGTTTGATGATATTAAACTGTGTGATGATGTTAAACCTCTGTGATATGCGATTCAGTGCGGCCTTGTTAAACCCACTGCGCCAACGCACTGTATATTGAAATACAATAAATGTTAGATATTATAGCTAACTGAGTTATTGTTGCCTGTATGAGCCCGAGCTCAGATACCTAGACATACAACACGCTGACACCATGTGCAAAGAAAGGAGTATTTCTGTTTGTTTTTTAACCATAACTAAACCAAAATAGAACAAAAGAATCAAACGATGTAGGTCACAATGTCAGACTTTGTGGTGAAATATCCGAGGCCAGACAGATCCCGTTGCAATTAAAAATGACAGAAAGCAAAGTTAACAGGCGGGTATGGGAGCATGCAGCAGGATGTTTCGTGACAGAACTGAGTCAAAAACTAGTAATATATGCTGACATTAATTTCCTGTCTTTGCAGAACATCCCCCTGTCTTGCCCATTGCTTTATGTATATCGTCTCCTTCCTTCCCAACATTTCCAGTGCGTAGAGGAAAAACTCCCGCGCATAAGTTAGTGACGTTGGCGAGTTCGTTTACATTCACAAAGGGAATATTGCTCTGAAGAAATTGCTGCAGTGGCCAGGACTTGCAGTTAATGCCAGGTAAGGTTTACTGCGCTGGAGCGCCAGCGAAGTTGATAGCGTACTGCGCCGGTAATGTCACCAGCACGGTCGGAGGCGGGTTCTAACGTCAGGACTCGTCGCTTGCCAAACTGAAGGACAGATTGGCCACATATTCCACCTTTATCTCAGGCCTTAAAAAAAAAAAGTGATGGCGTTATCACACCATAGACACGCAGCACGAAACTGCTTCGGAGGAACGTTTGAGAGGGCTTCACGTGAAAACCGCTCGTGCGTGTGAGTGAATATATTATGAAAAAGTAAGGAACAAATATATCATGTTTCTGTGTAGTCACCACAGCGTTCAACACAAGTCCTCCAGCGCCGATAAAGTGCTTGGATTCCTGTAGAAAAAAAAAATAAAAAATTATCTTGGTTGCACGCGTAACCACTCATATACCACCTGCTGTAATTCTTCATCGGACCGAAAAGTTTTGAAACTTCCTATTCCATTCATACACTTGCTGGACTGACAGGCACGCACCACCACACTGGATGTTCATTCGCTGATGAATAATTTCTATAGGTTTTACACCTTCACTTATCCACACACACAAAAATGGATAATAGAAAATTGCTCCTGTTTGGTGCATGTTAAAAATGAGGCGGCCATTTTTAAAACTGATTATGAGTCTCTGTTTTTGTCCGCACCGTGATGTCACATGCTTTTAACTCTTGACATCCTTAACAACAATATTGTCAAGTTACAAGACAATAGCCGGTCTCTCTGGCTGTGGGGTTACAACACTTTCTCTCTGTAATCCCGTTTATCACGCAGAGTCTCGTAGCGGAGCGAGAGCTGAGGCGGTTCGACCCCCGCTCGTGACTTGCGGGATACTGAGCCGGCCGCTCAGAAAGCAATGGCAAACTACTGAGCGTAATCTTGCCAAGAGATCAACATACAGCTGAAAGATGCTGGTGTTGACAGCTAAGTCCTATAAAAAGGATATGCTAAAAAAAAACAAAAAACAAAAAAAAAAAAAAAGACAATAGCGTGGTTATTGTAATTTTAAGGTTTTCATTAAAAACCTCCTCGTATTGACTAATATTAAGGTGTAAAGCGCAAGTGGCGACAGCCATACGGCTAACACGCTTGCTTGCCGACCCGGCGGTCATGTGCTCGAATCCCCATTGAGAGGTGAATTTTATTGTTTATTTGATCTTGGCCTTCAGGTCGACTTGGGGGAAGTAAAGTCTATACAAATATAGGATTAGCACCATATACTCAACAGTAAAATGTCCATGCCGTGATGGCATAGTCGTCTTCTTCTGCGTTCATCCGGGTGTGCCTGTTTATTTGCGCCCTTAGGCCGCCACGTCTGACTTTAGCGGGTGTTTTATTTTTACCGATTTAGCCTTCCCGGGTGCATAGTCGGTAATGAGCTTACCTGCCAAGACAGTGGTCGGGTTCAATCCCCAGCAGAGGCAGAATTACTCTTGCCCGACCAGTATGGTTCTGGCTTCGACGCAGCCTCATACAAGTGAATATCAGACAACTTTTAGAATTTTCTAGAAATTATCAACGGAGGAAAGTCTACGAGGCAGTCGATCGGATACCCCATCTCACATGTCGTGGCGCCGAATATTTTGAAAGCTTAACTTTAAAATAAAATATGTTTATGTTATTTCTCTGTATATTCTACAACATTCCATCTTGCTTTTTCTTTCTGGTTTCGTGCATCATCAGTATAATTCCATGTGCCATCAATTCCTATTTTTATAATACATACATCTTGTAAAGAATATATACTTTCTTGCTTGTTAACATGTGTGTCTAGCCAAACCTTCTGGCCTACTGAGCGTAATCTTGCCAAGAAATCAACGACAGCGGTAAAATGCTGGTGTTGACAGCGATGTCCTGTAAAGGATATGTGAAACAAAAACACGTGTGTGTGTGTGTGTGTGTGTATGAGAGAGAGAGAGAGAGAGAGAGAGAGAGAGAGAGAGAGAGAGAGAGAGAGAATTAACTTATTAAGTGCCATGGGATGATTAATCGTCTTAAGCGTCTTCCCGTATCTGTCATGGACTTATATACAGTAGTTTTCCCAAGCAACCTCCTTTAATTTGATATATAATACAACATCTCTGCTACCATATTAACAACTTGTAAGTCATAATTGTGACACGCTCATGCTTCCCATAATTCATGTTTGTTTGGTCCAAAGATACTTTTTGTTTGATACGGAATCTGTTAATTACACATCAGCAATATTTAAAAATTACATGTAAAGAGAATTGTGTAAACATGATTTGGTCACTTGCTTGTAAGTTTCTCAATAATGCCTTGAAGAGATTAGAACAGGAATCGCAGTGATAACGGTAGCCTTTTGCTGGATGGAAAACATACTGACCAATGAAAATATGTCAAATACAACAAGAGAAAAAAGTGTAGAAATGGTACATAGAACCTGTGATTTTGTATGGATGTGAAACGTGGTCAATGAGCAGACAAGCCGTAACACATAAAAAGGCAGTGGGAAAGAGGTTTCTGTGGAGCTTGCAAATAATACGATGGACAGACAGAAAAACGCAATGAGAAAGTCCTAGAAGAAAGAAGCAAATGACTAAATTAAATAATGTAGACGAAGAAATCGCCATGTTTTGGGCAAGTTATAAGAAGAAATAAACTAGAGAACTTTGTTATAAATGGCAACATTGAGGGGAGAAGAACAACGGGGAAGGCAAAAAACTAAAAATATGGATGGCTTGGCCACATCGCATGGTCAAGACAAGAATACAAGGCTGATCCACGACTCTGATGATCATGTGAGATGGCGAATCATGACCGCCCAAGCTTATCAACATGGTACATCATGATGATGATGTTTACAGCAGAGCTGCGATATTTGCGCGTTTCTGCAAACGCATTCAGCATTTGATGACCAAGAATCTCGCCCCCCCCCCTCCCAACAGGCCCGTCAAGAACCGCGTGCAGGTCGGACGGTTCTCAATGGGAAAATTGGGGCAATACATCTCGTCATCCAAGGAGGCTCCCAAAAATACAGAGCTGACAACTAATGCTGTGATACTGGACTTGCTCAAGCAATCGTCACATCCTACACATGGCTGAGTAGCCATAATTCACCCCCCCCCCCCCCAATCGCTTTAAGTCATGACAGGCATCGCCATTACAAGCCAAAAGGGTGTATAGTCCGTAGTTTTGGGACGAACGCCGCGGGGCCTCAACACAGTATCAACACAGTACCTTGGTATTTATTTCTGTAAAGCACCAAACCAGGAAAACCACGAAGTGCAGTGCTCTCCCTCTTTCACTTGAAGGTGCGGCTGTTTTGGATATGCTTCCTTCGAACCACTACGGCGTCGGGGTCTGACAACGAAGCAAGGTTTTCTCCTACCAGTGGCGTCACTGGGGTTGGTGTCACCCAGTGCGGTAAACTCTTGGTGTCACCCCTCTAGACTTTCACCATGGTCTTCTTCCGAGTGTTCCTGTACCATATATAATCGCATATAGTAATGTTTGTAAAATAAGTCAAAAAGTTAATAAGGACATAAGAAAGAAAACAAATTGAACAATATAACTTCAATACTTCAGGTAAAACATAAATAAAGAACTTCGACAAACTCGGACAAAGTTAAATTTTTGTTATTTTGCTATGTCTGCTTTGTCAAATTTGCAATTTTTTAATTTTGGTGTCACCCCTTGATGGTGTCACCCGGTGCGGCCCGCACCCCCCGCACCCCCATAGTAACGCCCCTGTCTCCTACAGTACGGTTATTTCGTTTAGTAGATTTAAAAAAAAAAAAAAAAAGATGACATGTGGACATGAATGAACTATAATTCAATAGGATTCTCGTTCCATGAACATTTTAACTGAACTGTCATTTAGTTGGAATCACACACGGTGAATATTACAACCCATTAGTAGAACACACCTTCGATAGATATCATATACCCGTGATTTGGAGGCAGACCGATGAGTGCCAAAGGCTTTTCCAGTTCGTGATTTCTGGTCACTACATCTCTAGGCGCTTTATGGGCCACCAACTCCGAGATCTCCTGCCAGTTCTGTTTAAGCCATTACTCCTATTATTGTCATTTATCCGTGGAGGACGAATGGCAGAAGTCTTGCATGAGGCCAACACAAAACATGCTGTCCCATGGTAATTTCGAATACACCACTACCTCTACCCCTGTCAATCTCAAAGAGAAGTTATATTAGGGTCCATCCCTGGCTCAGATTAATAATCCTGTTACTGAGTCAGCCACAAATAGGATATTAATTTGAAGGTGACTGTTGTTCAAATAGGGTAATCTCGCAAGTGTTGCCCCCCCCCCCCCTTCCATGGTGATGCGATCCGATCCGATTTGTAGAGAGAAAAAAACAAACATTGTCCACTTTGTTCAACCTGCTGTAGTAGCGTTGGTTATAATTGTGGTGGTTCACTGTGCGAGTTTAGTTTCTTTTGTCTGTTAGCTGACGTTTCGATGTAGCAGATTTTATGCCTGTGACGTCAGATGGGGGTTTGGCTGGCTGGACCTCCTTTGTGTCCGTTTCTTCTAGATTTTCCGTTTGTATGTGGCTGCTCCTAGCGCCTCTGTTTTGAGTGGATGTAGTCCTTAGGACTTTCGATTCTTAGCTGTTTTCTTTCTGTTTGAATTGCGTGTAGGATTTCTTCATTCTATTTTTTTTTTTTTAAATCTGAGCCACCCGTATCACCTCTGGATGGATGCTGAGTTGGATTTCCTTCATCTCTACCAGAGATCATGCGTTACCGCCTGTGTCTTGTTATTCATTGGTTGGCTTCTGTGTCAGTAAAAATTTGTTAATTTGTTTCTTCAGGTCAGCTATCTGGCCATGAAGCTGGGGTTTCCCCATCTCTTGAGATGACTGCGGCTGTCTCGCACCAACGCCGTGCTTCCCTTAATGATGTGCTTGTCGTAATTGCGAGTTTTATGGCGTCTCTGTTTCTTTGGAGGTACGGGCAGCCAAGGTTTCTTGTTCGTGCTTGCCAAGGCAGTTGGTAAATTTTCTGTTATCATTAGGTTTCCGAAAGCCATTGTCCTGATTGGTCAACGGACATTCGTTGAAGGTATGTTCTTGGGCGCAGTATCGGCAGATGTCTGTCTTGCCACGGCACGTTGTTCTACCGCGGACAATCATCTATAACGAGAGCATTGTGCAGTTCTTAGAATAAAATGTTCAAGCTGTTTTTACTTCCGGTCCATTGTCACTCTAACAGGCATATCGCCCCCCTCCCTCCGTTATCACCACCGCAAGAGTTGTTGGTATCTTGGCGTAGGTCAGAAGCTGCACCACCTGTATGATTCGAAAGTGAAGATTCTCCTGCTGCAGCTGCTTCAGTATCTGGTCGTCTGTCAGTTCCACTTGGATGCGTCTGATCACCCATCTGATCATCTGCCGAATGTCGTTTTTTTCCGACGATGTTGTCTTCTGCTCACTCTGCTTTTGGGTAGTCTTGTACCTTGTTTGTGGCGGGTTGTCGTCACCTATCCCAGTGGTCGCTTCGTTTCTTTCTTCTTTGGTGGCACTTTGGTATAGCTAGTAGGCAGGTTCTCTCCCCCAGTCTTCTTGACGGCCTTGGTGTCGGTAGCGGCTTCTTCGCTTCTCTTCTTGAACAATCAGGCGTCTTCTACACTTCTTGTTTTATGCTTGGAACATGCCATTCTTCTTCCCCGTATCTGGTTTCTTTAACAGTTGGGTTACTTGTTCTCGCCAAGGTGAGGTAAGGGGTGTCCTTTTATAAGCAGCCCAACTCCCCCCCCCCCCCACCTCCCATTCATGGTTGTGACAGAAATAAATAAGTCAACCAACCACACCAACCACGGACGGTTTATAGAAGTGCCGAGTCAGCATATTCCCCGTGGTTTCTTTGTTATTTATAATATTATTTATACTTGCCTATTAATATCTCGGCCGGTCTCTCTGGCCGAGGAATTACAACACTTTCTCCGTAATCCCGTTTATCACGCAGAGTCTCGTAGCGGGCGAGAACTGGAAGCGGTTCGACCCCCGCTGGTGACTTGCGGGATAACTGAGCCGGCCGCTCAGAAAGCAATGACAAACTACTGAGCGTAATCTTGCCAAGAAATCAACAGACAGCTGAAAGATGCTGCTGTTGACAACGATGTCCTTTAAGGATATGCGAATTAAAAAAAAAAAAAAATTAATATCTCGGCTTAGAATTGCCACGGAGGCTTAAATCGAGTTAACACGGGGTTGCATTTCATTTTTCTATAAATATCCAACCAACTAGAACTATGAAGGTTTCATAATTGAAAACACAAATGTGAAAATGTTGCTACAAAAAGTAGTATCCTTTTCTTTCGTGGCATTAAAAGACGGACATTTAAATAGAGGAACGGGGAGGGAATCGCGTTAAGTTTGCGTGACAGTGTGTGGTTGGTTGTTGTATGTAGAGTTTGCTAACTATTCGGTCTAATTGTAAATGTATTTCACCATCGCCATGAAACCGACAAGATTTTCTGGATATTGTGTTTCGCACCGTCGTTAGACCAATTACACCGCCCGTATGTAATGTAATTAACTAATATATTGTGCTTTTTGTGGGAAGATTTCGAAGTCGAAGTCATTCTATGAGTATGATTCTATCTTAATCTAGTTTATATGTTGGAATTAAGTAGGAGGTTACCTGAGCTCCGCGGTAAGCAGGCCCGTATATAAAATAATACAATAATAATACTTTCTGTAACTAGAATGGCTAGACTAGATCCATAGTTAAATTACACTAGTCAACACATTTTCAAAAGTTATTTGTACCGGAATTTAAATACGCCTTTCTTATTGATTTTGATATGCTGATTATATAATAAAATTAGCATATATATAGAGCATATTTTAATATGAGGTTTCTACTTATGAAATCATCACAGTTGGATACAGCTTGACAAGACGAATCCAACAGTATCTCAATGAAGAGTGTACGTTAATTCTAAGTGGAGTTATGAATATTTTTGTGTCCTGATTTACAACCAGGAAGTGTAAAGGTATGTTAGTAAATTGAACACAGTTGTTCGCGGCCCAATAAATTTGAAGCTGACAAATTCTGCCTTCTATTACTATTACCATGGCTTGTTTATTTTTAAACGAACAACATAGTACAACCTATCATTGCGTCCGGGGTGGCAAGGCCTAACTTGGCATATTATCTATTTTTCGATAGGATGTGCCGTGACCTAATTAATAATTAAAAATGGCCGCCAGTTTATTATTTATTAAAAATCTGTCACATTGCTAACGAACCTCGCAAGATCTAAATTTTATTGTGCGTTTTAGTAAAAGGAAAGTAAAGGTCACATTCCTCTTTCAATAGAATGTCGAGATGATTGAGAGGATTGATTTAATTGCACCCGGTTTTACCCCACATGGCTCGGTCTCTTTCCGCAGGGTGGCATGCCGAAAGCATCATACAAAGCACGAGAGTCTTCGAGTCTCTGAGAAAAATGCACTCGACTTTTAAGAATTTTCAATAAGATGTGCTGTGACCTAATTAACAGTTAAAAATAGCTGCCCATTTATATTAATTAAATATTAAATGTCAAATTAAATGTTCATCGTTAGTGAAAGAACAATTCATGAAAATGTACTCACATTGTCTTAATGTACACACTGCATTGCGACAGCTTTCTTTTGTTGATTAAATATCATGCATTAATGTATGTAAATAAGTTTGTAACTGCTGCATAAATTAAGTAGTCACTTTCGCTAATAATTGATTTCTGCTTCTGCTCTATAATTACACTGTTCTGTATCTAAAAGTGAACAATTAATAATTAAATACTAACTTTTTAAAAAAGCGTAACTTATTTCACAGTATTTTATTTATATTTGAATAATTATGTACTGCTGTGCTGCTGAGAAAAAAAAGTACTCCTTACTTACACTACTTACAGGTTTTTACAGACAGGTCTGAAATCTGACTTTCAAAATTATTTTCAGTCATGTCAAAGGGTGTAAAATTATACAAGTACACAGATAAATTACTGCTACAAATGAAACTTGTATTCTGTTTAATTTTAATAGTTAAATTGCCAATTCTAATTACAAAATAAGTATGAGTCCGCTCTACTATACTACGCAATGCTAGCGGCATGGGTCCGCCATTTTGAACTTTGCGATATTGATATCTCATTGTTATGCTTAAATTGTTTATTGTTTTCTGAAAAAAATAAGAAACGGTAATTGTTGAAACTCTTCAAATCTAATGTAGAATTCAAAAATGCATTAAAAAAGTCAAGGATTATTTAAAATACACGAGTTATAAGTAAAATTAGCTCAGATATTTCAATAAATTCGCAGAGACAAAAGTTTTAGGCGAAAAACTCATGCAGCTTAGCAGACAGACCATTGTAGCATTTATTAGAGTGATTTCCTCCTATCTGTGACGTGTGGTTTTCGATTACATTAAATCACAAGCAGGTGTAGGTACGTTTGCTTTAAACCGGAAGTGTCGCAGAAAATTTCCCGCGAAAGACGCCCCCACCGCTCCCCACCCCCTACTCAAAAGTCTGATAACTGACATTGCTAATAAAATTCACCAATTAGCTAGCTGTTTTTTTAAATGATGAATTTACATTACAGTAATTACTAATAACAAATAATGTATGCTTGTTTCAATCTCTAGGGGTGAACAGTTAGTCTTTCTACTTTAGCATTATAAAAATTGTGGTTATATACTCTATTAATTGATATTTCAACATAAAATGATAGAAAACGTTGAAACATTTAAAGTTCATATATAATGTTTTAAACGGGCATGTCCTGGTGAAATCATTCACCATGCTCATCACTGACAGCTCCACAGTTTGACTTAAAGAAATCCAGATGAGAATTAAGAAAATAAATTTTCAAAGACATTCTGCAGCCAAGACTCTTATACTTCAGAAGGAGATTCTCTACAATTTTATTGTAATTATCAGATCTGTTGTTTCCAAGAAAATTGTCCACCACTGACTTAAACTAATCATCATGAAGAAGTTTTCGATTTTATGGACCAACAAATACTCTCTCTCTCTCTTATTTTAACTTCTCTCAGTCTTGGAAATTTTCTGATGAGGCATTTGAAAACCTCATATGTTTTCTCCATTACCTTGACAAAATTTTTCATGAGACCCAGCTTAATGTGCAGGGGTGGCAAACAACATCTTGCTGGTATCGACAAGTAATGGGTTCTTAACGTTCTTACTAATCTTACTGCTATTTGCTGCAATTACTGCCTGATTGACAGATGTCTTCTGATGGTCAGTTACTGCATGGCTATCCCACTCATAGAGAAAGCAACAGTACTTGATTTATCCACCCTGTAGTCCAATCAAAAGAGCGACCACTTATAAGTCAGAGCAAAGTGACCAATGATGATGATCATAGTGTATACACTTCAAAAGCTGTTTAATGTTTTCATAAGTTTCTTTCATATGAACTGCGTAACAAACTGGAATTGATGATAACACATTACCATTATTCAACAAAACAGCTTTAAGATTCATCTTGGATAAATCAATGAAAAGCCTTCACTCTTCCAGTTTGTAATTGATTTTGAAGGCTGCCATTAAACCAGAAATGTGGCATGCAGAAAGGTCACCCTCTTTGAAAAAGAATGTAATAAGCGACTTCTGGCGGTTCCTATACACAGAAATTCTAACATCTTCTGCCAGGTGATTCCACTGTTGCAATCTGGAACCCAAAAGCTCTGCCTTGTTCTTTGTTAAATTCAGATGTCTTACAAGATTATTCAGTTAACTTTGGATTATTAAGTATGGTTTAGTGGATGTAGTTTGCTCAAAATCTGGGTCGCTTGAGGTTGATAGTTCAGTGGAAGCAGCTGAAAATGATTCTGGCACTTCGGGAACTGGTAGGTCATCGCCATGTGGTACCAGATGTATTGCAGTGGGGATGTTTAGATATTCCAGTGTCCATTTTTGTCTTCTTTGGTATGCATTTCACAATTGGAGGGACCATGCAAAAGTAACAGTTGTTAAGGTGATCAGTGGGCTCTTTCCAAATCATTGGGACTGCAAAAGGCATAGCTTGCCTTTTGCCAGTCAGCCACAGTTTAAGATATGCTGCACATGTATTGAAACATTTGTGTGGCGCCCAGATCTTATCTTGATATACTATTTTGCAGCCAAAATACAAACTACACCTTCGTTTTCAGCATATTAAAATTAGTTAAGGTCAGATATTTTAATATTTGGTACATTTTGGTTGTTGACTAGTGTTATAAATAAGTAAATTCATCATTAAGTTTAGCGCGTATAGTATTAAAAAAAAATGTTTGCATATCCTTTTACAGGACATCGCTGTCAACATCAGCATTTTTCAGCTGATTGTTGATTTCTTGGCAAGATTATGCTCAGTAGTTTGCCATTGCTTTCTGAGCAACCAGCTCAAATACCCCTTAAGTTACAGACGCAGAGAGAACCGCTACCAATTCTCGCGCAACATCACGTTACTTACGAGAGTATACGAGATTGCGGAGAAAGTCGTGTAACCTCTAGACCAGAGAGATTGGTGTGTATACTATACAGGGCACAATATATATATATATATTGTAGATATCTTATGCAATAAGTTATTATAAATGAATTTAAGAAAGAGAGTGCTGAAATACTACACAGAACCTTTTTTCTGCTTAATAGTGAATTTTGAATGTAAATGAACAAATTAGGAAGCAACAGAGATGTGGTCCTGAGACTAATGTGAATTTCTTAGATGGCCAGAGTAACTAACAACGATTGCCTGGAAGAGGCTAATGAAACCATAAACAAAAAGAAAGAGACAAGCAACTTTCTTTGGTCATGTGATGAGAAGAGAGGCATTGGAGAGATCATAACATGAGGAAAGATCAAGGGGAAGAGAGACAGAGGTGGACTACAAGAAATTATGCTGGATGGACTGAGACGTTGACATGGAAGAATATTATCAGCAAAGTTGATCCAGAACATCAAAGACCAAGATCTGTGGAGAGACATGAACTCCTATGCCAGCTGGCAGGGCACTTGATGATGATGATGTAGGCTAAGCTAAACAGGAAATACAGCATTTACCTACTGGAACAAAGAAACATGGAATGTAAGTACACTCATCACTCATGTAAGTTGATTAACTGGAAAATGTGAAAGAATGATTGTAAATACCTTTGGATTATGTGAAATTAGAAAGATTGGACCAAGTGAAATGTACTCAGATAAATAAAAAATAATTTACTCAGGAAAGGAGTGGGAGTGTAATCTTAGACTCCAAAAAAAAGAGCAAAGACTGTGAAAGGATCTGCACATATCAGATCGAGTAATGAGAAAACCAATAGAGAAGATGCTGGACAGTCTAACGTAATGAAATGGAGAAATACTGGCATCAGAAATTATTGGTACCATGTTTTCCCGAAAATAAAACCTACCCCTATTATAAGCCCTAGCACAAATTTTCAGGATGCTTTTAATATAAGACCTACCCCTAAAATAAGCCCTAGTTAAGATCATCAGATCATCAGTCATGAGAGACTTGTTGCCAAATGGCTAGTCAGAATAGACACCACTGGTGCGCACTTGATCATGAACGGTAGTGGTTCATAATTCAATATGTCACTCATGTGAAATAAAGTTACCAATGTGCTACAAGCAGGCTATATGGACAAGAAATGCTCATTGAAGGAAAGCTTTATTGCTGGACATAAGAAACTGGGACCAATGGTTCTGCAGGAAATGGAGTCGCAAGAAATTCAGGCCAGAGAATTATGACGATGTTCCAGAAGAAGATGACATGACTGTATTTGAATAAATGTAGAATGTTGTACATGAATAAATGTAGATTTTTGTATCTGAAAAAAAAGAAAAAAAAAGACATCCCCCGAAAATAAGCCCTAGTGAATTTTTGGAAGCTAACATTAATATAAGACCTGGTCTTATTTTCGGGGAAACATGTTAGAACATGAGATAGAAGGCTATCTCCCGTGTGTTGCCGGGGCCCATAAGGGAAGCAAAGAATAGCAACACTGTAGCCTACCACACATGTCGTAAGAGGCGACTAAGGAGGCTATGGTTCCATCGCCCTGCTACTGAGTGAGTGCGTGGCGCGACACTGTGAGCTGTGAGTTTTGTGTGGAATGCTTTTGAATCTGCCTGAGGTGTTTTGGAACGTGACTGCATGTTCAGAGTGATGGCAGGTGGCTGTGTCCCAGAGTTGACCAGTTTTTGCCTTATGCAGACATGCGTGGCTGCTGGGCGTCTGGTTGACTGCCACTGCCATCAGCGATGAACTGTATTTTCGTGGACTGTGTGGGTGAAAATCTAGGAAACATTCAGATAGGAAAATGACAGCCGATTCCATCAGAGATGAACTGGATGTTTCGTGGGGGACTGGTGTGTTGAGATTCTGGCGGCGGCATTATGCACAGTGTATTTGTGTGGGCTGTTGTTTGTTGAGACTCCGGTCTTTTCCACTTTTTACATTGGGCAGTGGGGAGCGTTTTGTGTGATATTCACTGGCACAGGAACGGAGCATAATGGGGACAACCTGTTGCTGTGAAGTTGGAACTGCGACTAACTAACTAACATAGAAGGCTATGATTGGGCATGACCACCAGTGCCACACAGCTTACACATAAGAAGCTATATATATATATATATATACAAAGGCTACATTGCACAGCTACTATTGGGTCACAATATACCACATGGCCTTTTGATCTGTTTTATCAGGCTGCATAAAAAAAAATTTGTAAGTGGTATTAAAAGTTTTTATTTTAGGAATTTTTTATTGAAAAATAAAAAAAAAAACAACATTAATTAGCGACCATTTAGAATTAAAAACAAAAACAAACTCAGAACACAGGTTTTTTAATACTTGGACAGACGGCATAGACAGTCAAGATTCTTTGGATACCATTATGAGGAGAAACAAAACTTTAAAACTTGGTGACAGTTGGCAAAATTGGTGGGGGAAAACAAGGGGATTTGAAAAGAGATAATGCGTTGATGGACTGGCCGCATAGCATAATCTGGACCAGACCACAAACCTGATGTTAGTCTGGTGATTGTGTGAGATGACAAACCATGACTGCCCTTGCTTTTTGGCATAGCACATGATGCTATAATGACAGTCTTTGGGTTAGCTGCATCACCTCACAAACATATAGTTACTGTGACATCTGAACATTGAACAATACAGTGTGACCTTTAGATTAGTTGGGTCATCTCATCTCATCATGTTCCTCTTGTACCTTGCAGTGTTGAGGTGAAGTATAAACAGCGGGAGAGTGTTCACTTATGGGCATCATGTATCGATATTCCCATGGACTCTGTTATTCCCTGCGTCCATCGTTTACGTGGTCGGCCTCTTCCTCGGCTTCCATCTGGTCTGTACATCATTGATTGTTGTGGTATACTGTTAATTGATAACCTACTTGCATGGCCAAATCATTTGACTTGCTGCCTTCTAGTAAAATCTAGCACAGCTATAACCCCCACTTTAGTTCTGATTTATTCATTTCTGATCTTATCTCTTCTTGATACATTGAGTATTCTTCTCAGGAATCTCAATTCTGTTGTGATTTTTCTTTTCTCTTTTTCTGTCATTGTCCAGGTTTGACATTGGTAACATAGCGTTGGTAGGAATATTGTGTTGTAAAGTGCTTTTTTAGTAGTTATTGATACATGTTTGTTTTTTAGTATTGGTGCCATTTATCCAGTGAATTGGTTTGCCTTATTGCGTCTATTTTCGATCTCATCTTCTGATTTGCCATTTGATGATATACTTCCTAGATACTTGAAACTCTTTACTTGTTTCATGGGATGTTCGTTTAGGTGAATTGTTGTGTTTTCTTCTTTAGTTATTATCATTACCTCTGTTTTACTTGTGCTAATTTTCATGTTATGTTCCCTACACATTTCGTTTAGACTATTTGTGTGGTCTTGTAATTCAGCTTCTGATTTTGCTATTAGTGCTTGGTTAGTTAGTTAGTTAGTTAATTCAACCTGCACTAAACACATTTATGGTTTAATAATGAATAAGTTGTCTCCAAGCAGTTTCCTGCTATGGGTCTATTATGTGACAGTGCCATCACATTTTGTAGGCCCGAGAGCAAGAAGGAACAGGCTTTCCCTCACTTTGGCAAGTGATGAGCCCCGGGATCTAACCTGTGTCCGGTCATTTTCATGTCAGGGGAGCTGCGTGGTCTCGAGGTATGCTGTCCGCCTCGAGTGCTGGAGGTCCCGGGTTCAAGCCCCGGTGAGGACCAGGATTTTTTTTTTTCACATGGACTTCTAGTAATAAAATTTTCCCTGGTCTCTGGGTAGTGAGATCGTGTGTATTGTTGTGCACCTAAAAAATCCCTTGGCAGTTGGAAATTGAAAAAGAGTAGGCTAACGGCGCTGCTCGGGCAAAATTTCGAGTTAAAAATCTTGCCAAAGTATTTCAGGATCCTCGCTGGTGCTACGGAGTTCATGCACTGAGCTGAGTTTCTCCAGACTCAGGTTTGAGTTAGGAGGAGAACGGAGCACTTATGGGTTACACCCGTGTGCCGTGATGTTGATCCATCGACTAAACTAAACTAAACATCCTCATGTCATTGCCAGCGCAGTTCAGTTGCACGCCCACCATCATATATGGTTTCTCAATTATTAATTAATGTTTCAGGGGTTATTGACTTCAAAAATTAATTGATGGCCATAAAAAATTAATAAATTTTACCACCGAACCTTTAGGTTCCATTCACTAACCTGGGGATGGGGACGGAGCGCTTATGGGAATGTCCCAAATGCTGTGATGTCAGTTCCTAAATCAATCAATCAATCAATCAATCACTAACCTTAAAAAAACACCAAAGATTTGCTTAGCACTTAGGTTGTTTTGAAACAAAATTCTGCATTATTTGGTTCTTTCTATACTTATAGCCGGCCATTTAGAATTTTAATGTGATCACATGACATAATATTTAAAAAATAATTATTTACTTGTCTCCTGGCAAATACAGTGATGTATGGTTGCCAAGGTGTTTGTTGCCAAACAAAACAGTTATGATGATTTAAGTGTTAGTAGACATATTATAAAAGTTCTGAGTCTGCATATTTCAGTTTATAATTGATGTAAATATTTTATGAGGTACAGTTGGATTGCATTTTTCAAGAGTTATCCAACCATGCAAATTTTAGAATGAAAATTGATTTTGAAAATTTACCGAAGTGCTTACTATAAGATGGGAGCCCCGTTAACTAGACGCTCATCTGCCAGCTTGGTGGTCATATGGGAGACTGCAGCCAGAGACCGAAATTCGTGGTGTGCATCATTACGCAAGGGTGCAGTCACTTGTGAGGCAACCAAGACTGCAAGAGCTGTGAAGAAAAGACAGAACAGAAAAACCACTGCAGAAAATCCTCCTCCAGAAACGTCAAGCATTCTTTGTCCACATTGCCAAAGAACATTTCAAGCCAAAATAGGCTTTATCAGCCATCTTAGAACTCACGGCTCCATACTTTCAACCCCACTGGATGAAATGAATGGTCATCATCATTCTTGATGGACAAACAACACATTGGTCATATGGTCAAATCTGCATTGGGACATATTTTTAAAATTGACCTGGGCTCCCTTGATGAAATAAAAGCAGCAGACGTGATACTGGCCTCACCTCCTTTGGAGTGCTGATTGGTCTACCAAAATATGGACCTAGCACTGTGTGCCTAGTACACATTACTAACTGCTATAAGATGCCTTATATGTGATTTTTTTTACAGTCAGACAATGATGTTTATCAGCTAGTTCTTCTCTGTTCAGATCTTGTAGAATGCCAGTATTTTCAGACTTCCTCCTGATCCACAGATTCTTCAAAATTTTCTGTATCTTTTAAGTTCTAAAGCCCTTTGTTTTCTTCTTTGGTGTCTGAAATAGTCTATGACTCACAGCCGTATGTTGCCACTGGAAAGATGCATGTTTTCAGAATTGTTTCTTTAATTGGTTTGTTGGCTAATGTCATAGGCTCTTAATTCTGTTTAATCTCATGTAACCTGGCCGTCTTGACAGATAATAGTTTACAAAATAGAGTTATACCTCTCTACAGCACAAAGCCTAGGCTGAATTGAGAGAACATGTGTTTCCCATGCAGCATGATTCCTCTCTCAGCCTGCCAAGTTTACTCCAGAGGAAAGGTAACACAAGTACATATGGAACAAGATAAACTGCAAAAGCTGTCAGATCAGCAAAGCAATAATCTAATTGTCCACTTGTTGGGGCTTTAATCCTAGACCAGTTGCTGACCAAGGCTTAGGGTCTGGTTTGCCCTGCCATGACATTTAGTCTTTAGGTTGCATTTCCTCGAACTAGGGTAAGGGTAGGGTAAGACCCACTCAATTGCTCTCCTCCGTTCAAAGCAGTTGGCACAGTGTGGGGTGTCGGGTTTGGTGAACACCGCCGAACATTTGGCACTAACAGAAAGCAGGTAGTACCGTCTACTGTCATATGGTAGCTCAGTCATATCTGACTAAGACCTGACTTCTAACCTCATGCAATCATAAATTAATGTAATATACATTGACATTCGCTCATGTGTTATGGGGCCCTTAAGAGAAGCAATGAATAGGAAATTGTAACCCAACATTCATGTCATAAATAGGTTGATGTGGGACACCTTACCCGATTCCATGGAAAACTTTTGCTGCAAAATCCAACCAACTGTTAACAAGTTAATAGAAAATTAAAGAAAATTAGCTCAGCCAACCAAGATGAAAGTTGGCTTGCCTCTTATAAGTAGCGCAGCAAGATGCGGAGAAAGCTGTAAGGAGTCTAGATCACTGATTTATTGCCCTTCACCCAGGAAAATTGCCAGAATTAATACCTGGAATATTAGAACTACATATAAATTTAGAAAGATAGCACAAGTGGTTGGTGAAATGAAATATGGTAAGATTATAATTTTGGAATTAAGCAAAACAAGATGGAATGGAGTAGGAAAAGTTGCTAAAAACAGTTGAAACTTAGGACTTTCAGGCCACATAGAGTAATATGTGCCTAACAGGAATGGCCATAATGCTATCTAAAGAGGCAGAAAAAGAATGGGAAGCAGTGAGTGCATAAAATAATAACAGCATTTCCTCAAAAAGTAAGTAAACATAACATGATTTTAATGTCACACACACATGATAATGTCTGATGAAGAGTCATTTAAGGAGTAATCTTACAGGAAACTTCAAAGTACTGTAAGTAATCAAAGAAATGGCAATATGTAAACTTTGATGGGTTGCCTAAATGACCTAGATAGTAAATCTCTTTAGAACTGAGGGGGAAAAATCTGGTTAACTCGTCAACCCTTTGAGAAAAAACTCTGCGAGACTAGTGAAGACATCAAGTGAACCATCCTGCTTGTGTCCCATGTCAGAATAGATGTATAGCAAACATTTATTGCAAAAGAAGAAGATAAAGTAGAAAAAGAAGACGAAGTGGAAGAAGAAGAAGAAGAAGAAGATGAGACAATACGAGATCCACCAGAAGATCATTAACTTATAAAGGCTAGATATAAAATAATGAAATTAGGGGAACCTAAAAACACATGGAGATAATGATTAGAAATAGATCAATAATATTCAGAAGACATGGAAGGGGCTGCAAGAGATGGCAAAAGGCATGAGGTTTTCGTGAGGGATATTTGAGGGCCTATTTTCTATCGGAGTTAATAGTCAGAAATCACTATTTCACCCACTCAAGCAGAAATTGTAGGTTTTTAAACTTATATGTTACTGAAAAATTAGTTGAATACCAAAGATTAAAAAGAGAGAAGGAGCGTATCGTAGACAGAGAAGAAAACATTGCTGAGGTATTGACAGCTGCATATGTTGTTACTAGATCTCTGATCCAAACAAGAAGGCAAAGACAAATTACATTTTTAGAGCACGAAAACAGGAAGTGGGGGGGGGGGGGGGGGGAGAGGATTAGCAAAGTTGATCAGAAACTGCTCTGGTAATGTCATGAGCATGGTCGGACAAGGGTTCGGCACCTGAGCTCATCACCTGCTAGGTGAGGGAAAGATTGGTCACCAATTCCTCCGTTCATTCAGACCTACAAAATGTGATGAAGCTACCAAATCACAGACCCACAACAAGAAACTGCTTTGGGACAAATTAATTATTAACTAATAAAAACAGAAAAGATGAATTAGAAATTAGCTTTACACTGACAAATTACTGGACGAGAAAAGAAAGAAAGTTACAAAGATGTATGTGAAAAGCTTTAACATCTTGGTGTCACATAATGTATTATATGTCTTCTACTGCCTATAGTATAGGGTATTTTTAATGACTGTGCAATGTTTGAAAATATTGCCGGTTCAAGTTTTATATTTACCTATTATGTTGCATGCATTTTACAGAGTGTGAATATAAAACTTGAACTGGCAATATTTTCAAACACTGCACAGTCATTAAAACACCTTAAACCTTGCAGTGTTAGGCAGCAGGGTCTTGAGCCTGAGGAATTAAGGCCGCCTGGCTAGTGCAGTCGCTGCGTACACTGTGCAGATTGGGGTTTTCGTTTTGCCCCTGACTGAAAAACACCCACACTTTACCAAGGAATCGAAGATAATACATTAAATATCAAAGAGTGATTAAACAAACTTTAGTTTCAAAGGGTTTAGAGTTGGGCAGGCAGGCCGATCAGATATTCTGCTCTTGAAAGGATTGGAGAGTTATATTACCAATGACTGCTTGAGACTAGGCACCTGTTAATAATCTCTACTTAGACACAATGATGACATGAATTATCATGTTATTCAGTCTGAAGACTGTTTTGAAAGTGTCTCTCCACCATTAATGCCCATAAACTTATTCTTGTTAAATTAATGTTACAGTTTCCACTTGCCGTCCACATTCACTCAGAGATTTATATAACCATAACAGTGTTTTTTAAACTTGTTGTCTTTGAACTGTTATATTAAATGGTAATAGGTAATGAAGTATCTATCTCCATTTCTTATTTCCAGTGTCTCAATCCACTGTGGTGTTGTCATGGATACCAAAGAAGCCACAGATGGAGATGCTGATGCTCCACTAGCTAATGGAGCAGATTCTTCACTTTTGCATGTTGAGATAATCGAATCTCCCCAAGATGAAAACACAAACCCTGTCTGCTCACGTCTGGGATCCTGTATCCAGACGTGTACACAGCCTTGCTTGGCACAGTCTCATCCGCTCCCACACAAAGCTGGTTGCTGTCGCAAGTTCCTGGATAATTTTCTTTGTCCTCCACATTCGCGGATGGCAGCAGTTATATTTGTCATTTGCTTCTCTGCGTGTGCGTGGACAGCTCTGTATTCTGTAACAGACAAAGAGGCTTTGCCAGGTGGAAATCTGTTTTCACTCCTTGTTCTTTTTGTCGCTTGCTGGTGCGGTGGATATCTGGTGGGGTTGGTACGTTTGCCTCCTCTGCTTGGTAAGTACTTAATTTTAAAATTATTTTTATCATTGCATTTAATTGTTCATATCTCTTTTCAGTATTTTCTGATGAAGATAATCTTGTGTATTTTTAAATCATTTGTATACAAATGAAGCAGTATTATTGGGGGTCTGCATAATGAAGGGGTTAAACCTCCTGCCTCACATTCTGAGGGTCATAGGTTTATTTCTGAGAGTTGTTGCTGGAACTGTGGAGATGACGCAGTGTGCGATGCTTTTGACAGGCTGCTCTACGCAAACAGATTGAGGCATATGAGATGAAATCCAATGCAATGAAGTCGATCGCCTCACCTTTAATCACCACTTTCTTTAGAAGCAGTATTAGCAAGAAACACCCATGAGATGAAATCCAATGCAATGAAGCGATCGCCTCACCTTTAATCACCACTTTCTTTAGAAGCAGTATTAGCAAAAAACACCTGGGAAATTGATACAAATGTGCAAAACCAGTGTGTTTCAGAAACAGTGTATACAACGGTACAAAAAATTAAACATAATAAAGGAGCCAGAATCTGTTTCTTGGGACTCAGCATATTTTGGTGTTGTTGAAAATATGGGCTAAAAAGCAGTCGAAAATACAGTTGAGTTGAGTTGAGCTAAGAACCGATATCATTGCACTCAGGACATTCCCATACGCTCCGTTCCCTTGTTTAACAGCCAGCAAAGAGTCACAATACTAATCATTCCCACCACTATCTGATTGAAAGTTCTCCTGATCTTCCCTCTCAGTTTTGAGATTGTATCAGAACCCCTGCCAATCCCCCGCAATCTCATCCTTCTCACATACAGATTCTCAGTCTGTTCCTCCATCTTCTACACTTGGTCCCACAGGCGCACACCAACCTCGCCCTTGTCCATAGGTAATCTGAGGCAAAACCAAGAGGTGCATTCCTTGCCAGCCTATCAGCCTTTTCATCCCCCCCCCCTCCAGGGCAAAAAAATAAAAAAATCCATACCGTTCTCACAATGTGACCTTTCAAGTGCATTTTTAAATATTCCTCTCACTTTTGTCTGGATTTGTAGTGATAGTCTTATGTTCCTCTTTCCATGGAGTTTCAGAGACACAGTAATGAATCTAAGACGACCATGGTAACACATGTGTGTATGTTGTAGCTTTTTCAGTGACAATATCTATTAGATATTTCATCTGAAAAGGATTAGTCTGTTCAGTTAATATGCTTAATTCTGTTGTATGTACTTGAAGAGATTCAGCAAAATATGTCAGGCAATAAATTATGCAATCTACATTTGTTTTCTTTGTTCAAATTCACAGTGGGAAAATATTACTTTGAATGAAAAGATCATTTACAAACCAAACCACATTGAAATATGCTCATTCCTTAAACCGTCCATTATGCTGATTTCTGCTTCATGTTGCAGGTATGTTGTTGGTGGGAAGTGTACTTGGTAATGTCCCTTACATTAATGTTGCCAAAGACATTAATCCTGCCTGGTCCTCAAGCTTGAGGTGAATACAAGTCATTGATTGTCTTTTCTCCAAATCCAGTTGTCTGTCTACCTCCCTACATTCTTGCCTATCTACCATCTATCCCTACGTACATGATGTAAACAATATAAAATGACACAAAGTAGTGCAGCTTTACATAACAGATTTACGAAGAGAAAATGAGAATTGACGGAACTGCGGTAAAGCTAATTATTTAATTAGTTAAGTTTTAGATTAGGTTTAAGATTTAGCTAGTTATAGGTAATTTTTTTCAATTCTCATTTTCTCTTCATTGCTTAAATTTTTTCATCCTTTTGTTCTTCTCGTCCTGTCGTCACCTTTTGATGTAGTCACAGGATATCTCCTTGACTATATGTTGTGTTTGTGAATGTGTTTGTTTGCTGATGAAGACTAATCGTCGCAACGTCCTGTATGTGTCGTAAATCTGTTATGTAAAGCTGCACTACTTTGTGTCATTTTATATTGTTTACATTTTCACAGCTTTACCGCAGTTCCACCCAATTTTATTCATATTTTTACGTACCTGGAATTATTACATTATGATGACTTTCCACTTCAGACACTGCTTATTGTGTTCTGCTTCCACATCTGTTCATTTTTATTAAATATTATAAATAGTGTTGAATTATTCATTTTCTTAATTATAAATAGTGTTGTTTATTTTCTTCATATTTATAAGGGAAATTGATTGTTGTGTAATTTTTCTTTTTCTTTGCAAACTAACTCATGCTGTTAACCCTGTTTTCTTACTGTTAATTATATTTTCAAACTTCAAATAATGTACACTGTACATATAATGCTGGTGAGAGAGAGAGAGAGAGAGAGAGAGAGAGAGAGAGAGAGAGAGAGAGAGAGACTCCACTCACTCACTCCACTCACTCACTCTCTCACTCACTCTCTTTCGCCTTTCTTCCTTTATCCTGCTGCGGCAAAGACTCTCAACCAACTCACTCCCAGCTATCCTGTCTTTAGCTATCTCAAGAAGCTCTGTCCATCTTGTCCCTGTATTTATTTCTATCTCTACTTTTCACTCCATGTGTTTTTAACAACACAAACTAAATCACACTATTTAGCTATGACTCTCTTTAACATGTGATATGTTTAATTCTAATAGCATATGGTTGATTTTACAACCACTGTAAATACATTCTGCTCGCATTTTGCGTCTTGCCGGCTCCATGGCGAAGGGGTTACGGACGCAGTTCGTAATCCGGCATACCGTGTTCAAAACACAGCTGTGGGCAATTTGGCAGCAAACTGTCTTATGTTTTTTTTAAATAAAATGGTATGGATACTGGTCATTCAGAAAGCAGTGGCAAACTACTGAATGTAAACTTGCCCAGGAATTACAAACTTCCAAAAATTGCTGGGGTTGACTGCTGCGTCCAGTAAAGGATATGTAACTAACTTTTTTTTTTTTGCATTTTGAAAGAAAATGGTAAACATTCTAGATTTTTCTGTTATTTGTTTACAGACAAATAGCACTGACCATCATCCTGATTCGTGCAGGTCTTGGATTGGATCCGCAAGCCCTCCGCCGCTTGTCGTTTGTTGTGATAAGGCTGGCATTTGTTCCATGCCTGACAGAAACGTTGGTGGATGGAGTTGCATGTCACTTAATCCTTGGCTTCCCGTGGCCTTGGGGGTTTATGCTGGGGTGAGGAATTATTACTTGCTAGTTTATTTGCTTTTGAGCCTGTTTTACTGTATGGCAGTGAATCCTGGAATGTGAGTGAACAAATAAGAAAGACCTTGGACGCAACAGAGATGTGGTTCCTGAGACAAATGTTGCGAATTCCCAGAGTAACTAATAATGATTGTCTGAAAGAGGCTAATGGAACTAGAACATTATATGTTGGTTGTCGATCAAGAATGATGATGACCATTCATTTCATCCAGTGGGGTTGAAAGTATGGAGCCGTGAGTTCGAAGATGGCTGATAAGGTCTATTTTGGCTTGAAATGTTCTTTGACAATGTGGGCAAAGAATGCTTGACATTCCAGGAGGAGGATCGTCTGCAGTGGTTTTTCTGTCAAGCATTTTTTTCGCAGCTCTTGCAGTCCTGTTTGCTTCAAAAGTGCCTACACCCTTGCGTAATGATGTACACCATGAATTTCAGTCTTTAGCAGCAGTCTTCCAAGTGTCATGATGAATTCCAAAGGCTTTTAATGAGATCTTCGGTGTCTTTAAAGCATTTCCTCTGGCCGCTTTAAGAGTGTTTACCACAATGCAGCTCGCCGTAAAAATTTGTTTAGGGAGCCTGTGATCTGGCATGCAAGTCAAATAACCAGCCCAGCTAATCTGATTCTTCATTAGTAGAGTGGATACTGGGCATGGACACTCTTTCTAGGACTTCAGTGTCTGGGATCTTGTCTTGCCATTTCATCTTCAGTAGCTTCCTAAGGAAGACTGTGCAAGTGGTTTAATTTCCTAGCATGTCGCTGATAAGCAGACCAGGTTTCATAAGCATATAGCAGTGTGGATAATATGACTGCTTTGTAGACTTTCAGCAGAACAGCAGAACATATACAACAATAAGAAAGAGACAAACAGCTTTCTTTGATCATGTGGCGAGAAGAGAGGTATTGGAGAAAATCGTGACAACTGGAAAGATCATAGGGAAGAGAGGCAGACCAAAAGAAATTATGCTGGATGGACTGAGACGGTGGCATGGAAGAATATCATTGGCAGAGTTGATCCAGAACACCAACGACTGTGATCTGTGGAGAGACATGAATGCCCACACTACCTGGCAGGGCACTCGATGATGATGATGAGTTTATTTCATGATGACTTTTCCTTCAGTTTGCTTGTCATGAACAGTAAAGAATGCTTTTGCTGTGGAGGTTGTCTGTATACAATATTCAGCAATGGAGGTGGCTTGTTCCCATATATATATATATACAAACTTGCTTGGACTGGACACATTACAGTGAATCCACTTTGGCAAATTGATGCTGAAAACACAGTTAATTTTTAAAAATCAGCCTACAATAAATGTGCAACTCATTCAAAGTATAGGACTAAGGAAGACAGATGCTGCTGGCAGTTTTAACATACTGAATGCAGTGAAGAGGTTAAAACATGGTCAATTTAATGTGTAAATACAAGAAATCAAACTTCTTTCAACAGCACACTGTCAGCTGTTCAATTAGCTAGCTAGTGAATACGCTTCACACTTTCTTCTTTCAGTCTTGGCTTTAGCTCTCAACTAGCAGTACAAAAACCTGGCAATGCAGTAAAAGTACTTCCATAGCAAATATTGCTGTGTGGTGTGAAGTTTTAAGGAATTCACACATACTGAATCCTATTTTATGAGATGGGGTGACCTATTCCTTTGTTTTGTTTGCCTTTTACTTTCCGCTTTATGAGTTAACTTATTTCAAAACTTCTTCATCCTCTTCTCATGTGAGTAACCAGTTCGCTTTATGAGTTAACTTATTTCAAGACTTCTTCATCCTCTTTTCATGTGAGTAACCAGTTCGCTTTATGAGTTAACTTATTTCAAGACTTCTTCATCCTCTTCTCATGTGAGTAACCAGTTCGCTTTATGAGTTAACTTATTTCAAGACTTCTTCATCCTCTTCTCATGTGAGTAACCAGATCGCTTTATGAGTTAACTTATTTCAAGACTTCTTCATCCTCTTCTCATGTGAGTAACCAGTTCGCTTTATGAGTTAACTTATTTAAAGACTTCTTCATCCTCTTCTCATGTGAGTAACCAGTTCGCTTTATGAGTTAACTTATTTCAAAACTTCTTCATCCTCTTCACATGTGAGTAACCAGTTCGCTTTATGAGTTAACTTATTTCAAAACTTCTTCATCCTCTTCTCATGTGAGTAACCAGTTCGCTTTATGAGATAACTTATTTCAAGACTTCTTCATCCTCTTCCCATGTGAGTAACCAGTTCGCTTTATGAGTTAACTTATTTCAAAACTTCTCCATCCTCTTCTCATGTGAGTAACCAAGTTCGCTTTATGAGTTAACTTATTTCAAGACTTCTTCATTACACTTTTTAATCTGTGTATGGTTTTCTCATTAGTTTTCCTTTAAACCACATCTCTGCAGCTTCCACCTAATTCCTCATTAGTCTGCTAATTGTCCACGATTGACTTTTGTAGTTTATTTCCAACTGTCAAAAGTATGTTGATGGCATACATGGTTATAGAGGAACTATCTAAAAATATAAGTGGAACAAAATGAAACAGATCATAATGTAAAAGTAAAAGCCCAGATAGTGGCCACCTGTCTTTTGTATACTGTGTGATGAGAAACAGAAGTGATAATTGTTTACAAGTGACATATCACACTTACCAGTAATTATTTAAAGGCATTTTATAGAATGTTACAAATTCTGACATGATTTCATTGAGCAGGTTTGTTATAGCTGCAGTCTCCCCAGCTGTTGTTGTGCCGTCTCTGTTGGGTCTTTCTGACCGAGGATACGGCATTGACAAGGGAATCCCCACTCTTGTTATAGCGGCCGCCAGTGTGGATGATGTGTTGGCCATTACAGGATTTGGTGTTCTGTTGGGCATCAGTTTTTCATCAGGTAATTGTGAATGAACAAATGAACGAACAAACAAACTTTACGTGCATTAATTTTACAGTGTTTTTTTTTCTATGTGAATGTAATATGCACATTATATAATTGATGAACGAAAGTGAGTGATTGGAAGGGCCGAATGTAAGACGGGACTGTGTGCCCAATTTGTGACCCTACAAACATTACAACTATTAGAACAATTATTTGAAACCTTTATGCCAAATTATCCTGAGCAGCCATGACTTACAGTTGATTATTTTTTTTTATTTCATCATCATCACATGTCATGCCGATAAGCATAGGCAGTCATGTTTTGCCATCTCACACGATTACCAGAGTCGTGAATCAGCTCCGTGTTCTTGCCTCGACCATGCCACATGGCCAAGTCATCCAGATATTTATTTCTTTGTCTTCCCACTTGTTCTTTTCCTCCTCAATCTTGCCAGTTGTCGCAGAGTTCTCTAGTTTATTTCTTCTTATAATGTGTCAAAAACATTTTGACTGTTTATGTCTAATTTTTCAAATCAGTTTATGGTTTTTATCTGCTTTTTGTAGGACTTGATCATTGGTTTTTCTGTCTGTCCATGGTATTCTTTGCATTTTCCTCAGAACCACTTTTCCACTACCATTAGATGTTTTTCAGCATGTCTGCTCAGTGTTCACGTCTCACACCCATACAAAAGTACAGGTAGCACTTCAACACACTTTTTCTCGTAGCATTTGATATCTTTTTATTGGTCAGTACTTGTATGTTTTTCCATCTTGCAAAAGGCTATCTTTGCCATAGTGATGCTTGTTCTAATCTCTTCTAGGCACCTCCCATCAGATGTTATGACTGTTCTGAGATAGTTGTACTGATTAACTTGTTTAAAAATATTCTCATTTACCTATATATTACATTGTGGCATTTCTTTCTTCTAGCGGAAACCATAACCTTTGTCTTCGTACAGTTTAATTCTAAACTTAGTTGTTCACTGTGTGCAACAACCGCATCTACTAAAAGATGCAGTTATTTGTTTTATTTAGCTGTAAGCTAAAAACTACTTTGCAGTACTGTTTTCTTTTTTATAGGAAAGATTTTTCAAAGGCATTTTGTGTATATATATATATTTTTTTTCCCATCTAATTTGTTCTCACATGTTGTACAACTGTAGTGCTCCTTACACATAAAGTTAGCTGCATACCCTTTACAGGACGTCGCAGTCAACCCCAAAATTTTTGGCTGGTTGTGATTTCTTGGCAAGTTTACATTCAGTAGAGTTTGCCATTGCTTTCTGAATGGTCAAAACTCATACCATTTTATAAAAACCAACGGAAGGCGGTCTTCTCCAAATCACCCTCAGCTGTGTTTTTGAGCACAGTATGCAGAATTACGAACTGTGCCCGTAACACTTTCACCAAAGAGCCGACTTTTACACACATACACACACAAAATTACATTTTAAAATGCATTTTGAAAAGGTTTCTATCCAAATCTGTTCTGCTATGAAAAGGTTAGATAAAATCTAGACCATCACCATAAAGTTTTTACCAGTTATATAACAGGAGAGCAGCGGAAAGAATGTTTAGTCAGGGAAGCCATGAACTAAAAAAGAATTGAAAACTACTGCACTAGATATACAATAAATTGTACTGTTTTTAGCAGTGTTATGTTCTTACATAAAATGTATTGTTTTTAGCGGTTTTATGTGCTTTCTTAATATATAGTGTAATTTAAAAAAATTAAGTTGCATGTCCTTCACAGGACGTAGCAGTCAACCCCAGCATTTTCGCTGTTCGTGATTTCTGGGCAAATTTTACGTTCAGTAGAGTTTGCCATTGCTTTCTGAATGACCTGCTCCTATACCTTTTTCGAAAAAACCAGCACCGCTGTGTTTCGAACCCGGGTATGCGGGCTCACAAACCCTTAGCAAGCCCTTAGCCACAGAGACCGATTGTGTTATTAGCAGTGTTATATTAAAATGCTGTTCTGTATCAATGCTACCAGTCAGCTGTGTTTAAATAATGTTGACATAAATATACATTTCCTCTTTTACTTTTTGCTACCTCTTTCAGCTCCACCCATATTCTTCCCATATTATTCTTCCCTATAATTCTCTTCTCCATATCTATTTAGGTCTCTCTATTTCATTCAACCAGTGGGTTGATGACCCATTTCTACCAGTTTCTCAATTTGTGTCCTACTCTGTGCCAGCGTCAATTCCATTCCTCACCTCTTGGTTCACTTGTATTTGTCTAGTTCTCCACAGTAAGCTCCACATTGGTGATTTTATCAAACCATTTTATTCCTTCTATTTTAATCAATAACCAATAAATTAATGTGTGCAGTTTATTAGTAATTATTTTAGTCATTATTCAAAACATGCATTCAGATTCCTTGACTGTTTCACAGGAAACATTGTGTGGACTTTGTTCAAGGGTCCTTTGGAGGCAATCGTGGGTGTTGCGTGTGGCATTGTGGGTGGGATTCTCATGTGGTATATACCCCAGCAGTCAAGTGTAAGTTGTTTGTGTGCTGGTCTTGTGGTTTGTGTGGTTTAGTTTGTAAAGAATCAGCTCCATTGCACACACATGCCACCGTAACTATTACGGTCCTCTCTCATAGATCACACAAAGTCCCCTCACATAAAGCAAACAAGGTTCCCTCACACAGACCACACAGTCCCCTCACATAGATCACACAAGGTCCCCTCACATAGATCACAAAGTCCCCTCACATATATCGCACTAGTTTCCCTCACATATATCGCACAAGGTCCCCTCACATAGATCACACAAAGTCCCCTCACATAGATCACACAAAGTCCCCTCACATAGATCACACAAAGTCCCCTCACACAAAAGGCTCTTAACACCGTGCATGAATTTTGTATGTATTTCGAATAACACATATCAAAATTCATATCTTGTAGGCCTTGTCTAGTTCTGAATTTAGCCCTGACAAAGCCTTATTTAGTGTAAGAGTAAAGGACCCTTTGACAAGCCATGAGGTGTGTTGAATGTGTGGTGCTAGCTCCATATTTGTACAGACCAATCAGCATGTGGTAGGTGATGTGTCAACATGACACTGACTGCCTCTACTTCTCTTGACACTTCCTGGTACACACCTTAGGCTGGGTCAAACTAGGAGATGGGGGCAATGTAACAAAACATCTGCCCTGGTCAATGACAGGGCCAGCTGGTATGCACTATTGGGCATAGTGTTTTCAATTTCCTATTGCTGATTCAATTTGAACACTGGTAAGGTTAACCCCGTCAACAAATGCCTAAAGAAGTCGGATGTGTCGGCTGAAAGGTGCAAATATCACAGTTCTGCTGTAAACAAGCAAATATCGCAACAACATTCTGGATGAATGCAGATGAAGAAGAAGAAGAATTTTAACACGTGCAAGGTGTGCTCAGATCCTCTTAGTTGTTTTTCAATAATCTAAGAAAGCTTTGTGTCCAATTCACTATCTAAGGATCATGGGGAGTACAATATTCTAGTGGAACATATTTTTGCAAGATTCTGCAGAGTGATTTGTACCAGTTTTCTTGAGATAGAGGTGAATCCCATACATTCCTGCATGCTATAAGAGACTACCTAGAAGAAATGGCTTGAGATTGGCCGTCTCATTCCATCAGATTTAGTAGCAAAATTTAAACAGTCATGGTGAAGACTACAAAGGGCTAGGCATGAGTTGGTTGAGGGACTATACCTTTTGGGGATAAAGAGTGAAAGAAGGTGGAAGATGTCACTGATATATGATCTTAAACCTTCAATATTTTTTATGTGTTATTATTTATTATTAAATTACTTGAAACATTTATCCAGCTGATAATTAACCACACACATTCTTTCACATCATTAATAATTGCCACCCACATTCTTTCACATCATTATAATTGCTACACACATTCTTTCATATCACTGATAATTGACCATACACATTCTTTCATATCATTGATAATTGACCATATACATTCTTTCATATCATTGATAATTGACCACACACATTTTTTCATATCATTAATAATTGACCACACATATTCTTTCACATAATTGATAAATGACCACACACATTCTTCAGCATCACCAACAGCATTTGTTTTACAGAAACATCACCTGCTGTTCCGGGCAACCCTGCTCCTGTGTCTGGGTCTGATGTTCCTGTTTGGCAGTCAGAAACTAGACTGGGCTGGGGCAGGTCCTCTGGCTGTCCTCACGTTACCTTTTGTTGCTGCTCTCAGATGGAGATCAGAGTTCAAGAATGGTGAACAGGTAGAACTCATCTTTATATAATTTGAAAAACATGTTTCAATATGATTTATTTCTCAGTAATTTCATTTTTAACTTCTTATTACATTGTGTTTTCACTTAAATTTGCTGTTTATTTATAATTTTATATATGTTTATTTAATTTACTCGTATTTAATTTTCACATATATATTTACAAAACATTACTTTTCCTCTATATATTTTTCTTTATTTGATTTTGGTTTCCTATTTTCGTACATTCTTCTGTCTTCTGTAGACACGCCTGCCAACTTGTAAAATGTAGTCTTGTTTTACACGGATATTTGCAATGTCTCCAGAATAAGCCCTAAAACAAAATGTGTGAAGTTGTTTTAACATCAACTATTGTTTTACTTTGATAAACATCTTTTATTGCAGTGTTTTTGTGCTTTCTCTATAAAAAACTAGAAACCAATAAAGTTACACTGACACATTTATTTTTGGGCATTTGCTTGTTTTGAACTCAAGTGTAGTCCACAGACATGCTACTGCTTGTAGTGCACTGGACTGATTTTTGCATGTAAATTAACTTTCCCTACTACCAGTGTCCCTTGTCATCAGGTGAACCCACTCCAACTTCAGATGTACTTGCAATTTACATCCCCAAGTCAAGGATATTTTAGTCCAACTGTCTGGTGTAGGGGTTGAAACCGCTGCTTCAGCATCGGCACACCAGATGCTGAAGAACAAGCGCCCTTATCCATGTGGCCTTGCTGACCATGAAAGGCAGCAGAAGCAGAAGACATTTGTAAATGAATTTGCCAGGTTTTTCAGTATATGTGAACCATACTTTCGTTTCTAAGAACCCCGTAGATGATGTTGTTGGCGTACTTTGGATGATGTTTCAACCACTCTTGTTTGGACTGATTGGTGCGGAAGTGGATGTGTCCTCACTGGATGGTAGCTTTGTAGGTGAGACAGCATTATAATCTCATTTGTAGCATCATCATTCTTGGTGGATTAATAATCAGTGAGGTGTTATGTGGATGTTTTTTGGGTGTTATTTTTACATTTTATATCTAATTTCTCCGTACGTGTGTAAAGACAATTAGTTAATCAGTATGGTGTTAGGTAGATGTTGTTTGGGTGTTACTTTTACATTTCATACCTGTACATGTGTAAAGACAATAAGTTAATAATCAGTGAGGTGTAATTGTCAAGACAGAAACACGGAGCTGATCCACGACTCTGGTGATCAAGTGAGATGGCAAAACATGACCGCCCACGCTTATCAGCATGGCACATGATGGATGGATGGATCTAATGTCTCCTGTACATGTGTAAAGACAATAAGTTAATAATCAGTGAGGTGTTATGTGGATGTTTTTTTTTTTGGTGTTACTTTTTCATTTGACATCTAATTTCTCCTGTACATGTGTAAAGACAATTAGTTAATCAACAAAAAAGAGAAGTTGAATTATTAAGCTTTACTAAAACACAATCACAAGTGACAAAATGGGTATTGAAGCTAGAGCCTTCTTCAGGACACGAATAATAGACAGACACTGATCATCATCATCATGTGCCGTGTAAATAAGCATAGGCGGTCATGGTTCACCATCTCACATGATTGTCAGAGTCGTGGATCAGCTCTGTGTTCTTGTCTCGACCATACCATGTGGCCAAGCCATCCAGGTATTTACTTCTCTGCATTCCCCTTGTTCTTTTCCCCTCAATCTTGCCAGTTGTCACCAAGTTCTCCTGTTTATTTCTTCTCATAATGTGTCCACAAAATTGTGACACTGATACAACTATATTAACAAATATGCAAAAGTTACTTAAGTGATGTTAATCGGTCATCTGTAAAACTGTACCTCTCCTTGAACGTGCAGTCAAATTAAAGAACGCTGACAATGCGTCAACTGTCCATGTGAGATCGTATGTAAAGAAGTATGTTGTTTGTCCATCAAGAATGATGATGACCATTCATTTCATCCAGTGGGGTTGAAAGTATGGAGTCGTGAGTTCTAAGATGGCTGATAAGGCCTATTATGGCTCGAAATGTTCTTTGACAATGTGGGCAAAGAATGCTTGATGTTCCAGGAGGAGGATCTCCTGCAGTGGTTTTTCTGTCCAGCCTTTTCTTCACAGCTCTTGCAGTCCTGGTTGCTTCACAAGTGACTGCACCCTTGCGTAAAGATTTACGCCACAAATTTCAGTTTTTGGCAGCAGCCTCCCAAGTGTCATGATGAATTCCAAAAGCTTTTAGTGAGATTTTCAAAGTGTCTTTAAAGCGTTTCCTCTGGCCGCCTTGGGAGCGTTTACCACAACGCAGCTCACCGTAAAAAATTCGTTTAGGGAGCCTGTGATCTGGCATGTGAGTCAGGTGACCAGCCCAGCGAATCTGATTCTTCAGATGTGTACCTTGCCTTGAAAGCAGCTTCCCAAGGAATGCCTGAATGTAAAACATCTGTTATCATTTCACGTCATTTTGTTGATTATTCCACTTTCTTGCACTGAATTTTTACAGTATAATGGTGAATAAATATTTCTGCATAGCACTCATCCTTTTTATGCATTACTCCCATGTTTGTATTGTTTTATCTGTTTATTTAATATTATTTTGGTTTCTTGCATTATAATTCCCACTGCAAGGATTTGTCTTGTGTGCATGCAAGCAGGTAGACACAGGTTGGCAGGTGCGTGTGTGTGATTAGTCATGTATGTGTGTGTATTACTTAATCATATTTGAATTAATTCAGATGTGTAATTTATTACATTAATTTCCATAGGCCTTGGCATTGCTGTGTTAGGTATTGGGTTGTTCTTCCGAGTGCTGGCCTCGTTCCTGGCTGTGTTCGGCACAGACCTCACCCTCAGAGAGCGTCTGTTCATCCCATTTGCTTGGCTACCAAAAGCCACCGTCCAGGTGAGAACATGGATACATCAGTACCATTTTAAATGTTGCATTACCTTTGCAGGGCATTACAATCAACCGCAGGTTGATTTTGTAGGCAATTTTGTGCTCAGTAGTTTGCCATTGCTTTCTGAATGAAACATTTTCTTTCTGAAACATTTAAGCCCAGCTGACCAGTGTGTGGAATTAACCCATTACCACCCACAGAGAACGAACGAACGAACGAACGAACGAACAGACTTTATTTTCAAAGGGTAACAAATTGGGCACGCAGGCCCGTCTTACATTCGGCCCTTCCAATCACTCATCTTTCTTTCATCAACAGTGCATAGGAAAAAAAACATTGTCACATGAATTTTGTAAACATAAACAATGCATATTACTATGTTATGAGACACATCCACCACCCACCCACACATCCCCCATTCACTAGTGAGAGCGTGATAAATCTCTTGGCCGCACTGACTTCTATAAATAAAATAAAAGCACTTTAAATAGTAGAAATTGAGCATTTATAGAATGAACTGAGATGAGACAGTGAGTATGATATAAAGTTCACCACAAAATTGTGGTTTTAGCATATTTATGGCCTTGTGCATTTTTCTGGTGACAGTTTGAACCTAATTTCAAATAAATATGTTTATATATTGTTGTGTGGTCATAATTTTCAACTTGTATAACTTGTGAGATGACCGGGTAGAGCACAAGATATAAAAGGAAGTCCTTCTATTTGCACGGTTATGGATGGAATCACCTAATCGATAATGCTTCCATATATTTGAGCAATTGATTATACAACATGTTAATGCATAATGATTTTGGACAAAACTTATCAGGTACAAACACATTGACAGATTGTTTTTGTTTGTTTTTATAATTGTTGTTAAGGAAAGAATGTCATAAAATGTCATATGTTTTTGTCATCCTCGTCCAGTATCTCAGCCCTTGGCTTATTTGTAAAGCTTCCTCATCTCCCATTCCTTAGCTGTGTGTCGTGTGTCATTCTCTTTAATTATGTTTTGCTTTACCATGCATGTGGTATTCAACCACACACATGTCAAATCCATAACAAGGAAACAGATGAGTAACTATTGTGTGTGTGTGTATATATATATATATATATATATATATATATATATATATATATATATATATGCCGGTCTCTGTGGCTAAGGGCTTGCGAACACGGTTTGTGAGCCCAATATACCTGGGTTCGAAACACAGCGGTGCTGGTTTTTTCGAAAAAGGTATAGGGGCCGGTCGTTCAGAAAGCAATGGCAAACTACTGAACGTAACACTTGCCTAAACACATCAACAGCAGCTGAAAATGCTGGTGTTGACTGCAACGTCCCGTAAGGGATACGCAAAAAAAAAAAAAAAATATATATATATATATATATATATATATATATATATATATATATATATATATATATATATATATATATACACATGTAGCGTGTGTGTTTGTTGTTTGTGTGCTGACAAAGGCTTTGGCTGCAACACTTTTGTCACTTGTGATTCTGTTCTAGTTTTTTGGTGATCCATTCATTATCTTTAATTACTTGTGTGTCTGCATTATATATGTTTTATATTACTTTATCCCTGCCTCATTTTCCCAATATTTTAAGTGCTTCATTTATACAGCTTTACCTCTTTCTCATTTTCATGATATTTTAAGTGATTCATTTTATATTGCTGTACCTTTCTCATTTTCACAATATTTTAAGTGATTCATTTTTAAACTACTTTACTCGTTCTTGTTTTCACGATATTTTAAGTGATTCATTTATACTGCTTTACCTCTTTCTCATTTACCCGATATTTTAAGTGATTCATTTATACTGCTTTACCTCCTTCTCATTTTCCCAATATTTTCCCTTCCACTACTCTCTTTGACATTTCTTTGTCTTAAGATATGACTTTGCCACAAGAGCCTTCACTTTTGTATTACTTCTAGAAGTCTTTGTTCTGTTTCCCATAACCTTTTCATAAGTCAGCATTTCATGTAAACTAGTTCTTGCCATTTTACGTTAACACATCTCAAATGCCTTTTTATGTTTTTAATCAAGTTTATACCCGGTATCTGTATTTCAGAACCACATAATGCGATTGGACAATTGTATCTTATGTATTAACATTTTATGGACAATTGTATCATATGTATTAACATTTTATTTTCTTATATTGTAACTGAATAATCCAGACTCCCCCCCCCCCCCCCTCTCTCTCTCTCTCTCTCTCTCTCTCTCTCTCTCTCTCTCTCTCTCTCTCTCCCCCCCCCCCCCTCCCTCCCTCTCCCTCTCCCTCCCTCCCTCCCTCCCTCACACTCACTCTGTAAATTAGTTCTTGCCATTTTACATTAACACATCTCAAAAGCCTCTTTATGTTTTAAATCAAGTTTATACCCGGTATCTGTATTTCAGAACCACATAATGCGATTGGACAATTGTATCTTATGTATTAACATTTTATTTTCTTGTATTGTAACTGAATAATCCAGACTTTTCCTCTCTCTGTCTCTCTCTCTCTCTCTCTCTCTCTCTCTCTCTCTCTCTCTCTGTCTCTCTCTCTCTCTCTCTCTCTCTCTCTCTCTCTCTCTCTGTCTCTCTCTCTCTCTCTCTCTGTCTCTCTGTCTGTTTGTAACTGCGTGTGTGTCTGTCTCTCTATACAGTTAGTTGAGCTAAAGACCAGCATCACAAAGAATGCAACTATGTTTAAACAAAATTATCTTTTCTGATTTAACCTATTTGCTGCACATTTCTCAGGCTGCTATTGGTGCTGTGGCATTGGACACCGCCATGGCAAAAGGAGATGAGAACCTCATAAACTTGGGAAAACAGGCAAGTTTTTTTTTGCACTACTGTTAATTTTAGTACACAATGCTTTCAGTGTTTATTCTTGTGGTTTTGTTTCTCATTTATAAATGTATATATAGTTACGTGAGTCCTAATGGTTAGTACACTAGCTCATCAAAACAATGAATCATATTCAGTTGACAGCAATGACGGGATTTTTTCTGATCAGTGTGGTCATGCAGTAGATCCAGCCTTGTAAAGTATTATAAATGTAAAGAATGTTTAGGAAATTATATTGGAAGATAAGATGGCTCGGATGCAAACTGGTCACAACAATAATTCTCACAACTGGAACATGCCGTGTTGTGTATTCAGTAGCTTGCCAGTGCTTGCTGAACGGCGGCAGTCATGCCAATTTTTTAAATCAACGCTAAGCGACCTGCTCCCAAATCAGTGCCCCTAACCCACAGACACCAACATCTAATGAGTTATTTGTATTTAATTATTCATTCAGTCATGATCTGCCCACTATTACTGTAAGGGCCATAGGTATCATACGCTCTTGTTTAATATTCAGAAATACATACACAGATTTCGATAGGCACTAATAGAAAAGGGAAGGAAAAAGGATATCAATGAACATTCTAGATGTAAAGCATTGAGAACTAGAGGCACACCTGAATTTTAATGCAACTCCTATTGAAAACAGTGGCTCGTTGAAGGAACAAGCACCCATGTATGTCTGACCACCTGATAGAGGTGTCATCACTAAGCTGGTCATGCATCTGTCTCTGCCAATGAATATGCAATATATATATATATATATACTAGCTGACCCGGCCCGGCTTCGCCCAGCCCCTTGCGGGGATCTATCTGTCTGTCTATCTCTATCTATCTATCTCTGTCTGTCTGTCTGTCTGTCTGATGACCCGGCCCAGCTGTCTGTCTATCTATCCATCCATCCATTCATCTATCTGTCTATCGCAACAGGCGTCTGTCTGTCGGTCTGTCTGTCTGTCCGTCTATCTATCTGTCTGTCTGTCTACCTACTTACCTGCCTGTCTGTCGATCTGTCCGTCTGTCTGTCTGTCTCTCTGTCTCTCTGTCTATCTATCTATCCCGTTCTATTTCAGTTTGATCCGCTTGAGTGAAGAACAACAACTGTTCCTAACTAATTTCTGGTTTAATCAGAGAGTGAGTTCCCTTTGAGCAATATGGCTGAACATTCTGGGTCTGTTTTTCTGAAGCGAGTGCCTTTTCATTTCGTTCTTGAGGAAAAATTGTTGATGTTAAACTAACTAACTATGCCAGTTGGCTCCGTTGGAGTGAGAAGAACATCTGTAGAAAATTTCATCTCAATCGGATGGACCGTTCGGGTGCCCATAAAGGACACACAAAGACACAAATAAAGACACAAACATTCTCATTTATATATATATATATATATATATATATATATATATATATATATATATATATATATATATATATATATATATATATGTATATGTATAAATTTTTTTTTTTTCTTGCGTTTCCATCCTGTTTCAGGATATTGCGGTCAACACCAGCATATTTCAGTTGTATGTTGATTCCTAGGCTAGATTTCGCTCATCAGCACGCCACGACTTTCTGAGCGACCAGCTCCATACTCTTATAAGTCACTGGCGTGACTCGAATGACTTCTAATTCTCGTGTACTTACGTCAACCATGAGAGTATTCGGGGTTAACGGAGAAAGCTGCTAACCCCTCGGCCAGGGAGCCGGCATATATCCATCCATCATGTGTCATGCCGATAAGCGTGGGCGGTCATGTTTTGCCATCTCACGCGATCACAAGAGTCGTGGATCAGCTCTGTGTTTCTGTCTCGACCATGCCATCCAGGTATTTGCTTCTAGGTCTTCCTCTTGGTCTGTTCCCTTCGATCTTACCAGTTATCACCAAGTTCTCCAATTCATTTCTTCTCATAACATGCCCAAAAATTTTTGACTGTCTGCGTCTAATATCTCTAATCAGTTTACGATCTTCATTTGTTTCTTGAAGGACCTGTTCATTGTTCTTTCTGGCTGTCCATGGTATTCTTTGCAACACACAACATGATTTTCTTGGCATTTATAAAGAAGGTAGTTTGCCATTGCTTTCCTTCCTAGCAGTGACCATACTGGTCAGTGAACGTAGCCATTGTCTCCTCAAAAAAAGAGATCCTCTGCCTACCGTCGTGAAGGTGAAGACCATAACCTACAACTATCTGTTGGCTGCTCTTCATCTTCATCCACCACCTGCACCCATGGCATATACATATATATATATATGCATGTGCTTGCATTGAACTCAAGCGTAGTCCATACATGTGCTACTACTTCTAGTGCACTGGACTGATGTTTGCGTGTGGATTGATTGATTGATTGATTGATTGATTGATTGATTTAGGAATTGACATCACAGCATTCGGGGCATTCCCATAAGCGCTCCATCCCCATCCTCAGCAGCCAGCAAAGAGTTCCAACACTAATAGTACCAGTAGCAATCTGATTATATGTCCGTCTCGCCTTTCCTCTGAGCGTTGAGCGTCGGCCAGATCCCATCGTCACGCCTCGCTGTTTCATTCTTGCCAGACCATGGTAATCCATTTGCTCCTCCGAGGTGTGCACGTGCTCCCACAAGGCCGCAACCACGTCTGCCTTGTCATGTATCAATACTCCACCAAGTTCTGCAGAGCCAGCCAATCTGTCCGCCTGTTCATTTCTCAGCACACCGGCATGCCCCGGAGAAAAGATCCAGACGATGCTTGTCACCCGTGACCTCCAAAGCGAAGCAAGCCACTCCGCACGAAGCCTGCCCGTCCTCACCCTCGTCAGCATGCTTTCTGAGTCAGTTACAATCACGATGTGTTTGTGTGTCGTATTCTCCATCCAGCGGAGAGCCGCAGTGACCGCCTCCACCTCCATTCTTAAGCTGGATGTTGTGGTATCATATGCCAGGCTCTCCTGCCCCAAACGTCAACCATTGGCTTTGGCTATGAATCCCCAGCCACTTTTCTCACCTCTTGACACCGAACCATCTGTGTAGATAATCACATCACCCGAGTGAGCATTGTCCTGAATTAGTTGCTGGATTTCCACTTCCGTGGCCCCTGCTGGCCACTCCCTGCACTCCCGGCTTAATGTGATTATAACTTTGCACAAGTCTGACTGCTCCGCTGGCACTCTGACCCACTCCTCTCCACGCCTAATGTTCTCCAAGGGGCACACCTCTCTGATGGTATCCTCTGCCTGAGCCATCCATGATTTCCCTCTTATCAGTCGCTGACCCTTAACTGCGTCCAGCGCCTCATGCAGTGGGAGGTCTGTGTCTGCAGCTACTCTGAGGTATGCCTTCACCTGCATCACCTTGAGCCTACCAGCAACACTCGGCAGACCAAGGATGTAACGCATACACACTACTGGGGTGTCTCTAGTGCATCCCAGGATGACCCACATAGCTTCGTTCTGTATGCGCTCTAACTTCACCAGCTGACTCTCTGAGACAGTGAGCAGACCTAATCCATAATCAATTACTGTGTGTGGATTTGCTTTCCCTATTACCAGTGTCCCTCGCACTCTGACTTCTGAGGTACTTGTATTTTACGTCCCCAAGTCAAGGACAAGAAGTCAACATTTTAGTCCCTACTAAGCGGAGTAAGAAGTGAACCCACTGCCTCAGTATCAACACACCGGAAGTTTAAGATCGTGCGCTCTTATCCATTTGGCATGCTGATCTTATGGAATATATATTTCCTTCTAATGTTGAAGCCAATTTTAACTCCAGATACTTGTGTTGTTGCTAGTTATAGCTCAGTGTTATATTGAGTATATCAGCTATGCTTGTTGTGACTTTCTTCTACTTATAGATTCTTAACCTGGCAGTCTTGTCCATTGTCCTGACTGCTCCGTTGGGATCTCTACTGATTGCCATCTTAGGACCAGTGCTTCTGAAAAAATCTGCAACCTATAGAGACTCCACAATTGTCATTCCTGTTGATGATGATGATGATGATCAGGAGGCAGGCAGGAAGGTGGTGGATCACAAGCAGAAGGAGGGAGAGAGTGTAGAAGAGACAGGCAGAATGATTAGTCACCACTGATATTCATCAACACTCAGACTTAGCAGGGAAGGTTTATGTTTTGCTGTGTATTTATTGGTTGTGAATATTTAATATGTTCAAAACAATGTATTTACTTAGTGAATTTAAGCACAGAAGACACAAACAATATGTTGCCCGAGGAGATGCAGGGAAATCTGCCATGCAATAAATCATGCAACATACTGTTTGCGGTTTCTGTGTTTAATATGTTGCTGTTGTTACTGTGATGAATGTTGAATGTAGCTTAAAATAACATATCAAATGCCCAAGCTGTAGTCAATACAAACACATTTCAGAACATTGTCATATTCTAGAATGCATGATTTTATTATCTTTTAGTTGAAGATTTGCCTATTATTAGTGAAGGATGAATCTTTCTCTGTATGTTTTAATGTGTTACGTTGAGTGATTTTAATATTATTTTCGAACTTTACTACTATTAAAACATAAAAGGAGTACTTAAGAATGTTATTAGAACAAAATGAAACAAAGGTGTTTGGTAAAAATTGCCGGCCCCAAATACCGGCCACCTTCTACACTGGTCAGTTGGACTTCAGCTTTGACTTCTGGTTCAGAAAGCAGTGGCAAACAATTTAACGTAAATCTTGTCTAGTAACTCACAAAGTGCCAATAAAGACTGAGGATGAATGCAAGGTCTTCTAAAAAGGATGTGAAATATTAATTTTTTAGTGAAATAAAACATCATTGCAGAGTCGTATGTGTGTTAGGGGCAGTTAACGTGTATCCTTCTGCTCAGCATGTTGCAGTCTGTTGACCTAAATCTTGGGGAGGAGACATTATCAGGCCTAAACTCAGCAAGGCAGCATGTGCAGTGCATGACCTGGCCACATCCTAATATGCCTCTATTGAGGATGTGGAGTTCCACTACTGGTGTATACCCCACTGGTTTCTGAACTTGGAGAGTGGAAGCAGAGCTCCACAACACAGTACCTATGGACATAGTACTTTTGTACTGGGTGGGGAGAGAAGCCTCGACACCAATGTCTCCAATAGATGCAAGTCCACGTCAGGGCTCAGATGACCTGTGCATCAGACTTAAGAGTTGAGTTGAGTACAATATACATCATTGCACCAGCGAAGAGTCCCATTACTAATGGTACCAGTAGCAGTCTGATTATGTGTCCATGTGGCCCTTCTTCGGAGTCGAGAGTGTCGGCCACAGCCTCCCGTCACTCCCAGCAGCACCATTCTTTCCAAGCTGTGGTGATCTAGACTTAAGAGTTAAACTCATACTCTTCCAGAGGACCCATAACCAGTCATCCATCCATCCATTCCTCCACTCATAAATCCTCATGGTGGACTTAACAGCTTCTGAAGTTTCTTATGGTGGACTTAACATCATCTGGAGTTTCTTATGGTGGACTTAAAATCATCTGAAGTTCCTTATGGTGGACTTAGCATCATCTGAAGTTCATTATGGTGGACTTAGCATCATCTGAAGTTCATTATGGTGGACTTAACATCATCTGAAGTTCCTCATAGTGGATTTAACATCATCTGAAGTTCCTCATAGTGGATTTAACATCATCTGAAGTTTCTTATGGTGGACTTAACATCATCTGAAGTTCCCATTCTGTATTGAATGTTGGCTGTAATGAGCACCTCAAACATCCTGTGTTGTGTTTCTTCATTGTGCACTCATAGTTTCACAGTTCATCTTTTAGTGTTGGTCACCCATATATAACATTGTTATTCTCTTGTATGCTTCCCCTCTACTTGTCCCTTTAGCACATTTTCAGCAAATTATTAAAAGCTCTTACTAACAATAATGATTGTTCCACTAGTTTTGTCATTAAAAGATCTCGAGGACGGCCTCTACTATGGTAATACAAAGATGTATGTAAACTGGACATGGTTGATACAGGCATTGCGCCTAGGGAGAAAGTTGCCATTGGTCGCATTGCATGGAGGGAAAAGATCAGGAACAGAATGAAGACAAAGGAGAAATTATTGCAGATAGGTTACACATTGAGTCAGATGGTGTATGATGGTGGAAATGACCATGTTTTCAATTGGATCCATTGTGGACAAACATTTACTGCACAAATTGTTCTGATCAGTCACATTCACTATGGCCATGGGTTTTAGTTATTATGCCTATTTTGTAGCACAATGTAACAAATATTGTCTGCCAAGACAGCACAGTACCAGTTTTAAAACTCTCAATTGTCGTGTCATTTCTTTATTTTACATATATTTAAATGTAATTACAAGGTGCTGGCATAAGCCCTGACTATGAAGGAAATATTCTAGAGAACTGAAATCGTTTATAGTCCTTATTTCTTCTTGATATGGCCACCAATTGAATTGACACTTATACTATCTCTGCTGGACTTTGAAAGACTGAGAATAGAACACCCAGTTATTTTAACTAAAGCAGTTTACCACATGCTAGTATGTGCTTTAAAAAAAAAGATTTGGGAAATGATGGTACAAAATCTAGAGAATAGGGTGTGTGTGTGTGTGCGTGCAAGAATCTCAATATTAAAAGCCTTGGCTGCTGGCTGCACAGGCCACGCTTTGTGCCAGGGCGCATTGTCTTGAGGCAGAGGAAGATTTTGAATGTGTACTATGTCTCGTTTTCTAGTCAGAGCCTTTGTGTTTTAGTAAAGAGATCTGCATAGTGCTGGCCATTAATCTTGTTGCCACAAGGCAGATAATCTTTCAGCAGAATACTTTTGATGTGAAAATAGCCAGCATTTCTTTTCCTGCAAACTTCATAATCTGAGCGTGACAGATTATGGGAAGCCTGGGGTTTTCCTCTTCATGTTGTAAATATTAGATTATCAGTCATATTATTAACCCAAGTCTCCTACTATCACCATGGTTGTCAACATTTGTTCAGACTGCCAATTTTTGAACAATTGCCATTAAACAGTTTAACCTCACTTGCTTCTAGTCACGTCAACAGGTGCAGATCCCAACAGGCACACAATTTTCTCAATGTTAAGTCTTTTGTGTAAAAGCCTGTTTAAATGCTTTTTCACTCAGGTTTTGTGCACTAGCTATCTCTGTGGTGGTAATTTTTTTATATCTTGGTAAATAGATTTTCTTCACTCTGGTGGCATCACCATGATTGCACTCAGAGGATGGTCTGCCACATCTGGACAGATCAGCATCATTTGAATGACTACACTTTTGTCTGTGCCAGTATTTTTTATTGAAGTGTACAAAGGGCAGGAATCATGAAATCTTGCTTCCATCTCCCTCTGTTTCTGTGAGTGTTTTCCCCTGTAACATCATGACTGTTATCACAGCCCTGGCCTCTGTCTTCACCATTGTTCTGACACATCTTTGGAGATGCAGTTCTGGTTGGTAGGCTGTGTAGCACTGTTCACCATAGTGGGAGAGGCTGTTGAAGAAATGACTGCACACTTCTCATGTTCAGTACAAATATGAGAGGTTTTGCATGCGCCTAGTTTCAACATTCATCTCATACTCCTTTATAGACAGGGTAAAGAATGTGGCTAGTTTCAACTTCCACCTCCTACTCCTTTATAGCCAGGGTAAAGAATGTGCCTAGTTTCAACATTAATCTCCTACACCTTTATAGTCCGGGTAAAGAATTATGACCACCCCTTCTAATAAAGGAAGATGCACGGCTTTCACTCTTTCAGTCTTAAGGAACACATGTTGGTTGGCTCTATCTCATGAACCCCAGCCATCTTGTAATGTGTTCTCTTACTTTCTACATTTGGTTACAAGCCTAATAAAGACACCAGGCTTTCCTAGTAGGCACTTTCAGTGTCTTTAACCGTTTGAAAGTCATGCACTCATTAATTTTTAATGTGGTTATTTTTCCATGTCTCTCGAACATCTGCTATGAATACTTCTGGAAATGAAAGAGTTGATTAGGTCTGATTTATATGGTCACAAGTGATTATTTAAGCAGTTTCCATGAGCAAAAGAAAAACGTGCAGAGAGAGAGAGAAAATTATCTTGTTTAAAAGTTTGAATTCTAACACAGTCATCAGTGTGGAGCTCATAGAATGTACTGGACACAATATCAGTGAAATATAAGGTAAAGAAAATAAGCTAACATTAAATGGACACATACTAAGAATTAAATACAAAAAATTCTTGCACTGAACCTCACATGTACAAAGAACGCCAACTATCAGCATAACAAGATGGCTTGATTTGGAAATAACATGTAAATAATATTTGAAGAGCAGATGATTCCTGCAAGAATATAATCAGAAACATCTGTAAATGATTTATCAAAATATAGAAGTTTCAAACAATTGTAAGGATGGTCTGTGCTCCATGGGCAACTAAAAAAGAAGAGCATTAGTTTGTTGTAATACATCAGTTTTATATTTTTATGTGGAGATCAGCACGGCCAAATGGATAAGAGCACTTGTTCTTAAACATCCGGTTTGCAGATGCCGAGGTAGAAGGTTCAACCCCTACACTGGACAGCTGGACTAAAATACAGTATTGACATCTCATTCTTTACTTGGGGACATGAATTACAAGTACCTCAGAAGTCAGACTGGGTTCGTCTGGTGAGGGACATTAGAAATAAGGAAAGTTAATCCACATGAACAAATCAGTCCATTGCATTAGAAGTATCACATATGGACTATGTTTCAGTTCAAAGCATGCTAGCACCAAAACAAATACTTGTATGTAAATAATCACTTGTATGTAAATAATCATCGTTTCAAATATTTAATTATGTTGTAACTGTCATGAGATGTAATATTGTTTTATATTTTTAGTGTGGGTCATTTGCTATCATTTACTTCCTGAATTAGAATTGTTACTTGCTTTATGTGCTTTCTTGGCCATAATTATGTCATTGAAAAGCTTTAATCAATATAAGGAAATGTGATTGTCTGCGTTTAATTTCTCTAATCAGTTTATGGTTTTCATCTGCTTCTTGTAGGACTTGCTATTAGATGTTTTTCAGCTTGTCTGTGCTCGTTGTTCATGTCTCACATCCATACAAAAGTACAGGTTCTTTGTAGCACTTCAACACTCTTTGTCTCACTGCATTTGACATCTTTTTATTGGTCAGTATATTTTCCATCTTGTGAAGGTAGCCTGTTGCAAAATGGAAAACATACTGATCAATAAAAACATCTAATGACAGTGGAAATATGCTTTCTGGGGAAAATGCAAAGAATACCACGGACAGATAGAAAAACCAATAAGTAAGCCCTACAAGAAACAGATGAAAACCGTAAACTGATGGGTGAATTCAGTAACATCAGTATTGAGATGTGGAAAACAATCTCCTTCTCATTCCTCTTCTATTGCTTCTTCTTCTTAATACTTGTTAATGTGTTTATTTTAGAATTGCTGTTATTGATTTGTTTTGAAAGTAATGTGTTCTATTCGTTAACTTTACAATGTATTCACTTTTTATTGGCACAGATTTTTTAACAGAAAAATGTATAAAATAAATGTTGTCCTGGACCTTCTGTGGTATCTAAGGACGTTTAGTGATGACGGCTTTTTATTTATGACCTAGATAAGATCCGCAGGACAGGTTGAATAAAGACATAGACAGTGGCTAGCTGTATGACATTCTATCCCTTTACAATCACATTACAGACTGGTACTGACCTGGAATTGTGACACTGCGTTCACTGACCCTACATGATAAACACCGTAACCAGAAAATCCAAAATGAAATGAAAACGCATGCGGTTATTTTCTGCTGCTGTAATTCATTTTGAAATTTATGATTGTTTTCACTCTGTCTTTCTCATATTATATTTCTCATATTCTGATTTCTTTTCTACGTGTGTTATTTATCTCTCACTAATTTTTTTTTGCCTTGTGGATTCTAGTGACCGTTCAATGTCAGACGGGCCTGCGTGCCCAATTCTTAACCCTTTGAAAATAAAGACTTATTATTATTATTATTATTATTATTAGTGAAAGTACTTTCTAGTTGTAGTATTATGAGGTTTTCTCCGTGTGTGTCCTGTCCAGCACCAGTTTTGTATTGCTAACTGTTTATTGACATGATAATTTTGAATATTTCCTATGAAGGAAAATAGCTGGTCACCTCATCAAATTATGCAATGGCTTGTCACCACACCAAATTACGCCATTAGTTGTTAATATTTATGACAGTCTGACACTTCATAATTGTACCAACACCAGTTATGAATTGTTTACTAGATTTGAGCGATCAGTATGCCTGTTATCATCACGATAGAATGATAGTGTGGCACAGGGGTCTGACAGGAAAAACACGAGATCACATTATTAATGATCTTTGCTATTTATCTCGGCCAACACTGTGTTTTCATTTCATAAATCAAATTAATTAATTGATGAACCAAAATAATATTATTGATCAACAAGTGCAAGACCATTATTTCTTTTCAAGATTCATACTCAGCTTTATCCTCAGGGTTAAACGTCAGCTGTGAACACCTGAGCTCCAAGAGCTTCCCCAAACTATGGTGGTACAACAGCCTCCATTATACACAAGATAATGATATCCACTTATGGCTGGGTGTCCCATACTGTTGACCTTCAGCCATGGGATTTTATCACCTCACTACATCCATAGTGGTGCGCCAACACCTAGGATGTCTGAGTCTTTGGAAAGATCCTATATGGAGTAGCTGTTATACAGCTGGAGCCAGGTGTCCCATTGTAGAAGAGAACCTCCATCATGCTTCAACAGTCAACAACTAGACCTTAGTCTCTGTCTTCTTTTTCTGCATGCACTGTCAACCATGTGTTTTTCTCTGTTCTTGACTTTTTCTCGTGAGATTAATCATCTTTAAATCCCAAAAATATGCCAATGTTATGCTAATTTAAAGTAAATCACATTATTGATAATTATGAACACAATTGTTATGTTAATAGTTCTGAATAAACCAAATTTTTTAAATAATGTCAATGCAAATGTTATGTTTTTAAAGTTCAGAAACAAATTCAATTTCTCAACCAAATTCAGTTCACATGCTGTTAAGGAATAAATCTATTAACAATGCGTAATTTATATTATGTGCCGTCTCCCTGGCCTAGGGGTTAGCGACTTTCTCTGTAATCCTGCATACTCTCGTGAGTAACGTGACATGCATGAGAATTGGTGGCGGTTCTCTCTGTGTCGGTAACTTTCGGGGTATGTGAGTCGGTCGCTCAGAAAGCAATGGCAAACTACTGAGCGTAATCTTGCCAAGAAATCAACAGTCAGCTGAAAGATGCTGATGTTGACAGCGATGTCCTGTAAAGGAAATGCGAACAAAAAAATTTATATTATAGCTAAACAAATCAAAACTTAATTCCTGATATTCTTCTCTTCATCTCTATTCAGGAACGATATCTAGTCTTTGATAGGTTCCTCACACTACAATCGAAGCAAAAAAAAAGTTAATACACACTTACATGTCTTTGACCTAATTAAAGATGACAAAACTATTCTTTGGCAACTGTTACCGTTGTTGAGACAACCAATCTGTCTCAGCACGAAAAAATCTACAGCAGAAGTTAATTAAAGCAACTGATTTCCTTTTTGTGTTTAGTTCACTATGTATGTAATAAATGTAATAGCTTTGTCGCTCATATTGTTTTTGCTTATTTTTAATTAAATTTTACTTGAACCATTCCAACGACAAAGAATACACATTTTCACTCTAAAATTGTCTAATTCATGCTGTAATTAGTAATGTTCTTTCATGTTTGATGGTCTGTCCTCGAGAATGTAAACATCTTGTAAGTGTTACTCTCACTGTCCTACAGTTCCATTTTCTATCTTTTCATTTACAGCGCCAGTCTCCACATTAGTTTCAGTGATAATACTAGCAACAGTTAGGATGATTTTTCAGACGTATTGCTATAAAACAACAGACTATCAACTATAACGTCTCCGTGTACTGACACTGTCTGACGACTCACTCTGGTGTAACATATCTTTTTGTTCATCTGATCTACTACACACAAGAATATCAATTGTAACATGTCTTTGTACTCGTAGCAAAATCAGTGTTTCCCCATGTTATGTAACGTCGCCAGGATCTCCCTATGTGATATGTTGTCACAGGGTTTCCCAAAGTATTTATGACAACTTCGTGTTGTTTCTAGCAAGCGTTTTAAAGACTTTCTGTCTCACAGATTTGCTTAACGTTTTTTAAATGTGCAACATACTGAATAGTAACTAGTCGACGCTTATAATGTGATCTCAGTGTTCACATATCGGGTTTCAGTTTTAATTATTACTGTGAGCTCCCCATGTCTGCCATGGATGATACCGTTTACATTATGGTATGGGTTCCATTAGACACTGCGATCCCCCAAGTTGTCAGGGTTTGGAAACTACTCGCTTGTTGAACAGTGTGTTTCTAGTTGGACTCAATTTAACTATTCAGGCATTTGTTACTTCTGCAGACCTGGATCCTCCAACCTTCAACCGAACTCCTCTATTTTGTGGTCTATGTATTTAATAATCTTTTATATGCCCTGAACAGTCCGTTGTAGAACATGAGTAAGACATTTATTATCAAAGTACATCAACAGGACACTGAGCTGTTTTCAGCAGTTTATTATCTCAATTATCTCATTGACAATCACATTCTTGATAAATATAGTTATCTACTTCTTTAAAATAACTCAGTAATTAAAACTATATACATATGGCGGCAATCTAAATCTTTGCCATCGTCTGCTCACATTCTGAGCCGCCTATTTCCTATAGCAGTCTCTGCTTAAGTGTCTGGCCTTCTCTCTTGGACTCAGTTGAAGCATGCTTCTCTCCACAAGGCAATGCTTAAACACGACCAGAGCTCACACTCCCAGCTCCTGACAATCTCCTATAGTATTTTAAGTTTAGTTATATTTCACTCATTCATCAGTAATTTATGTCATTCATTTGTCCATATATTCAAAATTTTCCCCCCATACATATACATTAAGGCAGTGGTTCCCAAGCTTTTCAAGCAGAGGGCCATATCTACTAGTTTCGGTAGTTAAGCGGGCGACAACATTATAAAATTATAAAAGTCGTGCAATATCATTCTTAACTTTCTTAACTTTCAACAACAAAATATAAAACTTTAAAGGCAGTCAGTGTCATTACTACACTGCGGTCATTTTTTGGTTTAAGATCAAAAATTCATTTAACAATAAATTTTAAATCAGTTTCGAAAGTCGCTATTAATGTAATTAATTTACAATTGTAACTGTTTTTCATAATCAGTTACTTAAGTTCAGATGCCAGTTTATCAATGTCTGGGCACAAATCTGTCGTGCCCAAAGTCATAAGTGCAGCTAGGTTACTGTCGGTGAGTCTGGAACGTTGCTTGTTTTTTATAACGCTCACTGGGGAAAATGACTGCTTGCATGTGTAAGTCGAACCAAAACGACAAATATATCTCTGGTCGAATGAACGCAAGTGTTAAAATTGTTCGACAGGCAATAGTCGCCAGAATGAAATCATATGATCAGCTGAAGGTGAAGCAGGCAGCTCCAGAAATTTACATCTCAGTGCAGAATTGCATTTCAAATCAATTACTTTGTGCTGAAGGTTTTTCTGTAATTGACAGAGCTTGGTATCAGGAAATACGAACAAATTTATGAAGAGGGCAACATTATCCTCCTATATTTTGAACTCTTGATATCGCGACTGAAAGATATCCAGAAGACTTTCAACTTTTACCTTGTACTGTAACAAATCACATTTATTTTCCACCACAAACGTCTTCAGGGTTGGAAACGCCTCTAAAGTCCCTTTAGTCAGCTGTCCGATAAACAGCCAGTGTCTCATTTTAAATGAAGAAATGTCATTGCACAAATTTGTGAAGAGTTTGTTTTTTCCCTGGATCCTCATATTTAAAGAGTTTAAATGAGATGTGATGTCCATCAAAAATGCAAGATCATTAAGCCAGTCATTGTTCAGCAGACATTCCCGTTCTGTAGGCAATTCATTTATTTCAGACAGAAACAGATGGACACTATTTTTCAATGCCCAGAAACGTGACAGAACTTTCCCTTTAGATAGCCATCTGACATCACAGTGTAACAGTAGTCACCGTATTCCTCATTCAGGTCTGATAGAAACTGTCTGAACTCACGTCTCTTCAGCGCCTTACTTCAAATTTTGTTCACTCATTTCAGAACAACATCCATTTCATGTTTCAGATTTAATGTCTTTCCACACAGAGCTTCTTGGTGAATGATACAATGATATTTTAATATAGTGCGGCCAAGAAACTGTTCCAATAATGCTAGACATCCAGACTTTTTACCTGTCAAAGCCAGAGCACTGTCGGTTCATCCACTATCAAATTTGGCTCTTCTGTGTTGTTTTCCTCTACACACAACTTCAGAGTTTCAAACAGATAAGTCCCTTTGGTAGTTGCATGCATCGATTCAAGTCTTAGAAGTTCTTCAATGACTTCAAAATTATTGTTTATTGCTCGAACAAAAACTGCGATCTGAGCTGTGTCAGAAATGTTAGTGGATTCATCTATTTATTGCCAGTGAAAAATGTTTTGATATGTGCTGCTACTTGACCATGAACATCGTTGGCTAATTCTTCAACTCGCCTGGTCATAGTATTATTAGACAAAGGAATCTGATCAAATTTTGTTTCACACTTTTTATCGCCAAGCATTCTAGCAGCAATTTTAAGGGAAGGCTTGATTATTTCTTCTGCATCAGTAAATGGCTTCTTTTTGCGAGCCAACAGAAGATCGACTTCGTACGACGCAACAACAGCACTCTTGCTCTGTTCGTTAGCCTTGGTGAAAAATGACTGCTGCCTGATCAGAGAACTTTCATTTTTAGCTATGAAATCTTTACTTAACTCCGAATTGATCGGATATTGAGCATATATGTCTGAATGTGTGGTCGTGAAGTGTCGTTCCAAATTAAATTTTTTTGTAACAGAAACACACAATCCACAGATTAAGCAAACTGGCTTACCACTACGGCTAGGCATGAACATAAATTTCTCTGTCTAATCTTCGTTGAATTCACAACAAGCAACATCTTCACATTTTCACTTTTTACCATTGTTTGATTTTAGATTTTCCACACTCATGTATATAGGCTTTAATGGTAAATTTTTATTTGAAAATAATCTAATTTCAACACAATACTACCGACTCTGCTAAACAGTTGTATCTGATGACAACATGGCACCTTGCGCACTCTAATAGGTCGACAAGGCTGGGATATGCTAAGCGTAGTGCAGTAAGGATATGGCAAAACGCCAAGAAGAACAGAGTTGCCCATCCTAGTCCCTGCATGCACTTAGAAAGAGAGATGCACACAAAAGTAAGCTATTTAAAAAAACTAGTTACGGTGGTTAAAATTGAAAAATGGGCAGAGGTATGTCAAAGAGTAAGCACAGACAAGTCACTGAAACTGTTCTGGTGAACAGGGGCAGTCAAGAATAAGAGTATTCCTGTCTTCCAAGGTGCTGACCTCATCTGGCAGAAGACTGACGAGAACAAGGGCAAAGCCCTCATCGAATGCTATCTAGAGAAGAGCAACCAGACAGACATGAGAGGCCGAAATCTTGCCAAGGAGGTTACCTCAGATAGGTGCAAGGCCCAGAGCATTTCGGATGAAGATACAGTGACAGTGAAAGAGATCAAGGCGGTGCTTCGACGATCAAAAAACAGTGCTCCAGGGCCAGATGACATAAAATATGACGACAGCAATATGTGTACTGACAACGAGCTAGAGAAACTAGCAGACATGTACAACAACAGAATAGGGAGTGCTAACATCAAGGAGGAATCAGGTCAGGCTGCGAGAACAGCAAGTTGAAAGAGGTGTGGCCAAAAAAGAACATTACACAGGAAGCCAAAGAAGAGTAATAAACCAACACAGAACTGATGTCGTGAGCCGCTACATGCTGCAGGATTTGCTGAGGAGGGGATCCGAGCACTTATGGACTGAATGGTTCGATGTGCAATGAGGATGATCTGTCGACTAACTAGCTGGGATATGGGAACTTCATAGCATTTCGTTGCAAACTGAACAGGCGCATTTGATAATATCTGAGTATAACAACCACGAGCAGAGTAAATTATCGAACTCTGACGAGGCGCTCCGAGTGCATTTTTGAAATTATTAAAATATATTAAATAACTAGGTCTCGCATGCCACTTTCTGACATCTGGCAGGCCACAAGTGGCCTGCGGGCCGTGGTTTGGGAACCTCTGCATTAAGGTAACCAAACTAATTTATTACTATCTATCAATGCTGGACATTACAATTCTTGTTGATTCACTCAGAATATATAACAATGTCTCCAATGAGTTTTACTTGATTTTTTAAATTTTCAAACTAATTTGTTCTGTGTAAAAATGTTTCCTATTTGGCAGAGTCTGGTGCTGACGTATTTTTCTGTACTTTCAAGGGGGTCAGTAGGTATATCATTGATGTTGCAATCTGCTTAGTAGATCAGTGAAAGAGTTAGTCACTCTTTACAAATATACTTTTTGAAAAAAAAAATTATATAGAAGTTATGCCCAAAAAGCAGTTCTGTCTGGTACATTAGCTCATACTAGTCTTGTCTACTAATTAGCATTCATACTTGACATTTAACTTATAGACTGTGACACCTGTTGTTATTGTTATATTTGGCACAGTGGCATATTATTGATATTTATGTGTACATATACATATTAATTCATTGTTATATATATATATATATATATATATATATATATATATATATATATATATATATATATATATATATATATATATATATATATAAACATGTTTTATTAGTTTTAAATATTCACCTAGTTTAGTAGATGCTTTCTTTTCTTGACTTTTGTCATGATTTCTGTTAAGTCATTGTGTCATGTGTCTGGTCCCTTACATTATTGTACAGTTGTAAAATGCTGCTTATTGACTGTATTTCTTTTTTTAAATTAGTCACATTTTTTGATATTTTTGTTAACACATTGTGGTTACAATTCTATATTTTCTATGTTAAATTGATCACATCCTTTGATATTTTGTATACTGTGTTAACATGATGTGGGCATTTGCTAAGTTAAATTGGTCATATTCTTTGTTAGGTTTGTTACATTTTGTGGTTAGAGTTTGTATTTCCTAATGTAAATTGATAATATGTATTATTTTTGTTAATATGATTTGTTTACAGTTTGTATTCCCTAACTTAGATTGCTCACATTCTTTTGTTATTTTTGTTAACATGTTGGGGTTACAGTTTGTATTTCCTAATTAGTTACATTCTTTGTCATTTTTGTTAACATGTAGTTACAGTCTGTGTTTCCTAATTTAAATTAGTTATATCTGTTGTTATTTTTTAACAGATTGTATTTCTGAACTGATTCACTGCCAAGATCCGATTAATCGACTCAGTGGAACTACCCTAAACCGCCAGTTAATTGGCTCAATGTTGACATTGTGTTATTTGTTTCATTTCCCTTATCTTCCAAAATTTTTAGTGCCTGGTAAATGAAAGTTTACACCTGGAAAAGATCTGCCTTTCCATAATGCTGGACAAGAAGCACATAGTTTCTCCTCCATCCATCCGTCCGATTTGGAAACAAACAAAACTTTCCACCTCGTTCAACCAGTCTCAGTGGCGTTGGTTATAGTTGTGGTGGTTCAGTGTGCGGGTTTAATTTTTCTCTTCTGAGTCAGTGTTAGCTGACTTTTTTAGTTTGCAGAGTTCATGCCTGTGACTTCAGCTGGGGGTTTGGCACGAAGGTTCTCTTCCTGCAGTTCCTTTTGTCAGTGTTGGCTCTGGTTCGTCTGTTTTGATAGATTGCAGTCCTTCTAAGAACTCTTTATTTGATTTTTTGGCTAGGTTTCATTGCCTTAACTTCTCTACTAGTTTCTCAAATAATATTTAGTTTTATTAAACTATGGTTAGTTGTCTGATTTTATAAATGTCAGTACCCACTGGTTTTTTTTTTTTTTAATTATCATTTTAGATTATAGTTATTCTGATTTAAAGGACTTTATCAAAGATTCTAAACTGATAGCATGTGGTTAATGTGGTTATTCAGTTAAATTACTTAGCAGGTAAACATAATGGAAAATAAAACTAACAGTGAAAGTTTGTCATCATATGAGGGCACATGTAGAATTATGTTTGGTCTAATGGGTCACACTTGTGCTCCGAAGTTTGCTTTGCCTATCAAAAATTAGCTGAGTAGTTTTTAAATAATTACATTAAAAAAAAAAATTATCATAACTAAATAGAAAATAGTATACATATTTATTATCATTCTAATAAGTACACATCTGCTGTGTGTTTTGCAGACTTTTCCCATCTTGTATGAAAATGATGTGCTTCAAAATATGATGTTTTAATTGTATTTTGATGGTGTTAAGGAGCAGTTCTTGTGATATTGGTGAACACCAAGTGGTATATTTAACATTATTCAGTAAATTTAATTAGATTATCACCAAAGATTGAGAAATAGTGCCTTGGTTAGTGGAAATGTTTAATAATTATTACCTATCTTACATTTTTTAAAATAAAAATCTAATATTATTTTTATGATATTTCTAACCTCTAGCAATTGTACCAATACTGACATGTTCCTTGTGCAATCCCCTTTAATTTGATATATAAAACAATATATATGCTACCATCTTAACAATGTTTACATCATTACTGTGAGACAACCCCTATTTCCCATATACTGCCATCAATTTCTATCTGGTCCAAACCCACTTTTTGTTTGGCAGTGAATCAGTTAAGGTAATTTAATTATATTCTTTGTTATTTTTGTTAACATGATGTGTTATCAGGTCAATCCTTACATTATTGCACACACAGTATTTTTTTAAAAATGCACATTAAAGTTTAATTTTTTGTCCCATGCTTTAATTTTTGGGTACCATGTTCTTTCGTAAAGTCAATCATTGTATTTGAATAAATAAGATTGCTTATTGTAATTTAGTCTCTATTGCCTTTTGTAAAGTGAGTCATTGTATTTCAATCAATAAAGTTGTTTATTGTAATTTAGTCTCTTTTGCCAAAGTATAAATGGTCATACTCTTTTTCTAGGTTATGTTCTGTAAATGGTTAGTGAAAAACAGTACTTGTGTATTTCATTGTAAATTGTATTTGAATTTTTTTAGTTTCATTATCATGTCATATGTCATTGGATTCATTGGAGAATGTTTTAAGTATTAACTAGCTTGTTATTAAAAGGTACATGATATTTCTTGCAAAGTGTTTTCTGTATCAGGTTCTAAAAGGAATGTGTGTGGTGTTTTTGTGTATCATGTTTCTGAACGAGGTATGTATGTGTTTTTACATTATGTTTTTTGTGAAAGAGGCATGCATTTGTACTTAATCATGATTCTGAAAGAAGTATGTGTGTGTTTTCGTATCAAGTTTCTGAAAGATGTTTGTGTTATTTTTAAAGCTTTGTAAAATATGTTGCTGAAGATGTATTCAGTCTGGTTTCTCATCTTATTGACAGAACTCTTCCTTCTCTGTACGTCTTTTACTGTTGGTAGCACCAGGTATTTCCAACAGTTGTATAATGCTTTTTGCCTACTATACAAGTTTGCCTACTTTTTCATTCTGCTTTCCTAGTCCATAATTACCTACATTGCAACCATTTTATTGGTTTCCCACTTTAGTATTAAAATCTCTCACTATGATATTGATTTCTGATGTTTTGTACATCTGGTCGGCATTATCCATGTCACTATAAGCTGTATCTATGCTGCCTTCACTGCTTTCTTCTGTTGGGAAATATGCTTGAATGATGTTGACATAGAGGTTAGCCAGCTGGCTGAGTGGCTAGAACGCTGGACTCTCATTCGGGAGACCTGGATTTGATCCCTCAGTAAGGTGTGGGATTTTTTTCTGTCAGAGGCAAAAAGAAAATCCTAACCTGCACAGTTCGCGGCGACTGCACTAGCCAGGCGGCCTTAATTCCTCAGGCTCAAAGACCCCTCTGCCATACACCACAAGGTACTATATTGGCAGTAAATGACAGATTGACATAAAAAGGTTCGCCATTTAATTTTGCCAGTAATAGTCTATCGAACACTGCCCAATATCTTTTAATAGATATTGATCTTTCCAGATTCATATTAATAGCTACTTCTCTTTGAGAGTTCTCTCCCCCAGAATGGATAATTTTATGTCTATCAGATTTCATCATTCATGTCCCAAATTTTCCAGCACTACGGACACAACTATCTGAACTAGGTAGCCATCATAAGGTCACCAGACAGTGGATACCATTTCACTGTGGCGTGCATGCAGACGAGGGAGCTGATCAAGTAACTAAGCAAGGAGCAGCAGATGAGCAACCTGATGTACCTGTCATATACCAAAGAATCATCAAATCAATCAGAAAGCCAGCATAAGATGATTGCCATTTTATGGGTAGACAAGAACAAATCATTATTCTTCACCTCAGAACAGGGTACAATCGATTACACAACCACATGAATAGAAAATTCAAAATTGACGAGACTGTCCCGTATGCGACATAGAGAAACAGCAGTGGAACTTTACCGACCACTAAGTGAACTAAAAAAGACAGTGAAGTTTATACAAGAAACAACATTGTGGATACAGACAATAAATTTCAAGTGAACAAAAGAAGAAGAGGAAGAGTTCCTGTCCCTTTCTATCAGGTCTTCCTAAGATTTTCATGTTCAGTTTATCATTTCTTATTTGCTATTCTATAATTTACGATCCATGCTTATAGTGCGAACATTCCTACCGCAAGTATTGTGAATCTTTTGCACTCAATCACATTGCTAAGTCTGGAGTCACCAGGAGCATGGAGTTACCTGGAACATGAAGTCACCAGGAGCATGGAGTTACCGTGATCTTGGAGTCACCAGGAGCAGGGAGTTACCATGATCTTAGAGTCACCAGGAGTATGGAGTCACCATGATCTTAGAGTCCCCAGGAGCATGGAGTCACCATGATCTTAGAGTCACCAGGAGTATGGAGTCACCATGATCTTAGAGTAAACAAGAGCATGGATTCACCATGATCTTAGAGTCACAGGAACATGGAGTCACCATGATCTTAGAGTCACCAGGAGCATGGAGTCACCATGATCTTAGAGTCACCAGGAGCATGGAGTTACCATGATCTTAGAGTAAACAAGAGCATGGATTCACCATGATCTTAGAGTCACAGGAACATGGAGTCACCATGATCTTAGAGTAAACAAGAGCATGGATTCACCATGATCTTAGAGTCACAGGAGCATGGAGTCACCATGATCTTAGAGTCACCAGGAGCATGGAGTTACCATGATCTTAGAGTAAACAAGAGCATGGAGTCACCATGATCTTAGAGTCACCAGGAGCATGGAGTTACCATGATCTTAGAGTAAACAAGAGCATGGATTCACCATGATCTTAGAGTCGGAGGAGCATGGAGTCACCATGATCTTAGAGTAACCAGGAGCATGGAGTCACCATGATCTTAGAGTCACCAGGAGCATGGAGTCACCATGATCTTAGAGTAAACAAGAGCATGGATTCACCATGATCTTAGAGTCACAGGAACATGGAGTCACCATGATCTTAGAGTAACCAGGAGCATGGAGTCACCATGATCTTAGAGTCACCAGGAGCATGGAGTCACCATGATCTTAGAGTCACAGGAGCATGGAGTCACCATGATCTTAGAGTCCCCAGGAGCATGGAGTCACCATGATCTTAGAGTCACAGGAGAATAGTCACCATGATCTTAGAGTCACAGGAGCATGGAGTCACCATGATCTTAGAGTCCCCAGGAGCATGGAGTCACCATGATCTTAGAGTCACCAGGAGCATGGAGTCACCATGATCTTAGAGTCACCAGGAGTATGGAGTCACCATGATCTTAGAGTCACAGGAGCATAGTCACCATGATCTTAGAGTCACAGGAGCATGGAGTCACCATGATCTTAGAGTCACCAGGAGCATGGAGTCACCATGATCTTAGAGTAAACAAGAGCATGGATTCACCATGATCTTAGAGTCACAGGAACATGGAGTCACCATGATCTTAGAGTAACCAGGAGCATGGAGTCACCATGATCTTAGAGTCACCAGGAGCATGGAGTCACCATGATCTTAGAGTCACAGGAGCATGGAGTCACCATGATCTTAGAGTCCCCAGGAGCATGGAGTCACCATGATCTTAGAGTCACAGGAGCATAGTCACCATGATCTTAGAGTCACAGGAGCATGGAGTCACCATGATCTTAGAGTCCCCAGGAGCATGGAGTCACCATGATCTTAGAGTCACAGGAGAATAGTCACCATGATCTTAGAGTCACAGGAGCATGGAGTCACCATGATCTTAGAGTCACCAGGAGCATGGAGTCACCATGATCTTAGAGTCACCAGGAGTATGGAGTCACCATGATCTTAGAGTCACAGGAGCATAGTCACCATGATCTTAGAGTCACAGGAGCATGGAGTCACCATGATCTTAGAGTCCCCAGGAGCATGGAGTCACCATGATCTTAGAGTCACCAGGAGCATGGAGTCACCATGATCTTAGAGTAAACAAGAGCATGGATTCACCATGATCTTAGAGTCACAGGAACATGGAGTCACCATGATCTTAGAGTAACCAGGAGCATGGAGTCACCATGATCTTAGAGTAACCAAGAGCATGGATTCACCGTGATCTTAGAGTCACAGGAACATGGAGTCACCATGATCTTAGAGTAACCATGAGCATGGAGTCACCTAGTCTTAGAGTCACCAGGAGCATGGAGTCACCATGATCTTAGAGTAACCATGAGCATGGAGTCACCATGATCTTAGAGTCACCATGATCTTAGAGTAACCAAGAGCATGGATTCACCGTGATCTTAGAGTCACAGGAACATAGAGTCACCATGATCTTAGAGTAACCATGAGCATGGAGTCACCTAGTCTTAGAGTCACCAGGAGCATGGAGTCACCATGATCTTAGAGTCACCAGGAGCATGGAGTCACCATGATCTTGAAGCATCAGGAGCATGGAGTCACCAGGAGCCACCAGATGCACATGGCTTTTTCTACTTAGTGAAGTTGCTCCTATAGAGCTACCATTTACACTATTTACCAAAAACTGTGTTACTTTGTCGAATATAATGTGACCACATTGTTTGTGTACATCAGTGGTTTCCCTCTGACTTCCGCCTGTCTCTGTAAATTGAGAGAGGGGGGGGGGGCTGAGGAAGTTTATAGTTCTGCCTACTTGCCCATGATCATATCACAAAGTCTTGAGGTATTTTATAGAGTTAGCTGTATCATACAATTAACTTGCCTTCTTTCGGTGACAACGACCTCTGTTGGTCCACGACTGCTTATTTCATGTTCAAAACTCACATGTATGTCTAGACACATATCCACCATCTGCCATCCGGTGGTTGTGTCTGACAGTAGGACAGGACCCTACCTTAAGTTTAAAAAAAAAAAATCGAACCAAGAATCCTTGCTTTGTACTTGAAATGTCTATGCTGAGACCTATGATGACATATATGTTAGAGTACCTATCTTGACTGATCTTGATGGAGGTGAAGGTGGTCAGTGCATCTTTCCGCTGAATGGAGAACACGATATATACACACATTGTGATTGTAACTGACTCAGAAAGCATACTGAGGAAGGTGAGAACAGGCAGGCTTCATGCAGAGTGGCTTGCTTCGCTTCGGAGGTCGCGGGTGGCAAGCATCACCTGGATCTTTTCTCTGGGGCATGCCGGTTTGCTGAGGAATGAACAGGCAGATAGATTGGCTGGCTCGGCAAAACTTGGTGGAGTATTGATGCATGACAAGGCAGACGTGGTTGCGGCCTTGTGGGAGCACGTGTACACCTCGGAGGAGCAAATGGATCATCATGGTCTGGCAAGAATGAGACAGTGAGGAGTGACGAGGGGATCTGGCCGACGCTTGACGTTCAGAGGAAAGGCGAGACGGACATATAATCAGATTGCTATTGGAACTATTGGTGTTGGGACTCTTCGCTGGCTGCTGAGGATGGGGACGGAGCGCTTATGGGAATGCCCCGAATGCTGTGATGTCGGTTCCTAAATCAATCAATCGATCAATCAATCTTGACTGATCAACATGTTCTGCATGGCTGTGATAAGTGTAGGTGGTGGTTTCCAACTGGATATACATGTAATCTGTCAATCTTATGTTGTCTACTGCAGCGCTGCTCAAAGAAGCCCATTTACTCGCTGTGCCTGGGTTCAATCGGACATAGCTTCCCATTTACTCGCTGTGCCTGGGTTCAATCGGACATAGCTTCCCATTTACTCGCTGTGCCTGGGTTCAATCGGACATAGCTTCCCATTTACTCGCTGTGCCTGGGTTCAATCGGACATAGCTTCCCATTTACTCGCTGTGCCTGGGTTCAATCGGACATAGCTTCCCATTTACTCGCTGTGCCTGGGTTCAATCGGACATAGCTTCCCATTTACTCGCTGTGCCTGGGTTCAATCGGACATAGCTTCCCATTTACTCGCTGTGCCTGGGTTCAATCGGACATAGCTTCCCATTTACTCGCTGTGCCTGGGTTCAATCGGACATAGCTTCCCATTTACTCGCTGTGCCTGGGTTCAATCGGACATAGCTTCCCATTTACTCGCTGTGCCTGGGTTCAATCGGACATAGCTTCCCATTTACTCGCTGTGCCTGGGTTCAATCGGACATAGCTTCCCATTTACTCGCTGTGCCTGGGTTCAATCGGACATAGCTTCCCATTTACTCGCTGTGCCTGGGTTCAATCGGACATAGCTTCCCATTTACTCGCTGTGCCTGGGTTCAATCGGACATAGCTTCCCATTTACTCGCTGTGCCTGGGTTCAATCGGACATAGCTTCCCATTTACTCGCTGTGCCTGGGTTCAATCGGACATAGCTTCCCATTTACTCGCTGTGCCTGGGTTCAATCGGACATAGCTTCCCATTTACTCGCTGTGCCTGGGTTCAATCGGACATAGCTTCCCATTTACTCGCTGTGCCTGGGTTCAATCGGACATAGCTTCCCATTTACTCGCTGTGCCTGGGTTCAATCGGACATAGCCAACCATTTACTCGCTGTGCCTGGGTTCAATCGGACATAGCTTCCCATTTACTCGCTGTGCCTGGGTTCAATCGGACATAGCTTCCCATTTACTCGCTGTGCCTGGGTTCAATCGGACATAGCTTCCCATTTACTCGCTGTGCCTGGGTTCAATCGGACATAGCTTCCCATTTACTCGCTGTGCCTGGGTTCAATCGGACATAGCTTCCCATTTACTCGCTGTGCCTGGGTTCAATCGGACATAGCTTCCCATTTACTCGCTGTGCCTGGGTTCAATCGGACATAGCCAACCATTTACTCGCTGTGCCTGGGTTCAATCGGACATAGCTTCCCATTTACTCGCTGTGCCTGGGTTCAATCGGACATAGCTTCCCATTTACTCGCTGTGCCTGGGTTCAATCGGACATAGCTTCCCATTTACTCGCTGTGCCTGGGTTCAATCGGACATAGCTTCCCATTTACTCGCTGTGCCTGGGTTCAATCGGACATAGCCAACCATTTACTCGCTGTGCCTGGGTTCAATCGGACATAGCTTCCCATTTACTCGCTGTGCCTGGGTTCAATCGGACATAGCTTCCCATTTACTCGCTGTGCCTGGGTTCAATCGGACATAGCCAACCATTTACTCGCTGTGCCTGGGTTCAATCGGACATAGCTTCCCATTTACTCGCTGTGCCTGGGTTCAATCGGACATAGCTTCCCATTTACTCGCTGTGCCTGGGTTCAATCGGACATAGCTTCCCATTTACTCGCTGTGCCTGGGTTCAATCGGACATAGCTTCCCATTTACTCGCTGTGCCTGGGTTCAATCGGACATAGCTTCCCATTTACTCGCTGTGCCTGGGTTCAATCGGACATAGCTTCCCATTTACTCGCTGTGCCTGGGTTCAATCGGACATAGCTTCCCATTTACTCGCTGTGCCTGGGTTCAATCGGACATAGCTTCCCATTTACTCGCTGTGCCTGGGTTCAATCGGACATAGCTTCCCATTTACTCGCTGTGCCTGGGTTCAATCGGACATAGCTTCCCATTTACTCGCTGTGCCTGGGTTCAATCGGACATAGCTTCCCATTTACTCGCTGTGCCTGGGTTCAATCGGACATAGCTTCCCATTTACTCGCTGTGCCTGGGTTCAATCGGACATAGCTTCCCATTTACTCGCTGTGCCTGGGTTCAATCGGACATAGCTTCCCATTTACTCGCTGTGCCTGGGTTCAATCGGACATAGCTTCCCATTTACTCGCTGTGCCTGGGTTCAATCGGACATAGCTTCCCATTTACTCGCTGTGCCTGGGTTCAATCGGACATAGCTTCCCATTTACTCGCTGTGCCTGGGTTCAATCGGACATAGCTTCCCATTTACTCGCTGTGCCTGGGTTCAATCGGACATAGCCAACCATTTACTCGCTGTGCCTGGGTTCAATCGGACATAGCTTCCCATTTACTCGCTGTGCCTGGGTTCAATCGGACATAGCTTCCCATTTACTCGCTGTGCCTGGGTTCAATCGGACATAGCCAACCATTTACTCGCTGTGCCTGGGTTCAATCGGACATAGCTTCCCATTTACTCTCCTGATATTCTGGATGTATTTGATTACTGGCTCATGGTGATTACTGAGAACTATCAGGATAGCATGAACTCATATACGACAGAACCGCACTTGTTTGTGAGTTGAGTTGAGTTAAGAACCGACATCACTGCACTCAGGACATTCCCATACGTCCCCTCGTTCAACAGCCAGCGAAGAGTCATACTACTAATCGTTCCCACTGCTATAGGATTAAAAGTTCTCCTGGTCTTCCCTCTCAGTTTTGAGATTCTTCCAGAACCCCTGCCGATCCCCCGCAATCTCATTCTTTCCACATATGGGTTCTCAGTCTGTTTCTCCGCCTTCTCCACCTGGTCCTACAAGCGCACGACCACCTCCCCCTTGTCCATAGGCAAAATTCCACCAAAAGGTGCTTTCCCTGCTAGCCTATCAGTCTGTTCATTCCCCCGTACACCCACATGACCAGGGCAAAATATCCATACAATTCTGTGACCTTTGAAGCGACGACAGCCATTCCACACGAAACATTACTTTCTCCACCTTGCTAAGCATACTCTTTAAATCCGTAATGAACACAACGTGTGTTGCAGTAGTCTCCTCTAGCCACCGGAATTCCGCTGTTACCGCCTCCACCTCCATTCTCATGCTGGAGGTCGTAGTCTCGTATGCCAGACTCTCCTTTTTCAAGACTCGCCCATTAGCCTTTGCAATAAAGCCTCAGCCACTACATAATTGTTTGTGATTATCATGGTGATTACTGAGAACTATCAGGATAACATAAACTCATATACAACATAACCACACTTGGTTGAGATTATATCTTTAATAGTACAATCAAAATATACGTGGACAGTTCATGCCAGACATCAGACATAAATAGTCATGACATGATCGTCCAACAACAACATGACAAAGACAGACTGCCAGTCCATAATTATGGCTATGGCATCAGTCTTATTCAGTATTCTCAAAGTACTTGTCACACTATGTTTGTGCGGCACAAGTAATATATTGTCAGTAGCTGGCAAATCTGATGGGGGAAAGATCAGAAGGAAGACAAAACGCTAAATCTCTGGATGGCTTTGCTAAATGGCAAGAACAAGAGCAAGACAATAACATGAACCCAGAATTGAAATATATTTATTTCTCTAGGAACAGTCCCATTGAAGAACACTCTAAGATGGTGGTTCTCGGGGGGGGGGGGGGTGATTTTAGGGTTTCCGGGGGTGGGGGGGGGGGGAGGAGATTAAGATTATTTCAAGAGCGCTTTAATACAAGAACTGATTATTTGATAATGTTTTTTCCCTCCATACTTTAGTTCTGTACTTCTCGCCCTTCTGAAATTCATTTTATAACGTAAGTTGACGTCTAGACTTGTTTTCGTATGTGTTATTAAATTTAGCTTCCATTTTTACGTATACTATGTGTGGGGGGGGGGGATTTATAAGGCGAAAATACGAAAGGGGGGAATGACATTCTGAACATATGGTGAAGGGGTGCGTGGGCCTAAAAAGGTTGAGAACCACTGCTCTAAGACACACTGTCCGGCTGGTCAAGAACTATTCTATCCTGGCAATCACTACAAAGAACAAATACAGTCACGGCTACAATTATTCATATACTGCTTCAAACTATATCATTTTTTCCACACAAAATAACACTCAGCTTGTCTCCATACAATCTAAGGTTCAAGTCCAGAAAACCTGCCCTCGATTTCCCACATTATCAACTTCAGTTCACTTCACACTTGACAAAACAAGCCATGAGGTGAACAAGCACTTCATAACTTGTACCCATGGCACTTTAAAATCCTGTACACTCTTACCAGGTGTAATCTCTTCATACTTTTAGTCTGGGCCTAATAACGCACCTCTTGTGTAACCCACTGACATCTAATTTAGTTATGTAAACTGATTAACACCCATACACTTGAAACTAATAAAGTATAATTTACACTGAAAGTTAACCCACTCTTATCCATTTGTTACTTCAGCTCTGTGCCATAGTGTTGTTAATTTAACTCTTTTTGACCCAACTATTTCTTACTTTAAGTAATAACTGCTAAGGATAGAAAGAGTTAAAACACACCGCAGGTGGTGTTAGCTGCCAATGTAAAAAAAATAATTTAAGTGAAAGACCATCAGCACATCACAAAGCTGCAAATAAAGCTTATGAAAGAGACAACATTGCAGTTATAGACAAATAAAGCTTATGAAAGAGACAACATTGCAGTTATAGACAAATAAATCTTATGAAAGAGACAACATTGCAGTTATAGACAATGCTTATGAAAGAGACAACATTGCAGTTATAGACAAATAAAGCTTATGAAAGAGACAACATTGCAGTTATAGACAAATAAAGCTTATGAAAGAGACAACATTGCAGTTATAGACAAATAAAGCTTATGAAAGAGACAACATTGCAGTTATAGACAAATAAAGCTTATGAAAGAGACAACATTGCAGTTATAGACAATGCTTATGAAAGAGACAACATTGCAGTTATAGACAAATAAAGCTTATGAAAGAGACAACATTGCAGTTATAGACAAATAAAGCTTATGAAAGAGACAACATTGCAGTTATAGACAAATAAGGCTTATGAAAGAGACAACATTGCAGTTATAGACAAATAAAGCTTATGAAAGAGACAACATTGCAGTTATAGACAAATAAAGCTTATGAAAGAGACAACATTGCAGTTATAGACAAATAAAGCTTATGAAAGAGACAACATTGCAGTTATAGACAAATAAGGCTTATGAAAGAGACAACATTGCAGTTATAGACAAATAAGGCTTATGAAAGAGACAACATTGCAGTTATAGACAAATAAGGCTTATGAAAGAGACAACATTGCAGTTATAGACAAATAAAGCTTATGAAAGAGACAACATTGCAGTTATAGACAAATAAAGCTTATGAAAGAGACAACATTGCAGTTATAGACAAATAAGGCTTATGAAAGAGACAACATTGCAGTTATAGACAAATAAATCTTATGAAAGAGACAACATTGCAGTTATAGACAAATAAAGCTTATGAAAGAGACAACATTGCAGTTATAGACAAATAAATCTTATGAAAGAGACAACATTGCAGTTATAGACAAATAAATCTTATGAAAGAGACAACATTGCAGTTATAGACAAATAAAGCTTGTGAAAGAGAAAACATTGCAGTTATAGACAAATAAATCTTATGAAAGAGACAACATTGCAGTTATAGACAAATAAATCTTATGAAAGAGACAACATTGCAGTTATAGACAAATAAAGCTTATGAAAGAGACAACATTGCAGTTATAGACAAATAAATCTTATGAAAGAGACAACATTGCAGTTATAGACAAATAAATCTTATGAAAGAGACAACATTGCAGTTATAGACAAATAAATCTTATGAAAGAGACAACATTGCAGTTATAGACAATGCTTATGAAAGAGACAACATTGCAGTTATAGACAAATAAAGCTTATGAAAGAGACAACATTGCAGTTATAGACAATGCTTATGAAAGAGACAACATTGCAGTTATAGACAATGCTTATGAAAGAGACAACATTGCAGTTATAGACAATGCTTATGAAAGAGACAACATTGCAGTTATAGACAAATAAGGCTTATGAAAGAGACAACATTGCAGTTATAGACAAATAAGGCTTATGAAAGAGACAACATTGCAGTTATAGACAAATAAGGCTTATGAAAGAGACAACATTGCAGTTATAGACAATGCTTATGAAAGAGACAACATTGCAGTTATAGACAAATAAGGCTTATGAAAGAGACAACATTGCAGTTATAGACAAATAAGGCTTATGAAAGAGACAACATTGCAGTTATAGACAAATAAGGCTTATGAAAGAGACAACATTGCAGTTATAGACAATGCTTATGAAAGAGACAACATTGCAGTTATAGACAAATAAGGCTTATGAAAGAGACAACATTGCAGTTATAGACAAATAAGGCTTATGAAAGAGACAACATTGCAGTTATAGACAAATAAGGCTTATGAAAGAGACAACATTGCAGTTATAGACAAATAAGGCTTATGAAAGAGACAACATTGCATATATAGACAAATAAAGCTTATGAAAGAGACAACATTGCAGTTATAGACAAATAAGGCTTATGAAAGAGACAACATTGCATATATAGACAAATAAAGCTTATGAAAGAGACAACATTGCAGTTATAGACAAATAAGGCTTATGAAAGAGACAACATTGCAGTTATAGACAAATAAGGCTTATGAAAGAGACAACATTGCATATATAGACAAATAAAGCTTATGAAAGAGACAACATTGCAGTTATAGACAAATAAGGCTTATGAAAGAGACAACATTGCAGTTATAGACAAATAAGGCTTATGAAAGAGACAACATTGCAGTTATAAACAAATAAGGCTTATGAAAGAGACAACATTGCAGTTATAGACAAATAAGGCTTATGAAAGAGACAACATTGCAGTTATAGACAAATAAGGCTTATGAAAGAGACAACATTGCAGTTATAGACAATGCTTATGAAAGAGACAACATTGCAGTTATAGACAATGCTTATGAAAGAGACAACATTGCAGTTATAGACAATGCTTATGAAAGAGACAACATTGCAGTTATAGACAAATAAAGCTTATGAAAGAGACATCATTGCAGTTATAGACAATGCTTATGAAAGAGACAACATTGCAGTTATAGACAATGCTTATGAAAGAGACAACATTGCAGTTATAGACAATGCTTATGAAAGAGACAACATTGCAGTTATAGACAATGCTTATGAAAGAGACAACATTGCAGTTATAGACAAATAAGGCTTATGAAAGAGACAACATTGCAGTTATAGACAAATAAGGCTTATGAAAGAGACAACATTGCAGTTATAGACAAATAAGGCTTATGAAAGAGACAACATTGCAGTTATAGACAATGCTTATGAAAGAGACAACATTGCAGTTATAGACAAATAAGGCTTATGAAAGAGACAACATTGCAGTTATAGACAAATAAGGCTTATGAAAGAGACAACATTGCAGTTATAGACAAATAAGGCTTATGAAAGAGACAACATTGCATATATAGACAAATAAAGCTTATGAAAGAGACAACATTGCAGTTATAGACAAATAAGGCTTATGAAAGAGACAACATTGCAGTTATAGACAATGCTTATGAAAGAGACAACATTGCAGTTATAGACAAATAAAGCTTATGAAAGAGACAACATTGCAGTTATAGACAAATAAAGCTTATGAAAGAGACAACATTGCAGTTATAGACAATGCTTATGAAAGAGACAACATTGCAGTTATAGACAAATAAGGCTTATGAAAGAGACAACATTGCAGTTATAGACAAATAAGGCTTATGAAAGAGACAACATTGCAGTTATAGACAAATAAGGCTTATGAAAGAGACAACATTGCAGTTATAGACAATGCTTATGAAAGAGACAACATTGCAGTTATAGACAAATAAAGCTTATGAAAGAGACAACATTGCAGTTATAGACAAATAAAGCTTATGAAAGAGACAACATTGCAGTTATAGACAAATAAAGCTTATGAAAGAGACAACATTGCAGTTATAGACAATGCTTATGAAAGAGACAACATTGCAGTTATAGACAATGCTTACGAAAGAGACAACATTGCAGTTATAGACAAATAAAGCTTATGAAAGAGACAACATTGCAGTTATGGACAATGCTTATGAAAGAGACAACATTGCAGTTATAGACAATGCTTATGAAAGAGACAACATTGCAGTTATAGACAAATAAAGCTTATGAAAGAGACAACATTGCAGTTATAGACAAATAAGGCTTATGAAAGAGACAACATTGTAGTTATAGACAAATAAATCTTATGAAATAGGCAACATTGTTGTTGTTGTTGTTTGTCCATCAAGAATGATGATGACCATTCATTTCATCCAGTGGGGTTGAAGGTATGGAGCCGTGGGTTCTAAGATGGCTGATAAGGCCTATTTTGGCTCGAAATGTTCTTTGACAATGTGGGCAAAGAATGCTTGACGTTTCTGGAGGAGGATTTCCTGCAGTGGTTTTTATGTCCTGCCTTTTCTTCACAGCTCTTGCAGTCCTGGTTGCCTCACATATGACTGCACCCTTGCGTAATGATGCACGCCACGAATTTCGGTCTCTGGCTGCAGCCTCCCACGTATCATGATGAATTCCAAAAGCATTCAGTGAGATTTTCAGAGTGTCTTTAAAGCGTTTCCTCTGGCCACCTTGGGAGCGTTTACCACAACGCAGTTCGCTGTAGAAAATTCGTTTAGGGGGCCTGTGATCTGGCATGCGAGTCAAGTGACCAGCCCAGCGAATCTGATTCTTCATCAGTATAGTGTGAATACTGGGCATGGACGCTCTTTCTAGGACTTCAGTGTCTGGAATCTTGTCTTGCCATTTAATCTTCAGTAGCTTCCTTAGGCAGACTGTGGAAGTGGTTTAATTTCCTAGCGTGTCGCTGATAAACAGTCCAGGTTTCACAAGCATATAGCAGTGTGGATAATACAACTGCTTTGTAGACTTTTAGCTTTGTTTGCAGGCTTTTCCAGTTCTGTCCCATACATTCTTGTACAGTCTGCCAAAGGCCGCGCTGGCCTTGGAGATTCTTGCATTCACTTCGTCATCAATTGTGGCAGCTTGTGACACAGTGCTGCCAAGATAGGTGAATTTGTCCACAACACTTAGACTATGACCATTCACCTTGATATTCGGCACAGTGTGATTATTCCCTGGAGCTGGCTGGTACATAACTACAGTTTTCTCCAAATTGATATTGAGCCCAAAGTTGGCACAGGCATGTGAGAAAGCTGAAACATTATGTTGCATGTCCGCCTCTGAGTTGGCGTACAGAGCGCAATCATCAGCAAACAGGAGCTCTCTGACGGTGTCGCTGTCAATTTTGGTTTTAGCTTTCAACCTTCTGAGATTAAATAACTTTCCATCCATGCGATAGTTGATGTCTATTCCAATCTCGTCGTTCTCGAAGGCATTCATCAACATAGCTGAAAACATGAGGCTGAACAATGTTGGTGCCAGGACACATCCTTGTTTGACTCCATTTGTGACAGGAAAGGGTTCAGACAGTTCACCATTTTCCTGTACTCTTGCCTGCATGCCATCATGAAATAGCCGCAACATTACAATTATAGACACATTTCAAGCCAACGTAAAAAAGTAGAAGATGAAAAAGGCTTATGAAAGATGAATTCCCCTTAGGCGTTGGGTTGGAGTCTCTGTCAATTAAATATCTAAAACCTGTGGATGAAACATCATCATCATCATCGTGTGCCGTCCCGGTAAGCGTGGGTTGTCATGTGTCGCCTTCATACACGATCACCAGAGTCGTGGATCAGCTCCGTGTTCTTGTCTCGACCATGCCACTGGCCAAGCTATCCAGATATATACTTCTCTGCCTTCCCCTTATTCATTTTCCCCACAATCCAGTCAGTTGTCACCAAGTTCTCGTTTATTTCTTCTCATAATGTCCCCCAAACAAATTTGTGTTACCAACCCAAGCCTAAACTCAGCCAGACTGTATGTGCTGTGCTGAACCATGACTTGGTTACATCCTAATATATGTCACTCCAGATGTGAAGTTCCAGTATCGGTTTGCATACCCTCTGGTCTCTGGGCTTAACAACTAAATATAACATTATTAGTTAAACTAAAGTATGCTGCGTATTGCAGCTGGAATGGTTTTATCCTTCACTTGGGGAGACCTTGTAGGAATCATGCTTTGGGTTTTCTAAATGAAGGAATCCGAGGGTGTTATATCTCCCTACCAATATCCTACCTGGGGCAATGGCCTAACTAAAAAAAAACTAGGTAGTCCAGTATTCATACAGGGGACGCATAAAATCCCTTAAGAGTTGTCGAGTAAAATTCTGTAAAGGTTTCAATTAAAAAATTTGGCGGGGAAAATCTGCCCATTAATAAATTTTTTTTCTCCACGTTTCCATCCTGTTTCAGGATATTGCGGTCAACACCAGCATCTTTCAGCTGTATGTTGATTCCTAGGCTAGATTACGCTCATCAGCACGCCACGACTTTCTGAGCGACCGGCTCCATACTCTCATAAGTCACTGGAGCGACTCGAACCACTTCTAATTCTCGTGTGCTCACGTCGACCATGAGAGTATACGGGGTTAACGGAGAAAGCTGCTAACCCCTCGGCAGGGCAGCCGGCGCCCATAAATAAATAGCAAATGATTATACGCAGCGCGCTGTGAATAACACTCATTGTTATCCACACACGTGGCTGTTCACGTGACGTTTACTACCGTCGACGTTCGAAAATGACGATAGAAAAAGGAGCGTTCTTTTCAAGTTTCGAAGAGTTTCACGTTATTCTTAAAAAGCACGAAAACGAGTGGGGTGTGCTGTATGTCATTAACACGGCTAGGGTCAATATTATTGTGTACAATGCTCAGTAGGCCTATCATTCGCAGCGCGCTGTGAATAACGATCAGTATTATTCGCAGCATGCTGTGAATAACGCTCGGTATTATTCACAGTGTGCTGTGAATAACGCCTCCCAAATATGTATAGCACATGTGGGTTAGTTATACACACATTATGACTCTCGTGTATGATACAGAGTTTGTGCACGGTGCTAAGATTCTGCTTGTGTGCTCTACAGGAGGGAACTGAAACACTTATGGTGTTGGTGTATAATAATGGTAAAAATTTAGGTAAATAATTTACCATTTACAAACCAAATAACCACATCTATGAAATCAGTAACCAAGACGAGGTGGTTGATACATTATGCCTTCAGTCATCCTTCACACACGGTATTCTGCTGTTAGTACATGTGTTTACACTTTGACTGGTAGGCTACGTGAGCTTACAGTCTGCTTATTGGAGTCGAAGCATGCTGGTCTAATTTCTCATCTTCAAATTCTGCAGCACAATTTGTGTGGACGCCATTTTCTTCCACCAGTGTTTTCGTAATGTCGTTGTTGATTGGCTGCTCCGGGTCTGTTCGATGAAGTAAGCGTGGCCCGATCATGGTGATAAAAATGGAGCCGATTGGCGCCGCTATCAGAATGGCTAACACAGCAATCGTCAAGATCTATGAAGAGAGACAAAACATTGATTGCATTATATTTTACCAGTGGAGGCAAATTCAAACTTGTGAATCATATTCATAAAAGCTTATTAAAAAGAGCTTTAACTGTTGCATGTTGTTGGTACCTTGCAGTCTTGACAGACCAAAGTATGTGAGTTGTAATGTGGCCAATATTCCATCACAATGGCTGGGCAGAGCTTCAGAGAAACATGTGATGCCCAAACGACATGACCTCTCTCTCGGCCTAGTCTTGTGTTATCCAGAGGAATGGGTAACCAATACGTCTGGCACAAGGTAGGCTGCAGACGCTTGCGGCACAGCGTCAACCTCCGAGACCTCGCCACCACGAGCAGGTGGCGAGTGATGGCCAGACCCTGACACCCAAGGGACCCGGCTTAGAGGCGTTCAGCCAGGTCCCACAGGTGAGGGCCTCGTACGAGCCCGGACCATAGGGGCGCGCACATCTGTCAATCACAAGTGTCCGGTCCTGTGTAAAGCGTGTACAAGCGTGTAAAACTGTTGCATGTATGAAAATGGTAACTGCATGAAACTTCTAAAGTCACACGTTTTCGTCAATAAAGTGTTATTTGTAATGAGAAAACAAACATTATTTGAAAACTGTAAACAAATTTGCAAGACTGACTCGAATACAAACTGACTAACAGACATTGTACAGGTATGCAAGTAGGTAATTGGGTAATTGATTGATTGATTGATTGATTGATCTAGGAACCGACATCACAGCATTCGGGACATTCCCATAAGCGCTCCGTCCCCATCCTCAGCAACCAGCGAAGAGTTCCAACACTAATAGTTCCAGTAGCAATCTGATTATATGTCCGTCTCGCCTTTCCTCTGAGCGTCGAGCGTCGGCCAGATCCCCTCGTCACTCCTCGCTGCCTCATTCTAGCCAGACTATGGTGATCCATTTGCTCCTCCGAGGTGTACACGTGCTCCCACAAGGCCGCAACCACATCTGCCCTGTCATGCATCAATACTCCACCAAGTTCTGCCGAGCCAGCCAATCTGTCCGCCTGTTCATTCCCCAGCACACCGGCATGCCCAGGAGAAAAGATCCAGGTGATGCTTGCTACCCGTGACCTCCGAAGCGAAGCAAGCCACTCTGCAGGAAGCTTGTCTGTTCTCACCCTTCTCAGCATGCTTTCTGAGTCAGTTACAATCACAATATGTGTATGTATCGTGTTTTCTATACATCGGAAAGCTGCACTGACCGCCTCCACCTCCATTCTTAAGCTAGATGTAGTGTCATCATACGCCAGGCTCTCCTGCACCAAACGCCGACCATTAGTTTTTGCCAAGAACCCCCAAGCACTTCTCCTACCTCTCAACACCGACCCATCCGTGTAGATAATCACATCACCCGGGCGAGAATTTTCCTGAATTAATTGCTGAATTTCCACTTCCGTGGCCCCTGCTGGCCACTCCCTGCACTCCCGGCTCAATGTGATTATAACTCTGCACAAGTCTGACTGCACGGCTGGCACTCTGACTCACTCCTCTCCTCGCCTAATGTTCTCCAAGGGGCACACCTGTCTGAACGTATCCTCCGCCTGAGCCATCCATGATTTCCCTCTTATCAGTCTCTGACCCTTAACTACGTCCAGCGCCTCATGCAACAGGTGATCTGTGTCTGCAGCTACTCTGAGGTATGCCTTCGCTTGCATCACCTTGTGCCTACCAGCAACAGTAAGCAGACCAAGGATGTAACGCATACACACTACTGGAGTGTCTCTGGTGCATCCCAGAATGACCCGCATAGCTTCATTCTGTATGCGCTCTAATTTCACCAGCTGACTCTTTGAGACAGTGAGCAGTCCTAGTCCATAATAAATCACTGAGAGGATCAAGTGCTGGTATAGTGTGAAGAGCATTCTCTGCTCTGTGTCCATTGCAGCCATAATTTTAAGTGCATTGAGTCCCTTTTGAGATCTTGTCACAACCGTCTCCACATGGTCCTTGAAGGACAGACTCCTGTCAAATGTGATTCCCAGATACTTCAGTTTGTTCTCTCTGTTGACGCTTCTACCATCTATCGTGAGGCTTGGGGTATCAACTCTCAAAATCCTGTTGTCCAGAGAGCACCACAACACAGCCGCCTTTTCCGGGTGGATGACAGCACTAATTTCAGTGCACCAGTCAATCACTTTGTCTACTGTCACCTGTAGCTCCTGGGCTGTTTGATCCCTATTTCTCCCCTGCCTGTATGCAAGAATATCATCTGCAAATGTTAGAATACTTCCAACCCCTGGTGCTTCTAGGTATGCAATCTTGCTCGTATACACATTAAAGAGCACCGGTGAGATTGCAGATCCCTGTGGCAGTCCCGGGGTTAAAATATGTGGCTCTGAGGTCCATGCGCCCAGACGGAGAGAAACCTGACGAGAATGCAGGACGGCCGCTATCCAGTTCACTAACCAGGGATTGACCCCCTTCTCCATAAGTGCGGTCATCAAAATATCATAGCGAACTCTATTGTACGCATCCTCGAGATCAAGCGCTGCCGCCATCGTTTCCTGTCTACTCTGGAACCCCTCATAAACGTCAAAGGCAAAGGTGGCCGCATTCGACCAGGTATCTTTTCCTGGCCTTTAGCTCCCCAGGCCTCTTGGAAGAAGCTTCCCCCTTTCCAAAAAATCCTGCAGCTTAACAGCGACTATCTTCTCTAAAACCTTCCCAAATGTATTTTGAAGGGTGATGATCCTAAAGCCGCCAAGCTTTGAATGATCCTTGTATGGTTTTGGGAGAGGGATGAGATAGCTATGCAGCCAATCCTGCGGTACTGACGCTGTCCTAATGCTCTGATTAAAGCAGCCGGCCATCTCCTTCAGGTCCACATCGCTCAAAGCCTTCATGTGGCCATACCTGACACCATCAGGCCCTGGTGCCGTGTCTTTTGCCTTTTGCAAAATATGTTTAACATCTTCAAACAATATGATATCTTCGTAAGGCATATTCTCTATTGTGCCAGATAATTCCACTCTAACTGCATCCCTGGTATCCGCATCACTGTGATTGGTCTGCTCTAAAAATCTCTGGAGAAACGCCTCCACTTTCTCATTGTCTGTTGTCACGCGTACCCCATCATCTTTATAAATTGTTCCTACTGTCATAGGCCGATCTTTTCTTTGCATTTGTCTGTACAGTTTCCAGAATTTATGCAGTGTTTTATCACCTCCAATCTCCTTCATAAAACATTCCCATTTTACTTTCTTGGCCTCTGCAGCACATCGCTTGAAAGCCCCCACCTTGTCTTTCTTGTCATTTTCCGCTATGTCCACTTCCTCTCGTGAACTTAGGGGTGACTGTCGCAATTTCCTTAGCTGCTTCACTGCAGCTCTCTTTGCTTTCCACGCATTGTCCACTTCTGGGGTCCACCATGGGGGCTGCAAAAAGGTAGTTTTAACAGTCCTGTTGCATGCACCATGTCTGAGGCGTCCAAGAAGGCTGTCGCTCCACTCATACCGGAAGGTCTTGCGCGCTCTCCCAGCCTTGACTTTCTTGGACTTAGAGATCAGGACTGAGCATGGCATGTGATCACTCCCATGGTCATTCAAAACAGTCCACTTTACATCAAGGACTGATGACTGGGAGACAAGTGCCAAATCAATAGCAGTATCTGCATCGCCAGGCCTCATTGCCATTCTAGTCGGCCTACCATCATTTATGCAGACCACATCGGAGTCCACCATGGCATCCGCAAGTGCAATTCCTTGTCGATGTTCTCCACTACTGTCCCAATCTCTGTTTCTCGCATTGAAGTCTCCACATATCAGTAGCCTATCACCTAGTAAGTCCTCTAATTCCTTAAGCCAGCCCCATTGTTCCTTTCTGACAAAACAGTCCACTGTGGCATATACATTTATGATGTTCCAACTGAAGCCACCAATCTCCATGTGTATACCTTGGACCTCTCTTGCACTGTGATTCCACTGGCTCAAGTCAAGTGCCACATGCTTTACTCCTTTCTTCACCAGCAGACCTTGCCCATGTCTCATCCTCCCAGTAGGGTTTATATAACTGGCGTACCCAGGGCAATGGTATTTGTCTGTATTTAGCTCCTGGAGCATGAGGACGTCAAAATCATATATTAGCCTCTCCAATACAGGACCTCTCTGCCTGGCACTACGACAGTTCCAGTATCCCACTCTTACATGGTTGAAACCTAGTCTCTCCACTTTTCGTCTTGTTCTCCTGGCGCCTGCCCTCCTATTTCTATGCCTTTTTCTCACACCATTTCCTCGCCTTCTCCTCCTCATTCTCTCTTCGCTAGCCGCTGAAAGATGTGTCAAGCGCAGAGCACGTGCTCCGTAGCTCCGGCGACGATTCCCGCGTTTAAATAAATCCATAGGCAAAGTTAGAATATTGCAGGAAATAAACGGTCACCCTACCGTTTATAGATAGAGATTGACAGACATAGATAGTGACATAGAGATTGACAGACAGACACAGATTGTGAGATAGAGACCGACAGACAGACATAGATAGTGAGATAGAGATTGACAGACAGACATAGATAGTGAGATAGAGATTGACAGACAGACATAGATAGTGAGATAGAGATTGAGATATAGACATAAATAGTGAGATAGAGACCGACAGAGATATATAGTGAGATAGAGATTGACAAATAGATAGATAGATAGATAGATAGATAGGCAGACAGACAGATAGATAGATAGATAGATACATACATAAATAGAAAGAGAGATAGATAGATAGATAGATAGATAGATTGATAGATAGATAGATAGATAGACAGGCAGGCAGACAGACAGACAGACAGACAGACAGACAGACAGACAGACAGACAGACAGACAGACAGACAGACAGACAGGTATGTGTTTAGTCAGATGGGTAGATGAATATATAAGTAGGTAGGCAGGTAGACAGAAGGGTGGATATACTTATCTTTATGTATACTTAGAAGGGTAGGTAATATATAGGTAAGTAGTTAGATAGATAATACCTAGTGGGCAGGTAGATAGCTAGTTAGTATCTCAATATATACCTGTTTGCCTAAAGGAATAAGATCAGTAACACCTTTCTCCACCGCGGTGTCATAAGCTATTGCTCCAATGGCAGCTTGGACGGTTGCCTTGGGGAACCAGGCAAGGGGGATAAAGAACCTCTCCTTGAGGTTGAGATCCGTCCTCATCACTGTCAAATAGGCCACTAGCATTCGAATGGTTAACCCTATAAACAAGATGGCGATCCCATAACCTGTGAGATGAAAACAGTGATATAGAGCGCGTGATTGACTTCACTAAGCAATGAGCAAGGCCTGCAAGAAACAAATGAAAACCTTAAACTGATTAGATGCATTAGACATAGACTGTCAAGATTTGTTATTTTGTTTTTGAGAAACCCATTGAGGGCTCTAAGACGGTTCATAAATAAACATACATGTATTGTTTGACGCTCATAGAAGCTTGTCTTGGTCGAAGTATACTTGTTCCTGCAGTTAGGCGCTAGCGTCATTTGGACGTGACAGGTTCGAATCCCGGTCGGTAACATTTGCTTTCAATGTGTATGTTGTCTAGTGCCTCCTCTAGTCTCTAATTCTTTATTCTACTTTCATGTATTAGAATCCACTTCGAGGCGGGGATTCGTTTTTACCCAGCTAGAATGGGTACAAACAAATCTCTTGAGAAGTAAAGGCGACGGGAGAGAATAATGAAACATCTTCCATCGAGAGTTGATTTGTCTAAAAATGTGAGACTGGCACCATATACTCAATATCCTTTAGTTGTACTTCTCGGTACATCCATTATAAGACGCACACAACCTCTATGGTTTTCTCAAAGCCACAACACAATGGCAATTCTTAACTGAGATGCTGATTCTTAACTGGTGATACTAATTCTCAACGCCTGATGCGAATTCTAAAATCGTGATGCTGATACTCAACGCGAGACGCTAATTCTCTAAACATGCAGTTTTAATTTTCAAAACTTGATGTTAATACTCAAAACATAATGCTAATTCTCACAACGTGACTTCAATTCTCAACTCTTGATGTTAATTTTCAAAATGTGGCCCTCATTCTCATACCGAATGGTTAGCTTGTTGTCCTTACCCACAGTATCAGGCTCCAGGGACGAGATATTGACAGTCGAACCGATAAGCCCAAACAGCAAAGGCTGGAATACCATCCACAGGACACCTGTTACATCCTCCACGGGATTCTGTAACGACAGCAATACGTGTTTGTAGCGAGAATTCTATAGTTATACAAACATGGTAATGTGGCGAGGATTCTGTAGTTATACAAACACGGTAATGTAGCGAGAATTCTGTAGTTATTATACAAACACGGTAATGTAGCGAGAATTCTGTAGTTATACAAACACGGTAATGTAGCGAGGATTCTATAGTTATACAAACACGGTAATGTAGCGAGGATTCTGTAGTTATACAAACACGGTAATGTAGCGAGGATTCTGTAGTTATACAAACACAGTAATGTAGCGAGGATTCTGTAACGATAAGGATAAATGTTTGTAACGAAGATTTTGTTTCATACAAATAATTGTTTGTAGCGAGCATTTTATAACGATAACGATAATGGTTTGTAACAAAGATTCTATAATTATACAGATAAGGGTTTGTAGCGAGAATTCTGCTATCTATGTAAGTTTAGAAAACTCACTGAAATATGACAGGGTTAAACCTTGAGAATAATAAAGAAAAGTGGGAAATAACACCATTGGTACTGAAGGGCACACACAGAAGTAAAAACAAGTGGGTATCTTAGTGGCCATGCGTCAAAGCATACTTGTTCCTTTATGCCAACTCCTCATTTTTCGAAAAAAAAGAGAACAAACAAACGTATCCAACAAGAATTCAGCATTTAAGTAGACATTTAAGTCATAGGCTTCCGTGGTGCTAACATTCTCAACCTTCAAACAATATCAATGAGTATGTACATAGTATTTCGGTCAAAGAAATATTTGTTTGTCCACTTCATTTAATGTATAACGCTGCAGAACGCATCTGACAGAATGCAGCGACATATGTCAGGAAAAAATATGCAATACTGATGAAAATTAATTATTTTAGGCATGTAAATAGGCACAAATATCTGGAAAAGATTATTATTGATTGGGTGTACCGCGGAAGCGGAGATAAGGAAAAATTTTGCAAGAATGTTAAAGTGATACAATTCTGCATAAAGCAAGCCAATAGATAACCAATTAGTTACATAACGTTAAAAGAAATGTGAATACGCGATTGTGGAAACTCAGCAGGCAGGAGAAACTGCAACAATCAAAAATATGTTTTAAACAAGAATACAGTTTATTCAAGTACTTTCAACCAATAATTGCACGGAAACTATTATTTACCTTCTGCCCTGTTCCTCTATACTCATCGTTCCACCGATAGGCGGCGACAAACGCAACAGTCAAACAACCAAGTGGACCGCTTCCGGACCAATCAACAGCTTTACTTCCAAATATGGCCATTAAACCTCCAGCCAATAGCAGCGCAGATCTAAAGAGGACAAGGTTCTTCTGTGAAAGCAACAAAAACAACAGAAATGAAATTGTTTCAAAGAAATTATGTCCTGCTATATTTTAAGTCATAATGTTTGAAATTAGGGTACTTTTGGTAATAGCAGAAGGAAGATGTAGCAAGGAAGTTAAAAGGCTTTCGAACGCGGTTCGTGAGTCGCTTACCAGGTGGCCGAAACACAGACGCGACCGATTTGTGCAGCAGACCGTGTCGCGTTGTGTTATAACGTGTTGGTATGGGAGCTGGTTATTCAGAAAGCAATGGCAAACTACTGAACGTAAAATTTGCCTAGTGCATCAACAGCAGCTGAAAATTGCTGGTGTTGACTGCAACGTCCTGCAAGGGATAAAAAAAAAAAATCGAGTTGAGGGAAATAGTTCTTAAGAGGAATATTGAGCGAACTCCGATGTACGGAAGTAAGTCATAGACAATTAGCAAAGTGAGAAAGCTGTGATGTTTAATATGACCACAACATTTCAGTTTCTGAGAATTGTTGCTGGTAATGAAACAGTTTTCTTCCATGTTCAGATCTTGCAGAATTTTCAGTATTTCTTTTTATCTTAATCCATGGTATTTTAAGAACTTGTTTTGTGACTTCCATAGCCTATATTTTTTACTTTACTGACTGCGAATGGTCCACAGCTGATATCCTTATGTTGCCACGGGAAAGATTCATATTCTCAAATTGATTGCTTGTATCTTCATTTGTTTTCTGGTATTGTGCCGTGGGCTTAAATACCATTTAAAATAAGCAATTCCCCTAGCAGGAATGTAATGTGAGTCTATGAAGTATTTGGACCATCACTTCTTCTCTTCTTTGCCTTCTTCGTCTTCTACAACGCCTTCTTCTTCGTCGTCGTCGCGGCTTCGTCGTCAGCTGCCTGCTACTTCTGCTGCTGCTACTTCTGCTGCTGCTGCTTCTGCTGCTGCTGCTGCTGCTGCTGATTGTGCTGCTGCTACTTCTGCTGATGCTTCTTTTGCTGCTGCTACTTCTGCTGCTGCTACTTCTACTGCTGCTACTTCTGCTGCTGTTACTTCTGCTGCTGATGCTTCTGCTGCTGCTACTTCTGCTGATGCTGCTTCCTCTGCCGCTGCTTCTACTGCTGCTGCTGCTGCTGCTTCTTCTTCTGCTGCTGCTGCTTCTTCTTCTTCTTTTTCTCTTGTATAAACTTCACTGTCTTTTTCAGTTCACTCTGTGGCCCGTAGAGTTGATCTCGCACTGTTGTTTGTCTAGGTCATAAGGTTTGCGAAGACCATCACATTTTTCAGGTCTAGTGCACGGAGATATAGGTGCTCAGTCATTCCTTCTGGCTGTGAACGGCGAGCCCTGGCATGTAAGCCTTGCCCAGCCATGCTAATGTCATTGTTAGCATAATGTCCTAACCACAACGTCAACGGATCCGCAGCTAGTTAACCTGTACAGCTATATCTCCCGCCTCCTTCTGACTTCTTTCGTCTTCCATAGTGTCAGTGTTTTAACTCTCGTCTTCTATAGTGTCAGTGTTTTAACTCTCGCCTTCCATAGTGTCAGTGTTTTAACTCTCGTCTTCCATAGTGTCAGTGTTTTAACTCTCGTCTTCTATAGTGTCAGTGTTTTAACTCTCGCCTTCCATAGTGTCAGTGTTTTAACTCTCGTCTTCCATAGTGTCAGTGTTTTAACTCTCGTCTTCCATAGTGTCAATGTTTTAACCCTCGTCTTCTATGGTGTCAGTGTTTTAACTCTCGTCTTCTATAGTGTCAGAGTTTTAACTCTCGCTTTCCATAGTGTCAGTGTTTTAACTCTCGCCTTCTATAGTGTCAGTGTTTTAACTCTCGTCTTTCATAGAGTGGGTGTTTTAACTCTCATTGGTCATAGTGTCTGTGTTTTAACTCTCGTCTTCTATAGTGTCAGTGTTTTAACTCTCGTCTTTCATAGAGTGGGTGTTTTAACTCTTGACTTCCATAGTGTCAGTGTTTTAACTCTCTTGTTCCATAGTGTCAGTGTTTTAACTCTCGTCTTCCACAGTGTCAGTGTGTTAACTCTCGTCTTCCACGGTGTCAGTGTTTTAACTCTCGTCTTCCACAGTGTCAGTGTTTTAACTCTCGTCCTGCACCGTGTCAGTGTTTTAACTCTCGTGTTCCATAGTGTGGGTGTTTTAACTCTCGTTGTTCATAGTGTCAGTGTTTTAACTCTCGTCTTCCATAGTGTCAGTGTTTTAACTCTTGTACACCCAGAACATCGGCAGTCCCGGTAGTTTAGTGGCTAGCACGTTTGCCTGCTTGTCCGGTGGTCTTGTTTTGGAATTCGTCTCGTGGGGAGGATTTCTTTAAACAAAACTGAACTGGACTCCTAGATCGACTCAACCTAAAACGTGTTAAACATTAATTATATATCCTTTACATGACGTTGTAATCAATCCCAGCATTTATTCGCTGTATATGATTTACTCGGCAATGTTAGTTCAGTAATTTGCCATTGCTTTCTGGACGGCCGACGCCTCATACAATCGAGATCAACGGAAATCGGCTTGTTTCCGAATCACCCGCTGCAGGTTTCGAACCCTCGGCTCGGTATGACGGGAGGTGATGAAACTGCGCGTCTCACCATAACCTAAACCACAGCGCCGGTTCCAAAGATGGGGACGAGGGTTGCCATTCTAGATGTTTAACATCTGGATCTAAATGTTTTTGCCTGCGTCCAGATGTCGTTTTGTGACGTCTAGATGTTATATTTAATTCTAGATGTTTTCTGTCAAAGAAAAGTGGCAGCCCCAATGGGCGCCATGCAGTGTTGCCATTTTAGTGCTTTTCGCACTAAATTTAGTGCTTTTTAAGTCATTTAGTGCGAAAAGTTTACTTTTATCGCGGCCGCGCAAATTTAGTGCTTCACAAAATATTTTTGGTGCTTTTTTGTGCTTTTTTGGGGTGGGTAAAAATTACTTTAAAAATCATTTTGGGAACACTAAAAAGCCGAATTTTAACTGAAGCGTGGGAGTAAAACAGTCTTAGTACGTTACCGCGCAATATTCAACTAATTTAACTCACTTTAATACGATTTAGCTGAAAGCGAACGCCATCTTGCAGACAAGTCCAAACTTCAATACATTAGCTTGTAATCGAGTTCATAATTTTGTGGTGTCTACATTATCCTTTCATTTAAGCTTATTTGTGTTTCACCATGAGCAAGAAATATTGTCAACATTTCAGAGAACAGTGGCTCTGTGACACGAGATTTCAAAAATGGTTGTTAAAAGTAGACGGAGATATACTAAGTGTTTTTGCAAATATTGCAAATGTTCAATTGCAGCCAGGTTAAATGATATTGAGAGGCAGATGAATACAACGAAACATCAGAAAGCCGAACAACCATTCCGTACACAAAGGCAAAAAACAATTGCATTTGACAAACTGAAAGATGATATCAAAGAAACAGAAGGATGCATGTCTTTGTTCATAGCTGGCCATTGTTCGCTTCGCATTGTTGACCATGTAAGTGAACTCTGCAAGGTACACTTTAGTGACAGCAAAGGTTGCAAGAACTTTAAGCTTAGGAGAACTAAGTGCAGAGCAGTTATTTCAAATGTACTTGCACCATATTTCACAACAGACTTGACAGCTGATATTGGCAAAAGTAAATACAGCTTATTGATTGATGAGAGCAATGTCATTTCTGAAATTAAGCTACTTGGAGTAGCTATTAGGTACTATTCAGAGACAAGAAAGCAGTTTGTGGTTACTTACTTAGATTTAGTTGAACTGAGTGACTGCAACGCACAGGCAAGATGCAATACGTTAAAAGATTGTTTAAACAAGAATGGACTAGAGTTGCAAAGACTAGTTGCACTCTGCACTGACAATGCGTCTGTCATGACAGGTGTAAACAATGGAGTATATACAAAATTAAAATCCGAAGTCCCTCATCTGGTACTAATTAGGTGTGTATGTCATTCCCTTCAGCTGGAAAAATTGGATCACAGGAGGCATATACATGTTTCTTTCAATCATCATCCTCATCGCAGGAGCAAACACAGCAGGAAATAGCTACAGAAACTGAAGAGGAGTTGTTTGACTGGGGTTTGGCAGATCTGTAATAAACTTCATTCTAATATTCAGTGATAATAACAAATTATTATGTGCTACTTTATAACATTTTGAATGAATACCACCAGTGCTTGTTTTAGTGATTTCCCAAAAAATAGTATTGCAATTTGGTGCTTTTTTGGCTCGAAAGTAGTTCTGATTGGGATTTGGCGGATCTGGAATAAACTTCATTGTAATATGAAGTGATAATAATAAATTATACTGTGCTACCTTATTACATTTGTAATAAAAACAGTTGGTGCTTTTTTTTTTTTGGTGTTTCCCAAAAAAATTTTGTGCTTTTTAGTGCTTTTTTGGGTCGATTTTGGTGCTTTTTCATCAAAGGGAGATAGCAACACTGGCGCCATGAAATACACAGGAAAGCCAGCCGGCGGGTGTGGTACTGACTACGTCACACACCCAGTGCTGACTCGTCTATACAAGTACACGGCTAGCAACATAAACAAGGACGTCGTGAGGACATTGTTATCAAGCCTGCCGACAAGGGAGGGGCGTTAATGGTTTGGAGGAAAGACTTGTATATACAGGAAGGCAACAAGCAACTTAGGGATGCAACTTTCTACAGATCCATCCACCATGTAAGGGTTCTATTCCTTTCTCCCAACTGTTACGTCTCCGACGGCTTTGTCAGGATAATAACGACTTCCATTAAAAAGCCCACGAAATGTTGGATTTATTCCGCCTTCGAGGCTATCCTGATAAAGTTTTGTCTACAGCTCTTTACTGCTGTCAGACTATCAGTCGTGCCGAGGCTCTCTCCTCCAGACCGAAACCACGAAATAATAGACCGATCCTTTCACTAACCTACCATCTGTCAGGATCTCCATAGCCTGTAGGTGAACGACATCTCACGACAGGTCAACACCATCGGCAGCAAGGTGTCACCGAGTGCCAGCTAGCCATGACGCAATTGCCACCCAGTGGTCATCGTGATACACGGAACGCACGAGGGGGAGAAGGACCAAGAATACCTGTGTTGGGCAGACGGGTTCAGGACAGCGAGACAGGACGGACAGACAGAGAGAGTTGTGCTTGTATTCTCTGACTGCTGTGAGATAGCGTGGCTGACTAGTGGAGTGGAGTGTGTATAAGCTGCGACAGAGTGAGAGACATGTTGTATTAATATAAGATGTACCATGTATATACTTCATGTTGTAATCATGTACGCGTTGCGCCGAGTTAAGCGCGCAACTATTCACGAATGTACTTAATGTAAATAGTTTCCGTGATTAAAAGGTTACTACACGTGGCTGCGTGTGAGAGTCCAATCATTGAGAGTGTATGATTGTTTCATCCCCTGTTCTGAGAGAGCGAGCCAAATGTCCATATAATTTAAGATCATGACAGGGCGCCCATAATATTTCTGCCAAGAATATCCTCATAAGGCGCCTATCTATTCTCCAGGCAGACCCCGCCACCCTCACGATGTCTTTTCAGAGGCTCCTTTGGTGGCTTACAGGCGGGATCGTAACCTCAGTGATGTGCTGGTCCATAGTAGTCTACCCCAACCTCACAAGTCTCTTCCTGGCACGGTGGCTTGTCTTCGATCTCGTTGTAAGACCTGTCCACATGTCCTTCAAACCCAGAGTCTGACTTTCCCTAAGACCACTTTCCACATCCGTGAGGGTTTCTCATGCACGAGTCGCAACGTTATCTATGCGATCATTTGCACACGTTGTGTCATGAGATATATTGAAGAAACAGGTCTATGTCTTGCTGACAGGTTTAGGCAACATCTCTCTGATATCGACAGTGGTGTCCAGAAACCGGTATCCATACACTTCAACAGTTCTGACCACTGTGGCGTGGTCTGAGATACAGGTCACAGCGATCACATCGTGCGCATCTCACGAACGTGATCGTAAGACATTGGAAAACCGTCTCATTTTCCAGTTAGGTTCACTCTCCCCTTACAGCCTTAATGTCCAACATTGTTTCATTTAACTTCTTACTCTCCCCCCCCCCCCCCCCCCATCCCCGCAGTTGTATAGTCCACCAGAAAATGGTGGTAGCATATCCTTTACAGAACGTCGCAATCAACCCAAGAATTACATTTGTTGTTTGTGATTTCTTGGCAAGTTTGAGTTTAGTGGCTTGTCATTGCTTTCTAAGCGACCGGCACTCATACCATTCTATGCTAACCAACGCAGGGCGGACTACATTCAAAGCGCCCGTAGCTGTGTTTCGAACGCGGTATGCGGAATTGCGAACTACGTCCGTGATACCTTCGCCACAGAACCGGCTATAGTCCACTGCTAATCCCCCATTTTGCTGTTCGCTCACATAGGCGTTTCCCCATCCGTCCCATCGTTTGGCTAAGTCAATCCCTGAGCTTCTAACGTTATAGATCTTTGGTCCATCGACCCGCTTGAATCATACATCCGGTTCATTCCGTCCACATCAAACGCATTAAGCACTTAAGACGTATTCAGCTAAACAAGGATTCAGATAAGTAGCCTTTGTGTTTTCATGTAGTGCTGCTTGCTTGCCTTCGCTGGCTGTGATCTCCAGCGCGAAGTCCTGTATGTCGGATGAAAACATTCTGTTGTCCAATATCAGTGTGATGTCATACCGGACTGAGGTTTGCGTGAGTATCCCGTGTCCCATGTCTGGCTTATTGGTGTGCAGACTGGTGGTTCCTCGCCGTGCAGGCAAATACTCTCCGACTTCGGAAGAATCAGCGATCCTACTACGTCAGCCAGGACCCGAAGGGACCTGTTGCCCAGGACGCACGACTAGGACGTGTTAGTAGGTCTTGGCCAATATAGAACCTCGCCGCTGGTGCCTTGGAAACACCTCTGCGTCCCTTCTCATGTAGTGTTTTTCGTGTAGCTGTGTGTCTATTTGTATTTGTTCTGTGCTGACGAAGACTTTGGCCACAACGTCCATTTTGTTTCTTGTAAACGTGTTCTAGTAAAGCTCACAATCTACTTCTTGTTTTTTGGTGATTGATTCGTAGCACCATATACACACTACGCACCGAGGCGCGGAAAAGACCAAACAAAATCGATGTTTGGACTCGCAGTTCACAACCAGAGGGAAAGACGGGCCATCTATGTCTCCGTGAACTCAGACCTGAAAAATGTGATGTTCCTAACACTTTACATATCCACAGCCGGTTCCTGTAGTAGTAGTAGAACACAATTGTGGCACTACACATTGCTGCTGATAATTGTGAAAGCCTAAAAAAAATAATTCAACGAAGACTCACAACTAATCACGTATGGAACGAATGTAGTTTTGGAGCCTTCCTGTTTACAAATAGTTGCCGAATACGTGTTGTTCTAACTTTTGTTCTACGGCTAATTTCTGACAATATCCGGTGTAAATAATTAATGGAATCTTAGTCTGGCTCCACATAATATTGTTATGTTAGAATGTATAGTTTTTTTTTTCTAGCTTTTAAGGGCGTATTATGTTTACAAAATTAGTCAGTCAGTCGCGGTTCCAACTTCACGGCAAAGGTTCGTAGGCTCCGTTCCTGTGTAAGTGAATATTACACAAAATGCTTCGTGCTGCCCCATGAAAAAAAGTGTAACAGACAGGAGTGTCGACAAGCCAACAGCCAATACAGGTATATACGAATAAGGCCGCAGCCAGAATGCCAACACAAATGTCCGCCAAGAAAAATACAATTCACTGTCGATGGAAGCGGTAGTCACTAGAAAACCAGCATAAGGCAAACTATGTTTACACAGTGTTCATTGATCCAAGACTGGAGATTGTGTCAGACTACGAACGCATATCTGCACGACAGATGATGATGATGATGATAATGATGGTATGTTTCATTTTATGTACAAAAATCACAAGTGCATATATGTATAGCTATTATTAAGCTATTGTCATTGAATGTAAGAAAGAGAGTACCCAAGTGCTATATAGAACATGTTTTGCTGCATGGCAGTGAATCTGGGGACGTAAATGAACAAATTAGGAAGAACTGGGAAGCAACAGAGATGTTGTTCCAGAGACTTACGTTGCGAATTCCTTGGACTGCCAGAGTAACTAACACCGACTGTCTGAAAGAGGCTAATGAAACTATAAGACTATATTCAACAATAAAAATGAGACAAACGGCTTTCTTTGGTCATGTGATGAGCAGAGAGGCATTGGAAAATATCGTGACAACTGAAAAGATCAAGGCGAAGAGAGGTGAGGACAAACAAAGAAAAGTAATGCGAGATGGACTGAGACGTTGGCATGGAGGAATATCATCAGCATAGTTGATCTAGAACACAAAAGACCGTGATCTGTGAAGAGACATTCATGCCTAGGCCAGCTGGCAAGGCACTTGATTATGATGAGAATTCACAATTTGTTTAATTGTAATCGGGTCATTGTAGTATGTATATATGCATTGTTAAGTGTTCTCTCTCTCTCTCTCTTTCTCTCTCTCTCTCTCTCTCTCTCTCTCTCTCTTTCTCTCTCTCTCTCTCTCTCTCTCTCTCTCTCTCACACACACACACACACACACACACAAACATAGACACAAGAACTATCTGTTGAAACACAAAAACACACACACCCACTAGTCCATCCATCCATCCATCATGTGCCATGCCGGTAAGCGTGGGCGGTCATGTTCTGCAATCTCACTCGATCAACAGAGTCGTGGATCAGTTCCGTGTTTCTGTCTCGACCATGCCACAAGGCCAAGCCATCCAGATACTTGTTTCTAGGTCTTCCCCTTGGTCTGTTCCCCTCGATCTTACCAGTTGTCACCAAGTTCTCCAAATCATTTCTTCTCATAACATGCCCAAAAAATTGTGACTGTCTACGTCTAATGTCTCTGATCAGTTTACGATCTTCATTTGTTTCTTGAAGGACTTGTTCATTGGTCTTTCTGGCTGTCCATGGTATTCTTTGCATTTTCCTCAGAAACCACATTTCTACAGCCATCAGATGTTTTTCAGCCTGGCTGCTCATTGTCCAAGCTTCACATCCATATAAAAGTACAGGTTCTATGTAGCATCTCAACACTCTTTTTCTCGTTTCAATTGACATCTTTTTATTGGTCAGTATGTTTTTCATCTTGCTAAAGGCTACTTTTGCCATGGCGATTCTTGTTCTAATCTCTTCAAGGCATCTCCCATCAGATGTTATTACTGTTCCGAGGTAATTGTACCTATTCACTTGTTGAAGAATATTCCCATTTACTTGTATATTACACTGTGGTATTTCGTTCTTCTTAGTGACGACCATAATCTGTGTCTTTTTACAATTTAATTCTAACCCTTGTTGTTCACTGTGTGTAACAACCGCATCTACTAAATTTTGCAGGTCCTGTTCATTGTCTGCAATCAAGACTGTATCATCTGCATATCTAATGTTATTGATGCACCGTCCCCCAATGTTGATTCCTTCCATATTTTCAATATTTCTGAAAATATTTTCACTGTACAGGGAAAACAGATCTGGAGACATTACACATCCCTGTCTCACACCTCTCTTAATAGGCTGATATTGGCTTACTTCATTATCAACTCTTATGGCAGCTTGTTGTTTCCAATATATGTTTTTTACAAGTCTAAGGTCTTTCCCATCAATTTGTAGATCTTCAAGCATCCTTATCATGTTGACATGTCTCACTTTATCAAAAGCCTTTGTGTAGTCAATGAAGCAAAGGTGTAGATCTTTGTTTACTTCTATAGAACGTTCGATTACGGTTCTCAGTATATACACAGCATTTACTGTACCCTTGCCTACTACAAACTCACATTGTTCTTCTCCTATTTCAGGTTGTATTTTCCTCCTAACTCTTTGCATGATAATTCTTAGCAAAATCTTCGTGATGTGACTCATTATACTAATTGTTCGATGTTGATCACATTCCAAGGCTCCTGATTTCTTTGGGATTGCAATAAATACAGAATTACATAACTCATGAGGTATATTTCCAGTATCATTTATTGTATTAAGCAGACTGGTAACTGTATCTATTCCATATTCTTCTAAAGCATTAATCATTTCTGTTGTGACGCTGTCTGGACCGGGGGTTTTGCCAGATTTCATATGATTAAGAGCATTCTGAACCTCCATCTTCAAAATTGCTGGCCCTTCATTGTTATTTTGAACAATATATTGTTCGTCTCTGCTATCGTCATAAAGGTTTTTCACGTAATCTGACCATACATGTAAAATCTGATCTTTTTCTATTATGAAAAATAGTACCCGCTAGTATACAATAGAAAACTATGACGTGCGAAATGAAGAAACGAAACAACTTACACTAGATTTCTGCGGTAAATACCACAGCACGACTCCATAGACAACACCAAAGGCGACGCCCGCGAGAGCTTCCAGCGGGCCCTTGAACACTGTCCAGACGAGGTTGCCTGCACAGAGACTTGCTTGTCAGTGACAGCACAGAGGACAGCTTTTGCTGAAGTTATTAGTTATAACCTAAGAACCGACATCGCTGCACTTATTAGATTCCCACATGCGAGCCATCCCCTCTTTCAACAATCAACGAAGAGTCATATTACTAATGGTTCCAACCGCCATCCGATTGAATGTTCTCCTGGCCTTCTCTCTCAGTTTTGAGATTCGCCCAGAACCCCTGCCGATCCCCCGTCATATCATTCTCTCCACATACGGGTTCTCAGTGTTTCACCACTTTCTCCACCTGGTCCCACAGTACCCGACCACTTCTCCTATGTCTTTTGCTTACACGATTAAGAGCCGAAGGATAAAATATTTCGCCAAATGTGACTTCCCATTTGGACGGCAGGACGATATATCACCATACTAGGGCCATCGTGTACTTTGTTTTGTTTCGTGGTATCTTCTGCAATTTCAATGCCCAGTGAATGGAAATTTACATTGTTTATTTGGCACTGAATCAGTTAAATTCTCAAAGCTCAGAGAAAAACCCCATGTGGAGGATAAATCACGTACTGGTGATTTCTGTCTTTGTCAAGAATACTTAGTTGAAAACACACACACACACACACACACGCACACGCACACAACGCGCACACACACACAACGCACACACACACACAGATAGACACACATTAACATGTGATGTCTCTTCTTTCCTCGACTCAACACAGAAGTGGTAATGGACGCAAGTCGTAATCTCGCTTACCTCGTTCGAAACACATATGCTGGCGATTTGGCAGCAGGTCGCCTTGCGTTTTTGTTTATATAATGGTATGACCACCGTTCGCTTAGACATCAGTGGCAAACTACTGACCGTAAAGTCGCCTAGAAATCACAAAAAGAAAAATAAACGCTGGGGTTGACTGCCGACGTCCTGTAAAGAATATGCGACTAACTAACTAATGTATGTTACCTGATGAGAAATTGATACCCAGCATCACCCCGAACCCTGTGATGGCCAGTACAGCGTCCAGGGAGCAAGCGGCAATGACCAGTGTGGGAATGCTTTTATTCAGGCCATACCCTCGGTCTGATAGTCCCAGCAAAGAAGGCACCACAACAGCAGGGGAGACAACAGCTAAAACAAACCTGGCGATGGAAGATGGAATCAAATCGCACGCAATGGGAGACGAAAATGATATCTCTGCTGGTAAGGGCGACAATGCAGCAATGTTACTGTACTCCTTCATTCTTCATAGTTCCTCTTTCGTGGGGATTGCGTTACATATACAGGATGTTTGTAAAGTCTCATTGCATTTTGATTGGTGCAGTGGATCACGTTGTTCCACAACCGACTGTCATCACGGTTTTGATAAGTTCAACCGATGATCATCTTCAATGGTTAACAAGACCATTGATGAGTTAATGATGCTGACATACAGGTCACGTCGATCAAATCGTGCGCATCCCACGAACGAAACCGTAAGAGATTGAAAACCTTCTCATCTTCCAGTTGGGTTCACTCTCCCCTCACGGCCTCAATGTTCAACACAGTTTCACTTAATTCCAAAACCCCACTCCTCCCACCCCTTAGTTGTATAGTCCACTAAAAAGGTAGTTGCACTCCTTTGCAGGACGTCGCAGTCAACCCCCAGCATTACTTTTGCTGTTTGGGATTTCTTGGTAGGTTTGCGTTCAGTGGTTTGCAATCGTTTTCTGAGCGACCGGCACTCATGCCCCTCTGTGAAGACCAACGCAATGAAATCTTTCGCAGCTGTGTTTCGAGCGCGGAACGAGAAATTGCCAACTGCGTCCGTGACATCTTCGCCAATCCTAATTTTTACCTTCCGCTCATAATGGCGCCTCTCCACCCCACCCCCTTCCCGCTTATTCTCCCGCCGAGTGGCTTAGCCAGTACCTGAGCTTCTGACGGTATTGACCTTTGAGCCGTTGACCATACATCCGGTTCATACAATTCACTGATAGTCTAACGTGCGGCAGTCGCTCTAAGCAATGATTCAGATTCAGATAAGTACCCTTAATATTGTCACGTGGTGCGTTTCATGTAGTTTTGTTTCGGTTTGTGTTTGTTCTGTGCTGATGAAGGCTTTGGCCTAAACGTTCAATTTGTGTTTTGTAATCGTGTTTCAATAAAGCTCACAATCTACTTCTCGTTAATTGGTGATTCATTCATTATCATCTTCAATACCACACTGCCAACTCTTCGGTAAATAAGGTTGTCCGTATCCGCCCGCTCCAATAGTCTTGTTTCTCCATCAGTGCTTTCTCCAACTGCATGTTCTCCAGCTGTATCTCCATAAACTGGTTGTACGGACAGTTCCTCCGATGTTACTTATCCAGCTAGGGGCAATAGACACCCACACAGTTCAACTTCTGCTGGGAGAGGCTGAGTTTGTCCTTTGATGTAGTAGTGTCGATTTGTCACCATAAACTAAAAAAAAGCACTCTGTCTGTCTGTCTGTCTGTCTGTCTGTCTGTCTGTCTGTCTGTCTGTCTGTCTGTCTGTCTGTCTGTCTGTCTGTCTGTCTGTCTGTCTGTCTGCCTGTCTGTCTGTCTGTCTGTCTGTCTGTCTGTGCGGGATAGGGGGTATCCCCTATCAAAGGAGAAGTAAGGCGCCTCCTTCCCTCCTCTAGCCTACTGGACACCCTTGGGCAAGGTGGAGTACCCGTTCAGCCTCCCGATCAGGGTTACGTGAAGCCATGGGTGCAGGTGGTGGATGAAGCTGGAGAGCAGCCGACAGATAGTTGTAGGTTATGGTCTCCATCTTCACGACGGTAGGCAGATGATCCCATTTTTTGGAGGAGACAATGGCTACGGTCACTGACCAGTATGGTCACTGTTAGGAACGAAAGCAATGGCAAACTACCTTCTTTACAGATGCCAAGAAAATCATGTTGTGTGGACTCATCGGTTCAGAATGCTCTTAACCATATGAAATCTGGCAAGACCTCCGGTTCAGACAGCATCACAACAGAAATGATTAATGCTTTAGAAGAATATGGAAAAGATAAAGTTACCAGACTGCTTAATATGATACTGGAAATATACCTCGTGAATTATGTAATTCCGTATTTATTGCAATCCCAAAGAAATCAGGAGCCTTGGAATGTGATCAACATCGAACAATTAGTCTAATGAGTCACATCACGAAGATTTTGCTAAGAATTATCATGCAAAGAGTTAGGAGGAAAATACAACCTGACATAGGAGAGGAACAATGTGGGTTTGTAGTAGGCAAGGGTACAGTAAATGCTGTGTACATACTGAGAACCGTAATTGAACGTTCTTTAGAAGTAAACAAAGATCTACACCTTTGCTTTATTGACTACACAAAGGCTTTCGACAAAGTGAGACATGTCAACATGATAAGGATGCTTGAAGATCTACAAATTGATGGAAAAGACGTTAGACTTGTAAATAACATATATTGGAAACAACAAGCTGCCATAAGAGTTGATAATGAAGTAGGTCAATAACAGCCTATTAAGAGAGGTGTGAGACAGGGATGTGTAATGTCTCCAGATCTGTTTTCCCTGTACAGTGAAAATATTTTCAGAAATATAGAAGATATGGAAGGAATCAACATTGGGGGACGATGCATCAATAACATTAGATATGCAGATGATACAGTCTTGATTGCAGACAATGAACAGGACCTGCAACATTTAATAGATGCGGTTGTTACACACAGTGAACAACTAGGGTTAGAATTAAATTGTAAAAAGACATAGATTATGGTCGTTACTAGGAAGAACGAAATACCACAATGTAATATACAAGTAAATGGGAATATTCTTCAACAAGTGAATAGGTACAATTATCTCTGAACAGTAATAACATCTGAAGGGAGTTGCCTTGAAGAGATTAGAACAAGAATCGCCATGGCAAAAGTAACCTTTAGCAAGATGAAAAACATACTGACCAATAAAAAGATGTCAGTTGAAACGAGAAAAAGAGTGTTGAGGTGTTACATACAACCTGTACTTTTATATGGATGTGAAACTTGGACAATGAGCAGTCAAGCTGAAAAACATCTGATGGCTGCCGAAATGTGGTTTCTGAGGAAAATGCAAAGAATACCATGGACAGACAGAAAAACCAATGAACAAGTCCTTTAAGAAACAAATGAAGATCGTAAACTGATTAGAGACATTAGACGTAGACAGTCATAATTTTTTTGGGCATGTTATGAGAAGAAATGAATTGGAGAACTTGGTGACAACTGGAAAGATCGAAGGGAACAGACCAAGGGGAAGACCTAGAAGTAAATACCTGGATGGCTTGGCCACGTGGCATGGTCGAGACAGAAACATGGAGCTGATCCACGACTCTGGTGATCGAGTGAGATGGCAAAACATGACCGTCCACGCTTACCGGCATGGCACATGATTGATGGATCTGTCTGTCTGTCTGTCTGTCTGTCTGTCTGTCTGTCTGTCTGTCTGTCTGTCCGTCCGTCCGTCCGTCCGTCCGTCCGTCCGTCCGTCCGTCCGTCCGTCCGACCGTCCGTCCGTCCGTCCGTCCGTCCGTCCGTCCGTCCGTCCGTCCGTCCGTCTGTCTGTCTGTCTGTCTGTCTGTCTGTCCGGAAACTGCAGACGTTTGCATTTGAATGGCATATCTTTTGGAATCATTGGGATGCGAGGCAACAGTACATCTTTCACACTTAAAATTGTAGCTTCGATGATATTTTTCAGAGTTGGAAAATTTTCACGTATCTAAAATAGATCCATTATTTTTACGAAAACTTTGAAGATGCCTTAAAGTTGTTATCACTTTGTTTATACCAGATACCGGCTCTGTGGCTAAGGGCTAGCGAACGCGGTGTGTGAGCCCGTATACTCGGGTTAGAAACACAGCGGTGCTGGTTTTTTCGAAAAAGGTATAGGGGCCGGTCGTTCAGAAAGCAATGGCAAACTACTGAACGTAACACTTGCCTAGTACATCAACAGCAGCTGAAAATGCTGGTGTTGACTGCAACGTCCTGTAAGGGATACGAAACAAATTTAAAAAAAAAATACCAGATACGTCTGTGGTGCACAGAGTATATGTTCGGCCCTTTCCCGTTCCCGTTGCGTTCCCGTTCCCGGTGTGTGTTTGTGTGTGTGTAAGTGTGTGTGTGTGTGTGTGTGTGTGTGTTTGTGTGTGTGTGAACTCAACGCAAGAGACAAATCGTGCGTCAAACACGCTAAAACTCAGCGCTCCGTAACAATTCAAAATAACTGCATGACACAAAACTATGTTGTTTTGGGGACTCTTAGTCTCATATACAAGCTTTTCAGCCAAATGTGACCCTATGCTTGAGCTGTGTGGTTGCGACCGCCACGTTTGTGAGTTTTATCGGAACCAGATATGCATACAAGAGGTAACATAGACATATTTATAGACACATTTCAAGCAAACGAAAGAATAATAATAATAATAATAATAATAATAATAATCAGTCTAGATGACCAGATATCCGCACATTACTGCACTTTGATCTTAGCCAAAAGGCCAAAAAACGGAATTAACAGGAAGCTTCAGAACCAGTTTGTGTCGTGTCTGTTACTTCTAAGCATCTAATGATTTATAACTATTATGTACCCCCAATAATTAATCAAACACAAAAGATCTCCAACTGAATATGTCCAACAATGATGTTCAACATCATTTATATTTATATCATTATGGCCAATATAGAGGGCAGAGGACAACGTACAAAGTAGGAAAGATATATGAGCCTGAAAGAATAGAACGAAGGCAACAGATCCAAACGAGACTAGATATCTTACGGCAAGGTCAAACCTATTTTGATAAAGAATGACCGAAGAATAGCGGCATGAATCCATTAGAAGGTCTAGTGTTTTTCAACGATCGATTACTCGTATGTCACCATCATGTATATTATTGATCCTTAAAGATCGTTGGAAAATTACACGAGAAATAATTTTATTTGCCGTTCTTCAGTTTTTTTTTTATTGCCGTTGAGTTTTCCTGCTTCAAAGTTTGTTGAAAGAGTTTCACACCCTGGACACCTTATCCGTTAATGATTTAGACTGAATTTCGTTAAGACACTCTTCAGCAACGACACTGGTGATCGAGTGAAATGGCGAGTCATGACCGCCCACGCTTTCCGGCATGGCATATGATTGATTGATTGATGTTCAACACAGCAGTCACGAAACAATCCATCAGCAGGGCTTCAAAATAAAACATTGATTGAACATACATTAATAGCCATAAAATGAGTGCTGAAGTCCGTCTCTGTCATTCAACTACACAATCGTATCAAATCATGAATATTTGTACTCCTCGTGATAACTATTACCCCAGATCTTCGTATCTCATGCAGCCGTTCATAGCGATAGACCTTCCTCGCTCATTTGACTATCAAAAACAGCTGAAAAATGCCAGTGTTGACTGCAACGTCCTGTAAGGGATATGCAACATTAAATAAACAATGAATTTTCAGCATTCTTCTACAACACCACATCTCCAAGGCTTCTAGGCAAACATGTAAATTAATAAACACACAGAAACTTACGCCAACATAAAGGCCCAAGTCCAGGACAGTCCTAGTATAAACCTGGCTGCCACTGCGTCCACCACGACCTCGGCTATACTAGGACAGAAGGCCAGTCGCAACACCACAAAGGACAAACGTCTCAAGGCCACAGGATCAAGGCCGAGTCCAGCCTTCGTCAGAATCACCGTCAGAGCGATATTTCTGTGAGATAACATTGTTAACTTACATCATGCTGTCATACATTATCATCATCATACAACAATGTTAACTTACATCATGCTGTCATACGTTATCATCGTCATCCAACATTGTTAACTTACATCATGCTGTCATACATTATCATCGTCATACAACATTGTTAACTTACATCATGCTGTCATACATTATCATCATCATACAACATTGTTAACTTACATCATGCTGTCATACATTATCATCGTCATACAACATTGTTAACTTACATCATGCTGTCATACATTATCATCCTCATACAACATTGTTAACTTACATCAGGCTGTCATACATTATCATCATCATACAACATTGTTAACTTACATCAGGCTGTCATACATTATCATCGTCATACCCGTGCTGATGAACATCATGCTTATGTATAAACGAGTAATTAAATTAAGTATTACAGTGCCGAAGGATAATATATCGCCAATTGGTACCTCCCATTTGTATAGAGGGACGATATATCGCCATAATAGAGTCGTGATGTTATTTGTTTTGTTTCATGGTATCATTCGCAGTTGCAATGCTCAGTGAATGGAAATTTGCATTATAATACTTTTTCATTTGTTTGTGAACCATGTTTGGTCTAAACCTACATTTGTTTGGCGCAGAATCAGTTAACACACTGTATGTGTGCTATGGCAAATGTAGCCTCTTGCAAGATGGAAAACATATTGACTAATACAAAGATGTCAATTGCAAAGAGTAAAAGAGTGTTGAAGCGCTACATAGAATGTTTACTTTTGTATGGGTGTGAAACGTGGACAATGAGCAGACAAGCTGAAAAAAATCTAATAGCAGAGGAAAAGTGGTTTCTGGAGAAAATGCAAGAAGAAAAAATGAGAAGAAACAAATGAAAACGGTAAACAGACTATAGAAATTATTCGTTATGGGAAGAAATAAACTAGAGACCTTGGTGACAACTGGCAATATTGATGGGAAAAGAACAAAAGGAAGACAGAGAAATAAATATCTGGATGACTTGGCTACATGGCATGGTTGAGACAGGAACACTGAGCTGATACACGACTCTGGTGATAGTGTGAGGTGGCAAAACATGACAGCCTACGCTTATCGTCAAGTCACATGATGACAATTACGTGTGCCGTCCTATAAAAGTAACAGATGAATTTGGAAAATGGCATCATGGCTCTATAACTCTAGGAAGCGAAAAATCCCAACTGTACCTCCACGAGGTAGAGGATTGGAAACACACCAAGGTGTGGAAAACCTAGTTCTGGGGGTTGAGTTTCCACTGGGATAAGTGGACAACTCTGCAGCTGAGCTGAGCAGGGTACTTACTGGTCCTGACGGTCGGACATTTCCGTCGAAGGCAGACGTAACATACCCTTGTGCGGGTGCGGTAGACAAGGGGAAACCACCAGATTATCTCCCCAAGAATTCACGAGTTTCCGCAGATCTGAAACTGAAATCTGTGGAGATTCTTTTAAAAAAGTCTTAAAAGTCAAGACCAGACCGACGAGGAATAAGGTGATGAACGTGATAATAAATCGACTTCAATGACCCGCGTATTTCCCCATATGTCTCGCTCCGTTTCCGCAGAACGGCCTACCGAAAGCATCGCACAAAGCACGAACTCAGTAGCTCCAGCTACGACCCCCAGGAGTCTCCGAAAAAATGCACTCGTGAACCGAAAGACGTAGCCCGGAATCGAACCAACAACCTTCCGAGCGCGAGGCAGACGGCGTACTATTATGACACTTATGGAGATTCAGGAAAGCCTACGCCAGTTGACAGAGCCCATAATGATGATGATGGTGATGCATGCTGAAAAATGAGTACTTTGGTGTTCACATTTTGAGGAGTAAAATAGGATCTACAGTTAGTTGCTCGATCTAATTATATTAAATGGCGAGCAAGAATCAGCTGCCTTAACAGATTCAGTGGCACACAAAAAGTAGGTTTCCACAAAACAAAATTAGATGGCGGAAAATTGGAAGTAGAGGTGTGTCACAGTTATAGCTTAAAAGTTGTTGATGTGGTAACAGACATGTAATATTATTTATACAATTAAAGGGGGTTTTATAGGGAAAACTATTGTATTTATATTTTAACTATAGTTTGATTTATAAACCTATGGTAGTAAAGGGAAGTTTGAATAAGACCATTTATCATCTCATTGCACTTAATCAGTTAAAGAATGTTCACGTTACACATGCATAAAAAAGTCCATGTCCTTAGCAGGACATTGCAATCAACCCCTGCCCATATTGGTTGTTTGTGATTTACAAGACAATATTATATTCAGTAGTTTGCCATTGCTATCTCTGAACGAGAAGTCAATAGTCCAACTGACTGGTGTGTGAAACGAAACTCTGACGTGTACAAGAAGTAGGGGTATGTCACAGAGGAAACACTTAGATTAAAAGAAGAAACAGTCGAGTTTAGTCGATGGATCAACATCACGGCACACGGGTGCAACCCATAAGTACTCCGTTCTCCCCCTAATTCAAGCCGGAGTCCGGAGAAACTCAGCTCAGTGCACGAACTCCGTAGCACCGGCGAGGATCCTGTAATACTTTGGGTAGATTTTTAACTCGAAATTTTGCCCGTTAGGCTACTCTTTTTCGATTTCTAACTGCCAAGGGATGTTTTACGTGCGCAACAATATACACGGACGTCCGATCTCACTACCCAGAGACCAGGGGAAATTTTATTACTAGAAGTCCACGAGAAAAAATCCCGGTCATCACCGGGGCTTGAACCCGGGACCTCCAGCACTCGAGACGGACACCATACCTCGAGACCACGCAGCCCGCTTAAAAAAAAAAAAAAAAAGAAGAAACAATATAATTAAAACGAATAGAAATCTAATCCAATAATCTTAAAAACAAGAACCACACGAGAAAAACCCAGAAGCGCAGTAAGAAAAGTCAAGAAAGAGTACATTCTGAACACAAATAGTAGAACATGCACAGTTGCATGACAACCACGGAGATGTGTTCCAGGAATCTGAACATTCACAAGAATGTGTTCCTTTAGTGAATTGAAACACAGAAGCCACACAGAATATGTTGCACAATTTATTGCCTGGCATATTTCGCTGCATCTCGTCAGGCGCATACTGACGAGTTATATATTATATGAAGTGAATACATGAATAATGCTTTATCTGAAATGCCTACAAGACATAGTCTCAGGTAATGTTCGAATGTGAAGCATTTGCTATCACCACGGTAATTTCGTGTTAAATTTGAAATTATCGAGAGGATAATAAATGCTTCACATTAGAACAATACCTGTGACGAGTATGTGTTTTAAGTGTTTCAGCTAAAATATTATTTATTTATTCACTTCATATGATATGTGACCCTGCATTATGCACCTAATAAGATGCAACGAAATATGCCAGGCAATAAATCGTGCAACATATCGTTTGTGGCTTCTGTGGTTACAATCAGAACACGAACTAGTGAACACAGACCATCATTAACCGACTCTATGGCTTAGGGGATAGTGAAACGCAGTTTCACAATTGCTCGACACACCGAGTCGAGGGTTAGAAACCAGCCGTGGGAGATCTGGAAGCAGACTGCTTGCGTTGATTTTGATGGCTTTAGGCTGTTTAGAAGGCAGTGTCAATCTACAGAATAATCATTGTCTAGTAAATTACACACAGCCAATAAATGCTGGGGTTGATTGAAACGTCCTGTAAAGGACATGCAGCTAACTTTAACAGACTATCATTGCAGGTGATACATGATAGATTACAGGTAATAAATGATAGAACTCTTAATACTTTACTAAACACAATGATGCATACGAAACATGAATGGAGCACTGTAGTGAAATATGTGAAAATACAACACATAATCTTCTTCTTCTTCTTCTTCTTCTTCTTCTTCTTCTTCTTCTTCTTCTTCTTCTTCTTCTTCTTCTTCTTCTTCTTCTTCTTCTTCTTCTTCAGCGTTTCGAGCCATTGAGGTTCTTTGCTGCAGATACAATCCGTCTCCATTCATCTCTCTGGTGGACCTTCTCTTGCCAGTCGTTGATTCCAAGTGCTTGTAAGTCTGTACATGTATTATCTCTCCACCGTCTTCTTGGTCTACAACATATAATACAGATAATAAAAGTGAAGGTGAATAGAAAGGGATATGGCGAGAGACAGATAGAGAGATACAGGAAGTTGCTTCAGACGATTAACCATCCTATGGCAATTAATCAGTCAAGCTGTGTTGAAGGGAAGGGCTGAGAACGGTAGACAGGAGACGGAGATAATATGACGACTTCAACAACCCGCTTCCAACTGTGCAACAGGATGATATATATGTATAGAGTACATAGAGTAGATAGAGTACATTTCTTCGTCTCTTCTTTCACCATTTATCCTGAATTGGGATATAGGCCTTGAACCCACTCACCACAAGCCGTCCTATCATTGGCTATACCGCGCAGTTTCGTGTATGTCTTCCCTATATTTTTCATTTCTGCCTCGACTACTCTTCTTCATGCGTTTTTAGCTGTTCCTCTGTTTCCGTTGCCCTTGTGGATTCCAGACAACGATATTTCTAGTTATACTATTCTTAGGTTGTCTTAATTTATGTCCTATCCATCACCAGCGTATTGATTCCCTGGCATATGAATACTTAACGCTGAGCTGAAGAGACTCGCTGAGAACAGTCCTCAGTGGAGGGACATGATGTGATGTCTACAACACCAGACTATACAATGTCTATCTTCATGATGGTTAAAACATCGAGCAGCGGAAGAACATCATCAGTTGATGCCCCATATAGGTTATGGGCGCAGCCAAGTAGATCTCTTGCTCCTGAAAATATTACGACAGTTGGTCAACACCCAGTGATGATGCCTCCAACAAGATACCCATGCAAGAAATGCTGTGATAGTTGGTCAAACAGTTGAATTATACTGCAGCATGATATCCTTACGTGAAATACTATGATGATTGGCAATTATGATGGTTTGCATACACCGAGCATTGATGCCTCCAAGACGGCACCCCTTCGTGAAATCCTATGACGGTTGATCTACACAGAGCTTACAACATAATAATCCAGCTTGAAATACTATGATGGTTGACTTATATTGAGTGTTGATGCCACCAACATGATATCCTTAGGTGAAAGACCATGACTGATAACAGAGTCGCACATGACACAAATCTGTCGAATTTAACAAGAACACAGAAGACAGATATGATCGCAGAGAAACGCTGCCGTCCGCACAACCAGCATCGCACAAGACGATGTAAATGATCTTCTAGAAAGAACAAACCTTGCCGTAGAAGACCAAGTGGAATTAATCCGACGAGCCACGTCTATTCCAGGAACGTTGCCGAGAATTACTCCAACAATTAGCATACCCAGTAGCGGCGGAAGGGATGTCGGTTTGATAATGTATCCACCACACCAAGTTCCTATAAACAGTATCAGCATGGGAAATAAACTGCCCCCTGTCAGGGCCTCTTTCTTGGTAATGGCGATGAGGACTGCCCACCACGAAGCAAACAGCACGCATGCTAATAATGCGGCAGCTACTTTTCCAGAAGGAGGGAAGTATAACCACTGTAGGATCTTTCTTAGAAGTGATGGATTCTCTGGCAATGGATGCGAAGATGCTAAAACAGGGCGGACGCATGTTGAACAGAGAGATGCACAGGCTGAACATCTGGACCTCGTGGATTTCTGTGGTTCCTGAATTGTTCCATTGTTGTTGTGATTTTCAGACATATCTAAAAAAGAACAAAACAAAATAATTAGCAATATACATACGTTATAACAGTATACCCACATTACAAAATTTCCTTAATTAATTAATTAATTCATTCATTCATTCATTCATTCATTCATTCATTCATTAGCATGTCCTTTGCAGAACCTCCCCCCATAACAACCTTCCGGAAAACTTCTCGATCACAAGCGAGATGTCCCGCGTCCGATACACCCATCTGGAGATCATCCGCCACATCCTGAACCCATCTTCTCTTTGGCCTTCCTCTTTCTCTCTTTCCCTCCACTATTGTTCTCTCCAAACTTTCATGTCGTTTCAAGTGACCAAAATATTTCAATTTTCTTTGTTTTATCGTCTTTAATAGCCAACCTTCTTCAATATTCAGCTCTTGAAGTATGGATGCATTTGTTCTGTTCTTTACCCAAGATATTCTTAGAACTCGTCTATAAAATTTATATTCAAATGCATTTATGAGCTGCTCAGCTTGTTTAGTAAGTGTCCATGTCTCACACGTGTATGTTGCAATGGGAAAGATGCATGCTCTTAAAAATCTAATTTGTGTAGTTCTATCTGTCCCATTCCATAATTTATTCAGTTCATTTGTGTTAGTCTTTTAAGAGCAATAGATAGTCGTCGTTTAATTTCTTTCATTGTGTCACCATTGTTGGTAATCATTTACCCAAGACATTAAAAATTTTCCACCACCTCTAATTTTTCCTCATTATCATATAATTCTTTCTCCATAGTAGTTTTATCTGTATGCAATATCTTTGTTTTTGCTACGCTAAGATATAAGTTGTGATTTTCACTATTTCTTTGGGTTGAGGTTAAGTTTTCTAAACCATTCTGTGATGTGGATAGCAATACTGTATCATCAGCATATCGAATCTCTGGTATTTGATAACCACCAGTATTTATGGCATCATATAGCTCCCTGTTTATATCATCTCTTACATTTCTCATTATATTTTCGGCGTACAGGTTAAACAAATATGGGGACAGCACACATCCCTGACGGACTCCTTGCTTGATGTCAACCCAATCTGATGTCTCGCCGTCTATTCTAACCGCTGCTTGTTGATCTACATAGGGCACTTGTTTTTGAGTTGTACTGAGTTGTACTACTTGCGTGACTGTGTCCTTATTACAGGTCGTTGCTATCAACCCCAGCATTTATTGGCTGTCTGTAATTTACTCGACAATGTCAATTTAGCGGTTTGGCGTTGCTTCCTGAACGAATGACATCTCATACTATGGAATCAACCCAGAGCGGTTTGCTTCCAAATCGCCCGCAGCCGATCTCGAACCCTCGAGTCGACATGACAGAGAATGATAAAACTCCGCGTCTCACTACCCCCAAAGCCTCGGTGCCTATTAAGCACACATGTGTGGTCAGATATAACTGCCACTGTTGAACAATATTTCTGTTTGTAGATGCTGTGTTACCAGTTCCGTGGCGATGAGGTTACGGACGCATTTCGTGGCCCCACATACACGCATTCGAAACAATCTGCGGGCGATTTGGCAGCAGTCCGCGTTGCGTTGTTTTTTTTTAAACGAAATGGCATGGGTGCCGGTCGTTCAGAAAGCCATGGCAAACTACTGAACGTAAACGTGTCAACAGATCACAACAGCAAAAAATGCTGGTGTTGATTGCAATGTCCTGTAAAGGATATGCAACTAACTAAAAGGTGCCACGTTAGGAGGCGGCGTGGCCGACCGGCTTGAGTGTCCGCCTCATACTCTGCTGTTACGTGGATCGATTCTGACACAGAACTTAATATTTGTATAACAATGTTTGGTTTTAACTCGTAATGCCGCTTACCCGAGTTCGAAACATAGTGGCAACCGATTTGGCAGCAGACCGTGTCGCGCTGATTTTAACGTGTTTTTATGGGAGCCGGTCGTTCAGAAAGCAATGGCACTGAAGGTACACACTTGCCAAGATATTAACAACGGCAGTAAAATGCTGGTGGTGACTGCAACGTCCTGTAAAGGATATGCAACTTTAAACAAAAAAGAAATTGGTTTTAATGATATCAAGATCCCTGGTAGAGCAGTGGCTAGCGTGTTTGCCTATCGACGCGGTAATCATGTGTTCCAATCCACGACGAGCCTGAATTTTAACATTGACTTGGGCTGCCAGGTCAGCACAGTGTAAAATGGGTACCAAGAAATTTTCTGGAAGGTAAAAGAGACCGGCGCGATATTGACCACATCACCATGGAGCGCCGATTGGTTTCTATAAGTATCGTGCTGGCACCATATACCCAATACGACTAATGGCGCTTAAAGGGTGCTTTACTCTGTTTACTGTCCTGAAGCCTGACTGCGTGTAAGTAAAGATTGTCGCCCTTGAGTGGCTTCATCACAGCGGTGATCCTGGTCGCTGCTCCCTCCCTTACCCAGACGATTGTCTCCCCCTCCCTTACCCAGACGATTGTCTCCCCCTCCCTGAGCCAGACGATTGTCTCCCCCTCCCTGAGCCAGACGATTGTCTCCCCCTCCCTGAGCCAGACGATTGTCTCCTGCGGATGTCTGCAAGAAGCTGTACAATGGTCTTGATTGTTGCAAACCATACTTTGGCAAACTAACCCTGCTGAATCCCATAGAAAGGGTCTATGATCGAATCCAGTATTCACGTGTACGGGTGGGCAGAATCAACTCGTAATCATCATCTTCCTCATCATCATCAAGTGTCTTGACGACTAATATGGGCGATCGTGCTTCTTCACATTTTGCTATCTCCAACTGCGTGTATCAATTCGTGTGCTGGCACCTTTCTGCTCCACGATACAAGAATGTCAATAATCTTCTCTCCATCTGTTTTCATTTTTATCTTTTTCCACAAATGTTTCCAGTTGTCACACTACGCTTTAGTATTTCTCTTCTCATAATATGGGCGAAAAATTACGATTGCCCCTTTTTCGTTAGCAGTTGTATCTGTGTCTTACTCTCTTTCAAAACATTTCGATTACTGACCAATGTATTTCAGCGGTCTTCTATAAAACCACACATCTGAGACCTCAGGAGATTTTATTGTTGCTTATTTACTAACTGGTTCCGTCGCCCCGCTATTGAGTGAGTGCGTGGCGCGAGACTGTGAGCTGTGAATTTCGCGTGGAATACTTTTACATCTGTCCGCGGTTGTATATAGCGTGAGCTGCATGTTCGGAGCGATGGCGACCGGCTGTTGCTTAATTGACTGGTTTGCCTTTTCGGTTCACGAGTGCATTTTTCAGGAGACTCATGGGAGTCGTCGCTGGAGCTACGGAGTTCGTGCGGCGTTTTCGGTGGATCACCCTGCGGAAAGAGATCGAACCATATGGGATAAAACCCGGGTCAATAAAGTCATCAACGATAAACTGTGTTTTTCGTGGAGGATTTTTGTGTTGGCATTCTGCCGGCGGCATTATGCACAGTGTACTTGTGCGGGCTGTTGGCTTGCCGAGACTCCTGTCTAATCAATTGTTCACATAGGGCAGTGACGAGAATTTTATGTGATATTCACTGGCACAGGAACGGAGTATAATGGGGACGAACCGTTGCCGTGAAGTTGGAACCACGACTAACTAACTAACTAACTAACTAACTAACTAACTAACTAACTAACTAACTAACTGACTGACTGACTGACTGACTGACTGACTGACTGACTGAATAACTGACTAACTAACTAATTAATTAACTAAATAACTAACTAACTAACTAACTAACTAACTAACTGACTGACTGACTGACTGACTAACTGACTAACTAACTAATTAACTAACTAACTAACTAACTAACTAACTAACTAACTAACTAACTAACTAACTAACTATTGAGTGAGCTTTGTCATGGTGAGGGTGACCATGTAGTGATGTCGGCTAAAATGACTGGGATGGTGATTGTGATGGTTTTATGTGGCGTTATATGTCTGAGTTGTTGGCGGTGACTTATGTTATAGCCTGTGTCCTGATTGTTGCTGGTGTTATGTGTAGAACTGTACTTCTGGTATAGTGATGTTGTCTAGTTGTCATCAGTACAATGACACATCTAGTTGGTGATGTCATGTTGAATTGCATATCCTATGTCTGCTTGATTGCTGTTGGTGCATTGGGCTGTATTTATGTCCTGTATGTACATGTTCAAATGGTGTTGTCCTGTTAGAGTCGTGGTACACCGGTGTAACTGAGTTGTGTTCGGTGTTGATTTTGACTAGTTGATGAGTGTTGCTGTGTAACATTGGCATTTATGAGTGGTATTCTCAGCCTGTGGTGTTGGTGATGAGAAGTTGTGTTGTGTCAGAGATCTGTAGGTAATGACCCCCCTGAACTGAGAGTGTTCAAGAAGTAAATATTGAGTTAGCTGAGAGGCCAGGAAAGGCTGCGAGCATTGGGACGAGGGATGATCCGCCCTCACATTAAGATTGTCCCATGATATGGTGGTGGCTGTTGCATTAATTGTGGGCCCAATCACTCCGAAGGATGCTGTAGAGCGTGTGTGCTCTGTTTATATTTTATGTGGAGTATATCCTATAACCTATCCATGTCATTGTTGTCCAGTTGAAGTATCATGTGGTTGGTGTGAACTTACACAGTCCATGTCTATGTTTGTGCCACAAGGACACTGTTTGCATACACCGTTGCTGTAGTTGTTGTCCTGTGAAGTCCATGTGTTGATGCAAATATTGATTCTTTGATGATTATTAATTAGATGTGGTACCTTGTCATGCATTGCAGGTAGTGACCCCTGGCCATGTTGGTGGGTTGTAGAGCAAACTTGAGCCCCGGCTCTGGTTAATGTCGTAGGCCACTCACATCCCCTTCGTATACCTGTTTATGCGTGTTTATGCCACTATATCTCCGCTGTTAGGGTTATAGTTTTGTTATTCGTTATGTTATGGTTTTTCGCTGTATCTGGTCCCAGTCGACTTATGTGATGCGGGTGTCTTGTGTGGGTATTGAGGGTGCCCTTCGACTCAACTGAACATGATTGAGGTCTCACTGTCATTTAGAGACCGCCCCTGTAGTCGGTGCTAGGCAGCAGTTATCTCTAACTGTGGGATTTCAGATTCCCATTTCTGTATGTACCAACTGTCCATGAGTCCTGAGACGATAACAATAGAGAGTCCATACCTGCTGTTACCGTTGTTGTTTACGTTGAGGCTCTGTTGTTGCCATGTCCTTGTTGGTTTGTGGAGATGGGTACCTAGTCATGTGCATAGCGGTGTTAGGCAGCAGTGATTACTGTGGGAACATAGGTTCCCATTTCTGTATACGTCAGTTATGTGGCGTGTCGAGATGCCTGTTTGTCCCTAAACCATGCAGTTCTGTCAATAAAAACCTAATTTTGTTGTTCTTAATTTGTTTTGTTTAGTCTGTAGTTTGTTGTGTATACTCATTGATCCTGTTACAGTCCAGCAGTGTAATCTTCTGTCTAGGATGTACAACCGTATATCCCCCGCCCTAGAACTCCTGGAATCTTCTGTCTTAATTCTACCCCTTTTCTTGTTAACAGAGGAGGATATACACAGTGCTCTTTCTCTATTTCTCCTAATTGTCCTTTTCTTCTCTGGCCCATTAAAAGTCAGTGTTGCGCTTCTTTATCTTTGAGCACTTAAGTATAGGGAATTACATCTTCCTGTCCTTGATATTCTCCCTCCTATGACAAGTGGCGAGCCTCGGCCTGGATTGTTTGGCGGCCTTTAGATTATCTTGTTGGTGTCTGTTCCAGTCTTCAATGATTCTTTTAGGTGGTAGTTCCATGTTTTGTTTTTTTTTTGCCTTTTTGGGGGTGTGAGAGGTCCCTGGCCAAAGACATTAACTGGGTTCAGGTTTTCCCCATGTCTCCAAGAAGCATAGCATTGAGAGAAGAGCCTCCAGACCTACACCACATCTCAAGTCGTCGAAATTAAAGGTGACCTTATTCCATGTTTAGGGAACCGAAGTTTCCCACCCAGCCGGCGCTCAGTCTGAGTCCGCTGGTATAAATTAAGAGTGAGAAAACAACGAAGGTCACCAAACTTTAGCTATAAAGTCTTTTGGAATATGCATGTATATTCCTACTGAAACCATCAAGCTTTACTCAGAAAGCTACAGAGGTGGTTGACGACTCCATGAGAGCAGAATGCTCCCACATTCAATAGAGGCTGGGGCTGTGCTTGTCCAAGAGAAAAATTCTGTTGATTCTTTTGGGAGAACAGCTGTGGACTGTTTATGCGACTGATTTCAGCAGTGCCAACATCTGGGGCCATCCATAGAAGTACCTTTCCCTTGTTTGTCTGGAAGAGGGGACATCAGAAATCCATCCCACCAGTGTGTCCCACCAGCAGCAGAGCGCTGGACATCCATATTCAATCCCCAATGGTGGCATAATCACCTGAGATCATCAAGGAGGGATGTTTCCCTTATTGTACATCAGCCCACCATGCTTATTTGAAGTGACAGATGACAATGTTACCTGTGGTGATAAGAAAATCCTTTCCTTATAGGCGGAAGCAGAGGAGTTAATAATACCAGCGTGTTCATCGAGGTTCATGATATAAGTGGACATTAAGGGTTGAGCGGTGAATAAACAGTGATTTCTTATATTTCCCCCGTGCATAGAAAATTTAAAAGCGACACATAAGAAACATTCAGTGAGAAGAAATAGCATCCAGCGAGAATCATCGAGCAGTGAATGAACTGATTTCCTATATTTCCCCTGTGCATAAGACAATTCAAAAGAGACACATAATAGTGGGAGGAAACGATATCCAGTGAGCATCATCAGACAGAAACATTCGTTATATATTTCTGCGACACACTTTATGGACAAATAATTAATTACTAGTTAATTACTTTGTGTCATGCAATATTAATTCGAATTAGGAATCCCCACGCACAGAAAATGAGTCTAAGACGCCATGTCTTCCAGCATGTTTTGTTTTGCTTTGTTTTTTTCCCATGTACAGGTATTTCTCTACCCTGCTTCATTTGGGTACCACGGTGACAACTGAGAAATTACTGACTCATCCCATGGAACTGGTGGATGTTGCTGGCAGAAGCGGGGCTACCAGAATCAGACCGGGAAAACAAAAACTGGGTTTGCCTGCATAGTCATGGGAATTATATTTTTTTTTCAGTGGCAGGGATGTCTACATCTTGGTTTGCAGGTGATCTAGTGGATAGCATGCATGTTATTCCGGTCATTGTTGTTTTTGGGTTACAAGTAGGGATTGTAAATTTAAGGGGATGCCTGTGTGAAATTTTTTTTTGTGCCCCTACGTATTGCATCCATGGAGCTAAGTGTTGATGTTGATGTCAGGGTTGCTAGTTTATTTTGTATGCAGACTGCATATTCCTCATGGCCACTCATAAGATATGGTATTATCTTTTGTCAGGGACTGATTTTTTTTAAAAATTGTCACTGATGTATGTTTTTAAGGCAGGTTCAGAAAATATAACTGGTGACAATTTTACGCTGAGAGGTTTAAGTCCCATGGTGAAACCCCCTTAATTGATTGTTTACCTAAATAGCCCTAGTGTTTTGTCTAAACCCTAAGGGTCTAGAGTATTCGACGAGGGACCGTCGAAAAATTGGGGGTGTGATGTGTAATCGTCTGGCGCGATACATGATGATGATAATGTTACCAGTACCAGCATCCCTTGCAGTGCCCTGGGGTACGATGGGAAGCCGCTCTGGAAGTGAGGATAAATAAAGGCGCGTGTCAGTTTCCCGGTCTCTCCAAACCAGACAACCGTGGCCGAAGGAGCGATTATGTAGATCGCTGTAGTATAGAATAGGGAGGCTTTAACCAGCCCTCCCCAGTCACTGGACCAGAGCAGGGAGTCACAAATGCCTCTAGATTTAACCATGACTGGCTTGTGTGGCCCACACACGAGGACCGAGGAAATCCATCAAAATGACTGGCAATTTGTAAGCCCACTCTTGGTGAGTTAAATTTATTTAGATAGCTTAATTAAAGATAGGATAGTGGTGCCTTTGCTAGTTCCAAACTGGAAGCTCCAAACTTAACATCCACAGGTTTGAGGTACAATTCGGTGTAGTTCGGTTTATAGTGTTACCTAGAATGAGGAACTCTTCTGTTCCTGAGTGACTAAAATTAGTAGAGTTATCTTCATGTAAAATGGCGATGACCGGCAGAATGACAACAACATGGGTTTGCTTCAATTAATGATTGTAAAAGTGCTACTCTGCAGACTGGCAGGGAAGTAGTAAGAAAACTAGTACCAGGTGTATTCAGTGACGATTCAGGAGAAAGGATGTTTCTCATACGATGGTGTGTATATTTGTAGGTTTTTATATTTAAGATAGCAGACAGTGCAGTACGGATTGGAAGTAATCAAGTATCGATACTGTACTGTGTGTGTTGGGTAGTTCTATAGAATTTGATATAGCCACGATTCAGTACAGTATTAAAAATATGTAGTATCATAGTCCAGAGTAGAGGAGAATGTAGGTATTGTCCTGTAAAGTCTGTGTTCTGACAAGAGGAAAATACAGAGCACTAGCATAAAATATGAGGAAATAATGAAATAATGGTTGGGGCTGTTTAGAGGAAAATATGGAGCACTGTTGCATAAAATATTAGGTTATGATTAATTATATTTGGGTGGTATTCCTGTATGAAGGTGGTCAGATTAGGTGTGCAGGATATATATAATATAATGCCATTATTATAGTAGCATGGTTAGGTTGAAAATAACAGTAGATTGAATGGCCTGGGGTAACCAGGGCTGTTCCAGGTGGACTGTACAGTCAGTAAGAGGGAGGCAAAGTACATCATTGGGTGGTTATACCAGTCAGGTCTACAATAAGGAACATGAAGTTGAACTGGAAACATGGTACAGATGTGTTTATGATTTAACTTCCCACAAGAAAGGGGAAGGCCGGTGTCTTTATATTATAATGTACTGAGGTATTGAGATATCTCACATGTAATGGAAAGTAAAGGGTGCCAGGGCATGAGAGACGCCTCCATTATGTTATATTGTTTGAAGCCAGATGACTTATCATGACTCAAGAACGCCAAAAATATAGCGATTGCTGGCGTACGAAGGTGTAGAGTGGCACGGTGAAAGTAATAGATATATGGTGCTTGATGACAATGTATGTTATGTTCTTCTAGATAAATGGAGCTATGATAATAAGTATTCATGACTGGGTGTAGTGATGAAGGTGCCAGGTTGAACACTACACATGATAGGGTGGTTTATGATTATAATAGTGTTCATGGGGATAATGATCTGTGTTGCTCAGGTTGGACACATGTGAACTTAAGAAGAATAGTCTTGAGAATAGTCTTGGAAGAGTTGCTGAATAGGGCTCCCATAATGAATCTGGGGTATTATTGAGTGAGCTTTGTCATGGTGAGGGTGACCATGTAGTGATGTCGGCTAAAATGACTGGGATGGTGATTGTGATGGTTTTATGTGGCGTTATATGTCTGAGTTGTTGGCGGTGACTTATGTTATAGCCTGTGTCCTGATTGTTGCTGGTGTTATGTGTAGAACTGTACTTCTGGTATAGTGATGTTGTCTAGTTGTCATCAGTACAATGACACATCTAGTTGGTGATGTCATGTTGAATTGCATATCCTATGTCTGCTTGATTGCTGTTGGTGCATTGGGCTGTATTTATGTCCTGTATGTACATGTTCAAATGGTGTTGTCCTGTTAGAGTCGTGGTACACCGGTGTAACTGAGTTGTGTTCGGTGTTGATTTTGACTAGTTGATGAGTGTTGCTGTGTAACATTGGCATTTATGAGTGGTATTCTCAGCCTGTGGTGTTGGTGATGAGAAGTTGTGTTGTGTCAGAGATCTGTAGGTAATGACCCCCCTGAACTGAGAGTGTTCAAGAAGTAAATATTGAGTTAGATGAGAGGCCAGGAAAGGCTGCGAGCATTGTGACGAGGGATGATCCGCCCTCACATTAAGATTGTCCCATGATATGGTGGTGGCTGTTGCATTAATTGTGGGCCCAATCACTCCGAAGGATGCTGTAGAGCGTGTGTGCTCTGTTTATATTTTATGTGGAGTATATCCTATAACCTATCCATGTCATTGTTGTCCAGTTGAAGTATCATGTGGTTGGTGTGAACTTACACAGTCCATGTCTATGTTTGTGCCACAAGGACACTGTTTGCATACACCGTTGCTGTAGTTGTTGTCCTGTGAAGTCCATGTGTTGATGCAAATATTGATTCTTTGATGATTATTAATTAGATGTGGTACCTTGTCATGCATTGCAGGTAGTGACCCCTGGCCATGTTGGTGGGTTATAGAGCAAACTTGAGCCCCGGCTCTGGTTAATGTCGTAGGCCACTCACATCCCCTTCGTATACCTGTTTATGCGTGTTTATGCCACTATATCTCCGCTGTTAGGGTTATAGTTTTGTTATTCGTTATGTTATGGTTTTTCGCTGTATCTGGTCCCAGTCGACTTATGTGATGCGGGTGTCTTGTGTGGGTATTGAGGGTGCCCTTCGACTCAACTGAACATGATTGAGGTCTCACTGTCATTTAGAGACCGCCCCTGTAGTCGGTGCTAGGCAGCAGTTATCTCTAACTGTGGGATTTCAGATTCCCATTTCTGTATGTACCAACTGTCCATAAGTCCTGAGACGATAACAATAGAGAGTCCATACCTGCTGTTACCGTTGTTGTTTACGTTGAGGCTCTGTTGTTGCCATGTCCTTGTTGGTTTGTGGAGATGGGTACCTAGTCATGTGCATAGCGGTGTTAGGCAGCAGTGATTACTGTGGGAACATAGGTTCCCATTTCTGTATACGTCAGTTATGTGGCGTGTCGAGATGCCTGTTTGTCCCTAAACCATGCAGTTCTGTCAATAAAAACCTAATTTTGTTGTTCTTAATTTGTTTTGTTTAGTCTGTAGTTTGTTGTGTAAACTCATTGATCCTGTTACAGTCCAGCAGTGTAATCTTCTGTCTGGGATGTACAACCGTATATCCCCCGCCCTAGAACTCCTGGAATCTTCTGTCTTAATTCTACCCCTTTTCTTGTTAACAGAGGAGGATATACACAGTGCTCTTTCTCTATTTCTCCTTATTGTCCTTTTCTTCTCTGGCCCATTAAAAGTCAGTGTTGCGCTTCTTTATCTTTGAGCACTTAAGTATAGGGATTTACATCTTCCTGTCTTTATTATTCTACCTCCTATGACAAACCCATGAAAGAATGTTGTCTTGACCCCATGAAAGAATGTTGTCTTGAACCCATGAAAGAATGCTGTCTTGACCCCAGGAAAGAATGTTGCTTGACCTCATGAAAGAATGTTGTCTTGACCCCATGAAAGAAGTTTGTCTTGAACCCATGAAAGAATGTTGCTTGACTCTATGAAAGAATGCTGTCTTGACTTCATGAAAGAATTTTGTCTTGAACCCATGAAAGAATGTTGTCTTGACCTCATGAAAGAATGTTGTCTTGAACCCATGAAAGAATGCTGTCTTGACCTCATGAAAGAATGTTGTCTAGACCCCATGAAAGAATTTTGTCTTGAACCCATGAAAGAATGTTGTCGCGACCTCCTAAATGTATACTATCGTGATCCCCATGAAACAATGTTGTCGTGACCCCATGAACGAATGTTATGTTGACTCCACAAAACAATGTTGTTTTGATCCCATGAAAGGGCTGATCTAGGACAAGCTGCATGGGGCGGACATAAAGATACACGCTCACTGTCTCTGCTGCTACACAGAGGCCCTGTTTGGCCATCTATGGTGCGGTGGCATTGCTGGACTTTGTCTTATTAGTCAAGAAATACACGTTCAACACGCAGAAACTACAGAGATGGTGTTTTTAAAAATAGAAGATTTATGAGAATACCATCTTTTTTTTTCCCGAAGCGGTTTTCTCCTATGGGTCTCTGATGTGAATACATTTTGTAGTAAGCATACTTTCTCTGGCCATGTTTTTTCAATAAATCAAGAGGCGTTAATAGTGGACCTTATTTTACGCAACTGACATTGTGTCAGTCCATCAATGGAAAGGTTGCTGTCATCGGTTATCTACACAGACAAACGCTTATCCATGTAAGCCAGCACACGCATCACGTCTGTGCTATCAGTAGCACCAACTAGGCCGCTGTCTAGACTACAGACGTCACGTCGATGCTGTAGTGATCTCAGGGGCAACTACAAGTTATACCACGTGATCATCATCATGTGCCATGCCGGTAAACGTGGGCGGTGATGTTTCGCTTTCTTGCACGATCACCAGAGCCTTGGATCAGCTCTGTGTGCTTGTCCGGACCATGCCAAGTGGTCAAGCCATCCAGGTATTTACATCTATGCCTTTCCCTTGTTCTTTCCACCTCAATGTGTCTGTTGTCACCAAGTTCTCTAGTTTATTTCTTCTCGTAACGGGTTAAAAAAATGTAACTGTCTAGGTGTAATTTATCTAATAATTTTGCGGTTTTCATTTGCCTCTTACAGGACTTGCTCATTGGTTTTTCTGTCTGTCCAAGGTATGCTTTGCATTTTCCGTAGAAACCACATTTCCACAGCCATTAGATGATTTTCAGCTTGTCTGCTTGTTGCCCACGTTTCACATCCATAACAAAGTGCAGGTTCTATGTAATAAAAGAAAAATCAGCGGCTGCAGCAGGATTTAACAATATGAATTGGAAACAAATAGGTATATTTAGCTCCTGCGAGAAGAAACGTTCTAAACACAAACACGTTGCACATACCCTACAAGGAAATCCATCGTATACCGGTGAAAATCCAAAATCAGAAGCCTTCAATAAATATATAAAATGAAGTAATAAAATAAAAACCACACAAATACGTACAATACGACACAGGACGGACAACGTTTCGATTCTCAGAATCTTTGTCAAGGACAGGACAACACAGATAGATAAAACAACGAAAAACAAAATACAAAAAACAAAAAGCACAACTACTCGGTTCCCATTAGGGAGCAAAAATGGCGGCTTTGCCGGTTGCGAAGGCACTCTTTGGCTACAGAGTGTAAGTATAGTAGGTTGCCAGATAGGGTTTATGTCGCCAAAAATATGCGAACATTCTGATATTAATATTTAGGGGTGTGGAGACAGTTACGTATGAATATATACGGGGAGGACAGCATAGTTATAGACAGTGTAAGCAGTTGGATATGTGAACATTTGGATATGAATGTATGGAGGGAAGATGGCACAGTTATACAGTGGCGTCCACAACAGTATTGATACCTGCTGGATGGACGCATCCCAGAGAGTTGATTAATTGGCAGCCAACAGACAAGGCTTTGGCTGCCAAAGCGACACGCAATGCTGGTCACAGGCGTCGGCTAGGCAGCACTGTGTTGATATTATAGTCAAGGGGATTTGCAAAGGCAAGGACGAGAAGCGAGTGCAGAAAGCGGTGCAGCATCCGCAGCAAGGGCAGTGTAAACTCAGCAGAAGTCCCTCTCGTGGAACGATATATGGCGCTTGCCGCCATTGAGAATAAGCTTCCTTGTCAGATCACTTTACGACCTCCTGCCATCAGCTTGGTCAGATGGGGTTTATTCGAAGACCCAATATGTCCTCTGTGTAGCACCAAGTAGACCAAGAGAGCTCTCAGACCGCAGAACACGTACTGTCCTCGTGCAGAGCGGCCCTTGGGCGAGGCCGATTCACGTGGCGCCACAAGAAGCTTCTCACCGAACTGACAGCCATAATGGATGTAGCAAGACTCCAGGCAAACAAGGGGACTGTTGCTAAAACCGGGTGGATACGCTTCGTTAAAGCTGGACAAAGGTCGAACAGCAGAGTCGACTGCCCTGACAGCCTGCCATCCATCCTCCGGGGCGCGGAAGATTGGGAGCTGACAGTAGATCTGCAGGGCCGTGGCAAATACCCAGCGGAAATCCTGAAGTTTCAGCTGCGACCAGACATTGTAGTGTGCTCTCCGTCGACTCAACAGTTGTACTAATCGAGCTGGCTGTTCTGTTCGAGTCAAGAGTCGAGGAGCAGCACACCTATAAGATGGAGAAATACAGTGACATGGTCGCAAGCCTGAGACAAGAAGGATATACCGTCAAGCTATTCGCCATTGAGATAGGCGCGAGAGGCCTTGTTATCAACTCTGCATACAACGTGTTGAAACAACTAGGTGTAAAGGGACAAGCAAGGACCCGGGAACTTAAAAGACTGGGCGAGACAGCGGAGAAGGCCTCGAGCTGGCTATGGAGCAAGCGCAATAACGGGTGGGACAAGGATACACAGTAAATGGTTCAACTTTGCCTGCCATGTTAGTCACCGTCTCTCAAGAAGAACAACCCCAGTAACACAAAAACCTCTCCAGAAGAATACCACCTCACAATGAGACCGAAACAACAGCCACTGCGAAGTCGCCAAGGGAAAGTCTCGATAGATACGCACTTCAGGAGAAAGGCGTCTGGGAGTCTTGACCCAGACGAGCTCGCCCCCTGAAAGTGTCAGGAAGGTAAAGGGGCCGAAACATTCGATGAGGGGGGACAACTTCTGAAGATCAGAAGCCTCATGTCGTGCTTGCTCCCCGGCGGAGTTTTTACCATTAATGCGTTATCACACACACACACACACACACACACACACACACACACACACATATCATCATCATCATCATCAAGTGCTCTGCCAGCTGGTGTAGGCGTTCACGCCTCTCCACAGATCTCGGTGTTCTGGATCAACTCTGCTGACGATATTCCCCCAAGCCACCATCTCACTCCATTCAGCATCATCTCTCTTGGTCTGTCTCTGTCTCTGCCTCTGTCTCTGTCTGTCTGTCTGTCTGTCTGTCTGTCTGTCTGTCTGTCTGTCTGTCTGTCTGTCTGTCTGTCTGTCTGTCTCTCTCTCTCTCTCTCTCTCTCTCTCTCTCTCTCTCTCTCTTTTCCCATTGATCTTTCCCGTTGTCACCATGTTCTCCAATGCCTCTCTTCTCATCACTAACCAAAGAAAGCTGTTTGTCTCTTTCTTATTGTTGTATATAACGTTCTGGTTTCACTAGCCTCTTCCAGACAATCATTGTTAGTTACTCTGGCCGTTCAAATAGACACATACAAACACATAGACGCATGCTCTTACACAACTTCGTTCCTAATACCGCAACACACCTGATAATAAATCAGGAGTTCAGTTACCTCAATATGATGATAAAAAGATAACCTGGAATGACTTATCCAAATAACCTTCACCTGCGAACCAAGCCCAGTACTAACTTATGTGTAACGTATCAACGTTTGCAATGTTGACAGTTGAAGCACATGAAACCCAACAAGAAAGCAGACCACATAAGTCTATACATTCGTGTTTACATGTTAAACACAGTTATGACCTGTGGCCTCAGAAAGCTTATATCTCTGGCAGAAACTTAAGTCAGGGCATGAGGTCGTGTTGAAGTATCAGTTTCCAATGACAGAGAAGGACACTTGGAAAATAGCGTGATGTGTGTTCGGCTAGCCCCATTCAGGGACAAGTAGCAATACAGTGGAAGGAAACCGCATAAGCGTGGTCGCCTCAGGTAGGGCGCTCTGGGTTCGTTCCGCGCCTGGGCAAATTCGAATTTTTAAATTCGACTCAGCCTAAAAGAATGTGCCTAAAATACCTGGATGGCTTGGCCACTTGGCATAGTCGAGACAGGAACACGGAGCTGATCTACGACTCTGGTGATCGAGTGAGACGGCAAAATATGACCGCCCAGGCTTATCGGCATGGCACATGATGGATGGAAAAGAAAGTACTAGGACATGTTTTGAGAAGTAGAGGCGATCGGCATGATACTGACTACATCTCTCACCGGTTCGTATTAGTCCAACTTCGCCTTTTCTTCCATTAACCATGGCTTCGATCACCGATCATTCTAAATCTATGCGGCGTTTCATAAGGCCACATTGCGTCAGTCTCCAAGAGATGATGCTGTTGACTCGATTTGTATCCTTTCTCATCTAATTTCATCTCATCTCGTCTCACCTTATTCTTCTTGTACCTTGCGGTGTGGAGGTGAAGCATAAACAGCGCGGGAGTGCCCGTTTACGGGCTTCATATATCGAGATTACTATGGATTCTGTTATTCCCTCTGTCCTTCGTTCATCTGGTCGGCCTTTTCTTCTGGTTGCATTTGGTCAGTACATCATTGCTTGTTGTGGTATGCTTTGAGTATTCTTCTCAGGAATCTCATTTCTGTTGTTGTAAGTTTTCTTTTCTCTTCTTCTGTCATTATCCAGGTTTGGCATTGGTAGTATAGAGTTGGTAGAAAGATTTTGTTGTATCCTTTGTGACTGTGAAATGGTCTGTGGCTTATAAATGTATTTAGTCACAGGTAAAATCATACTGTTAAATGGTGTATTTGTATTTGTTGGTGTTGTACCATAGGCTCTTAGTGAGGGTTAATCAATGCGTTGCTGGGGTCTTTGTGAGGTTTAATCAATTCGTTGCTAGGGTCTTTGTGAGGTTTAACCAATGTGTCGCTAGGGTCTTTGTGAAGTTGATCGGTGCGTTGCTGGGGTCTTTGTGAGGTTTCATCGATGCGTTGCAAGGGTCTGTCTCCTTCTGATATCCTTTTAACAGTTCCCTTTTTATGTTGCGTGTTCTTTGCATGACGTTGCGATCAACCCCAACCTCAGAATGATTTACACGTTTACTTTCAGTAATTTGCCATTGCTTTCTGAACGCGAGGTCAACATTTAGGTCTAACTGATCGATGTAGGAAATGAACTATGTACACCCCGCGGTCAGCGCACCAGGAGTTTAATTGCAAGCGCATAAAAACATGGGGTTTAGGTTGATTGGAACGTCCCGAAAGTGACATGCAATATTGTATACTATGTATAGTGTAGTAAAATAAACAACGCCATTGATGTTATTTGATGAACCAATCTATTGACTGCTAGTAACATTTTCAATTTCTTCATCGTGGATCGTGAGTTTTTGATTACGTGTGGAATTGTCTGTTGACGTTTATTATGCTCAGGAACAGATCTATGTCTTCGCTGTGTCATTTGTCAGACAGGATTAACTGTTATAATCTGCGCTATTTATAATACTCAAGCGTCTATAGCACTCAAATGAAATCAGATCAACAATTCCATAAGTTTTCTTTGTTTGCATCAATAATGTAAAAAAATAATAATACGTCAAAAAGAACAAAAATATACACACAGTTAAAACAAAACAATGCATATCGGCGACAAAACACTTGCGGGTCTTCTTTATTTCCGAAACTAAAACTATGCCCAACAGTGACGTCAAGAATGTGGGCTCAACTATCTCTTCTATCAGCCTCTCAGCTTCTATAAAAGAGTATTCTGGCATTGATGACGAAGATCGCAAATCTCTCCCCTACACACATTCAAGAAACCCATACACAATCCCTCTACGTAGCTTCTTGTCGCAATATGTATTCATATGGTTACCACGACGCATGTACCAAATCTGTATTATCAATTAGGGAACCCTTTGAGGCCACTAAGACAGTTCATAAATAAACAAACAAGTATTGTTAGGCGTTCAAAGAAGAACAAGAAAGAAATAGGGCTGAGAGGAAGCACTAGACACCAGACAAATTTAAAGCTATGGCATTCGAACCTGTCAAGACAATTTTACTTCAGTAGTTTTCCACTAGCCTGGTCTCCCTGGCGAACGGATTAAGGACGTTGTTCGTAATCCTGTATACCCACGTACGAAACACAGGTGGGTGAGATTCGGCAGCGTATCGCGTCGCGCTGGTTACTTACGGAGGTATGTGAGTGGGTCGTTCAGAAAGCAATGGCAAACTATTGAACATAAAACTTCCCAAGACATCAACAGCAGCTAAAAAATGCTGATGTTGACTGTAATGTCCTGTAAAGGATATGAGACAAATAAAACAGTTTTCTATTGCTTTCTGAGCGACCGACACTCATATAACTGTGAAGTTGAACGCACAGTGATCTGCCCATAAATCACCCGCGGCTGACTATGAACCGGGTATGTCGGAATTGTGAAACTGCGTTTACAACCACTAAGCCATCGGCGACGACATTATAAGTTCTATCTTACACTTATACATTCTTTCTTAATATGTGTGCGCGTTTATCTAACCTACGATAAAATGTCTGCTGCTTTCAATGGCCATCTGCCAAGAGATTAACTGATTCAGTGCGAAAGGATAATACATCGTCAAATATAACCTCATATTTGGACAGAAGAACGATATATCGTCATACTAGGGTCATCGTGTTATTCGCTTTATTTATCTGCCGCAATTTCAATGTTTTTTCTGTTCGCACATCCTTTACAGGACATCGCTGTCAACATCAGCATCTTTCAGCTGATTGTTGATTTCTTGGCAAGATTACGCTCAGTAGTTTGCCATTGCTTCTGAGCGACCGGCTCACATACCCCTAAATTACCAAACGCGGCGAGAACCGCTACCGATTCTCGCGCAGGTTACGTTTCTCATATGGATATACGGGATTACGGAGAATGACGTTAACTCCTATCCAAGGAGACCGGAATTTCAATGCTTAGGGAACGGAAATTTGCACTATAATATTTGTTCTTTTGATCGCGTATGCCAAAATCTACTTCTTGTGTAGCACTCAATCACTGAATAAATAAACATTCCTGTATTGTTTGGCGGTCATAGAAGTAGAGAATATATGAAGTACTAAACAACACAAACATTGAAAAGTATAGTTAGAGTCCGGGATTCCAGCCTGTCACCTCCAAATAAAGACGGCGCCTCGCTGCAGGAACAAGTGTACTTCGACGCATGACCAAATGGCAACTAACACAATTTGCTTGCTTGCTTGCTCCTGAGACGAATGGCGCCATTCAACCGTCGACTTATCGATTCCGTTGTATTTGGGGCCTTTATAGTGCATCTAATACTTCTTCTTTCGAAAATATAAATGCGTCTATTTGCTTCCATGAGAATGTTGAATTGCTGCAATTGTATTCGTTTCATCCTTGTGGTTTTACATGTCTCGACAGAGTCGCACACTTGTTCAGGCCTGGCGTAATTGTGTACCCGCCCCGTCATGTGGTATTGTTTCCTTCATGGATGATTACCGGTAGTCGTCTCTCCTGGGGTTCCACATATTTCCCTGTCTTGGTTTGTCTTCGAATCTTCTCGGTCTTCTTTGGTATCTTGTGTCGTGGCCGACTCGATTGATCGATCTTTCTGGAGAGAAATGCCTACTCAAGGCCTCCCTACACACTGTTCTTGGTCTGGATAGCCGTCGTATTCTTCTTCCACTATTATTTCTTCATCTGTTGCGTCTTCTTCTGTCCAGGTCTGTGCATTTTCTGGTTCGGATGTTTCGTTCTGTGACTTGAGCAGTTCTATTTGTTCTCTTTCTTCTTGGATCTGTTTAAGCGTTTCTTCTGTCTTTTCTCTTTCTTCTTGAAGTTTTATAGCGTTTCTTCTGTCTCTGTCTTTATTGCAGCCATTAGAGGGACATACTGCTCAATCGTCTGCTGAACTTGCTCCAGTTCGTCCAGGATGCGCTGAACGGCCGTTTATCTGTGTCTCTAGTGTCTTGTCTTTTTCTTCCTCCATGCTTTTGAACTTTGACCTCAGGACCTTCAGTTGGCCTTTTAGTTGCGCTTTGTCACTTTTTGTGAGTCGATTGGTAGCCTCGTACTGCCTCCTAGCCACTTTATAGGGCAGGTTAGATTTGATGGCAATCTTCATTGCTTCTTTGCTGTCTTGGTGGCAGGGACAGCCGAGGTACCTGGCGCCGTGGTTGCCGAGGAAGTTGGCGCACTTTCTGTTTGTGTTAGGCCTCCTGAAGTCCGTATCGGTCTTTGTATGCTGGTGCTGACTGTATGGATGGGATCCAGAGCAGTATCTATATACCTTCACCTCACTCTAGCACGTGGCACGGGTGTGCCAACATTTCTGGCACTTAGAACACTGCAGCACTCTCGGTGTGTAGTGCTCCGGAGCTTGATCTTTTTTGTCCCATCTAATGATTTGAGGAATCACTCGGCCCTCCGATGTTACGATGACGACTGTGGAGGAGATGTTATTCTTGTCGATGATCCCCTCAGCACAGGTGATCTTGAGTTTCATGTTCTCTCTCGTCAGCATCTTCCTGATCTGGTCGTTGATCAGACGGGTCTTGTCTTGTTTGATGACCCATCGTTTCATCATGCGGTGTCAGGTGGCTTCTACTGTGATGCCGTGGTGAAGCTTGATGTCGGCACAAGATGTCTCCTCAAGCCAGGTCTATCATCCATATGAACCCACAACGATGGAATACGGACATAATTCGATCCCTCGGTAAGGTGTGGGATTGTTTTCTGTCGGGGGCAAAAAGAAAATCCTAACCTGCACAGTTCGCGGCGACTGCACTAGCCAGGCGGCCTTAATCCCTCAGGCTCAAAGACCCCTCTGCCATACACCGCAAGGTACTATATTGGCAGTAAATGACAGTGGACAGAAAAGCACCATAGGTCTCAGAGTTTTATAACAAACCAGTATAGAACTTTTAGAAACATACTATATCTATAGTTCACAGACCGTTTAGAAGCATAATATATGTATAGTTTACAGACCCTTTAGAAGCATAATGTATGTATAGTTCACAGACCTTTTAGAAGCATAATATATGTATAGTTCACAGACGATTTAGAAACATAACATATGTACAGTTCACAAACCATTAGAAACATAATATATGTATAGTTCACAGAAAATTCAGAAACATAATATATGTATAGTTCACAGAACATTTAGAAACATAATATATGCATAGTTCACAGAACATTTAGAAAAATAATATATGCATAGTTCACAGACCATTTAGAAACATAATTATATGTACAGCTCACAAACCATTTAGAAACATAATATACTTGCGGTTCACAAACCATTTAGAAACATAATATATGTACAGTTCACAATCATTTAGAAACAATATACGAGGACAATTCAATAAGTAAGTCACACAATTCTGTGGGATGGCAGGTAAATTTAGCTGGTGTTTTCTACAGGTGTCATTAGGTGACAGTAACATCGAACTTAATATTCCCGTTCGTCAGGTGGCGCTATGTGTCTCATGAGCATGCGCAGCACATAAACAAAATGGCGATGGTACTTACGGAGTGTACAACCAAAGAGCAACGTGATGTTGTGCGTTTTTTGTGGGCAAAAGGACTGCCTGCAAAGGACATTCATAAGGAAATACTTACTGTTTATGCTGACAAATGTTTGGCCCTTAAAGCGGTGCATTGCTAGGTAGAAACATTTTCTCAAGGACACTCTAAAATTGTTGATGAAATCCGATCTGGTCGTCCTGTTGAGATTGCAACAGAAGCATCCGTGCAGCGGGTGGAGGAGATGATTAAAGATGACAGACGAGTAACGATAGACTCAGTAGCATCTGCAATAGGGTGCTCACATGGTTCAGCATGCAGCATAATGTATGATCGATTGAAATTTAAGAAAGTGTGCTCAAGGTGGGTACCCAGACAAATGAAGGAGGAACACAAAATGAACCGATTTGGCCTGTCCTTGCATCAACTCTGTCGATACGAAGATAAAGGAGAAGACATTCTAAACAGGATTGTTACTGGGAACGAATCATGGGTGCATCACTACCAGCCCAAATCAAATCGTGCTTCAATGCAACGGAAACATCCTTCTTCGCCCTGTGTCCAAAAATTCAAGGTTACACCATCAGCAGGGAAGTATATGCTAACAGTGTTCTGGGATTGTCAAGGAGTGCTTTTAACCAATTTCAAGAAGAAAGGTGACAATGTGAATTCTGAAGCGTACTGTGAAGCTCTATCGATGCTTCATGGTGCAATTCAAAGAAAACGCCAAGGATTGCTGACTAGAGGAGTGTTGCTTCTTCATGACAATGCCAGACCACATACGGCTCGATTAGTTAGTTAGTTAGTTAATCATTTAGTCCTTCCTCTTGAGCCTAAGGCGGCGCATAGGGCAGAAGTCATGGCTCTCCATGTCCGGCGGTTCGCTGCTACCTGTTGTAGATCCTGGATGTTCACTTAGCCGTTGAATGAGCCTTCTCTGATGATGGTTCTACGCAGGGTCTCTCTTGGTCTTCCCCGTTTCCTTTTCCCTACTGGTGACCATAAGAGGGCTTGGTTGGGGAGTCTTGTCTTGTCCATTCTGAGTACATGGCCGATGTAGTTCCAACGTCGTTTTCTTATAAAATTGGATACAATGTCTTGCTCAGTCTCTTGTCTTATTTGCGATTGGTTCTGAAATCTGTCCAGTGGAGGTTTATAATTCTTCTAAGACATTTGTTCTCAAAATGGCTCGATTAACTCAGGAGAAAATTAACCAACTAAGGTGGGAAGTTCTGGAACATCCACCTTACAGCCCCTACTTAGCCCCTAGCGATTTCCACCTTTTTGGTTCACTGAAACCCACCTTGGCGGGAGACATTTCACGAATGACGCCGAAGTTGAATGTGAAGTGAAAACGTGGTTTAGAAAACAGAGCACACAGTTCTATGCAGCCGGTTTGGGAGGACTAATAAAACGATAGGATAAGTGCATCATTGTTGGTGGAAATTATGTTGAGAAATAAAGGGACAATGTATGTATAAAAATAAACTTGTTTAAAGTTATTATCATATTTAGTTATTTTTCTACAGCCATTTGTGACTTACTTATTAACTTCTCCTCGTACGTACATGTCACAAACCATTTAGAAACATAAAATAAGTACAGTTCACAGACTATTTAAAAACATAATATGTATAGTTCAATGACCACTTAGAACCATAATACTGTATATGTTTAGTTCACAGATCATTTAGAAAGATAATGTATGTATAGTTCACAGACCATTTAGAAAAATAATATATGTATAGTTCACAGACCATTTAGAAACATATTATATGTATAGCTCATTTATTATTTAGAAACATATATGTATAGCTCACTGACTATCTAGAAACATATTACATGGATAGCTCATAGACCATGTATAAACATACTATTTGAATAGTTCACAGATTGTGCTGGTGACTTACACTTACCTGATTAGATAATCCAGTTAGTACAGGTTATGTAATCTCTACTTTTTTAATCTCCGTGTCTGAAAATCCGTTGACTGTAATACAAAACGTTCAACACAGTAACCAATTTGTCGGTACACCACTTTTGAAACACTTTTTGTGGTTAAAATATTTTAACGGTATATCACCTGGCGAGAAACTCCAGGGCCTGGTCAGGAAGTTCTGTGACAGCCCAGGTACGTCCCAGGTTAGACATTTGTCTTCTTACACTTGACACGTGTCCTACCTGTCTAACGAGTGGCCTTTGTTTGTTGACTGCCACGTTTCGTAAATTGCCACAGCCAATGACATAACACAAGGTCTATCAGTAGTCTTAACAACATGATGAAGAAAGCATTTGTGTAGTAAAGAACAGTAGGCCCACTTTCACATTCGCCTACAATGGCTAACCCATTACTGGTAAACACTCGTGCATTGTATGGACATCCACCGGGGCACAATTTCGTAGTTTTAACTCACGGCCCACCATCATATCTCTATTGCTTCAGATATTCCCCAAAGTATCTTCCTCCTCATTTTCATTTACCACTTCCACGAATTTTCCCGGATTCTTCGCTGAACCGTTACACCCCGACACCTATTCCTATTCCAACACATACTCCCACGGCTGTCTATATACGAGTACCAACGTCAAGATTCGTGTTATTTTCACAGCCTGCGATTTTGAGATAAGTAGCATATTTTGTTCATTTTTTTCATTCTCTTTTCATTATTCTAATGTTGTTTTTATGCTTCCATTCTTCTGATTCTGTTAGTACGCTTTAATGTAGTCACCGTATTGTCTTCCTGTGTTTACGTGTTGTGCCTTGTGTATCTGTTTACTGATGAAGGCTTGTCACCACAACGTTCTTTGTTTTCCGTAATTATGTTCTGTAAAGCTGGACTACTTCATGCTATTCTATATTGTTTACGTGCCAAGCGGCATATTCCGTACAAAGCGCTTAGTGCTATAATCTTCGACCAACTGACACTCAATAGGTGGTGTCATCAGTATCACCTGACCGTCTTTACTTCCCAGTAAATTTTCTAGTGCCCATCTAAAGCTAGGATCGACCTGGCAGGCCAGGTCAACGAAACAAATCCCCACCTTGAAATGGATTAGAACACGTGAACACTACCAGCTGGCAGACGTGCTAGCCACTGCTCCAACCGTGGCACCCTCAAAGCCCCCCCCCCCCCACCCGTGACACATGCCTAATATGTCTTGTTACAGATGTGAAGTTTTAGTATCAATTTTTCACACCCCGTTGGCTTCTAAGCTTGGAGAGAGGACGCAATGCTCTGCGCACAGTTCCAGTGGAGAACGCACTTTGGTATCGAGTCGGGAGAAAAGTCTACCCCAACAACATTCCGATAGATGCCCATCATTGTTAGATCTCAGACCACATGAACGTTAATGAATCGGACTTACAAGTTCAAACCCATGATTATCTAGAGCAATATGAATTGAAAACAATTAGGTATATTTAGCTCCTGCGAAAAGAAGAGACATAACAGACACAGACACAATGTACGTACCTTACAAAAAACTCCATCTCAGGTGAAACTTATCCAAACAACCATAAACAAAAACAATCAATAAATATTAAAATAAAACAATAAGTATTACAGGACAACAAAGCAGTGGTTCACAACCAGGGGTGGGGGTGGGGGGGGGTATTTTAGGGTTTTCGGGCGAGGGGGGGGGGGTGTAGGGATTAAGACCACAGATGGGCAGACTCAAAATGGCTTCAGGCACAATATCCTGATTTACTATTGAGCGTTTTGTTTGATGAAGCACAATTTTCTGGCATTCTGGTGTCGTGTATTAAGTGACAATTCTTTGATAAACTATAAAATTAATCTATGCATGTAAAAGTTGTGTACACATAGTGAAGAAAATAAGGATTTTCAGTATTATATGTATGTTATTTTGAATCCACCTTTTGAGGCTGGCAATTTTTGAAAGGGGGGAATTCTTCTTCTTTCGTTCGCTGGAAAAAAAAAAGGGGGGGGGGGAGAATGACATTCTCTCCCATATGGTGAAAGGGTGCATGGGCCAAAAAATGTTGAAAACCACTGATCTAGAGGATTCACAAACAACTAACCAATCAGCCAACCAGCCGCCAGCCAGCCAGCCAACCAATCAACTAGCCAACCAACCAAAGAACTATACTTACATGTGGACCGCATCTTATTCACGTCTTCGCTCTTCGTGTATAATAATACACTTTTATCTTTCAGGGTACGCTAAAAACAACATTTCTTGAAGAAACTCCTTTATCTTAGAGTAAATATCAAGTCATAATTACTTGTTGTTGGTCTGTCATACGATAGTGCCATGGCATTTTTTGTAGACCCGAATGCACGGAGGCGTAGGTGGCCAGTCTTTTCCTCTGTTGGAGGACGACGAACGCAAGCTTCGAACCCTGGTCCGACCGCTCATGACATCATCAGCATAGTCCCCTATCAGCTATACTTTCGCGCCCGCCACTGTAACATCAGCTCTAATATTTCAACCCCTATTGGGCTAAAATGTTTACTTCTCGTCCTTGACTTTGGGACGTAAATTACAAGTACCTCTGAAGTGGGAGTGAGTTCGTCGGAGGGCGAGGGACGGGACACGGGTAATAGGGAAAGCTAATCCACAAGCGCCGGTCTCCCTGGTGAAGGTGTTAAGAACGCTGTTCGTAATCCCGTATACTCACGTAGGAAACACAGCTGCGATAGATTTGACAGCGGATCGCGTAGCGTTGGTTTCTTACGGAAGGTATGTGAGCCGGTCGTTCAGAAAGCAATGGCAAACAACTGAACGTAAAACTTGCCAAGACATCAACAGCAGCTAAAAAATTCTGGTGTTGACTGCAATGTTTATGGTTTTAAACAAACAAACAAACAAAAAACAAAAAACAAAAAAAAACACACACACAAACAAAAAAGAAAACCACCAAGCAAAAATCAGTCCAGTGTACTAGACATAGTACCGTGAGTATAAATCAAATCAAATCAAATCAAATCAACTTTATTAGGGTCACAAATTGGGCGCGCAGGCCCGTCTTACATTCGGCCCTTCCAATCACTCGTCTTTCGTTCATCAAGAGCATTATACATTTACATAGGAAGAAAAATAAACATTGTGAAATGAATGTTGTAAACATAAACAAGGCTAAACATGGAGAAAAATGTGTACATAAAAAGTATGTGACGTAAAAGTAGTGATGCCAGCGCGTCCCACACACACACACACACACACACACACACACACACACACACACACACCACTCTCTCTCTCTCTCTCTCTCTCTCTCTCTCATTCACTCTCACTCATTCACTCACACACACACACTCTCACTCATTCACTCTCCCGCTCACTCATTCACTCTCCCGTTCACTCATTCATTCTCCCGCTCACTCATTCACTCTCCCGCTCACTCATTCACTCTCCCGCTCACTCATTCACTCTCCCGCTCACTCATTCACTCTCACGCTCACTCATTCTGTCTCTCCCGCTCACTCATTCACTCTCCCGCTCACTCATTCACTCTCCCGTTCAATCATTCACTCTCCCGCTAATTCATTCACTCTCACTCATTCACTCTCACGCTCACTCATTCACTGTCCCGCTCACTCATTCACTCTGCCGCTCACTCATTCACTCTCACGCTCACTCATTCACTCTCACGCTCAATCATTCACTCTCCCGCTCACTGATTCACTCTCACGCTCACTCATTCCTTCTCACGCTCACTCATTCACTCTCACTCATTCACTCTCACGCTCACTCAATCACTCTCACGCTCACTCATTCACTCTCACGCTCACTCATTCACTCTCACGCTCACTCATTCACTCTCCCGCTCAATCATTCACTCTCACTAATTCACTCTCCCGCTCACTCATTCACTCTTCCGCTCACTCATTCACTCTCCCGCTCACTCATTCACACTCACTCATTCACACTCACGCTCACTCATTCACTCTTACGCTCACTCATTCACTCTCACTCATTCACTCACACTCATTCACTCCCACACACAGACACTCTCACTCATTCACTCTCCAGCTCACTCATTCGCTCTCACGCTCACTCATTCACTCTCCCGCTCACTCATTCACCCTCACGCTCACTCATTCACTCTCCCGCTCACTCATCCACTCTCACTCATTCACTCTCCCGCTCACTCATTCACTCTCACGCTCAATCATTCACTCTCCCGCTCACTCATTCACTCTCACGCTCACTCATTCACTCTCACGCTCACTCATTCACTCTCACTCTCACTCATTCACTCTCACGCTCACTCATTCACTCTCACGCTCACTCATTCTGTCTCTCATTCACACTCACTCACTCTCTCACTCAAACTACAGTAATGAACATAAGTTTAGATTATACATGATAAAATCAAATGGTATTTAACTTATAATATGACAGATGAGAATACACAAACATATGGATTCACGTGTTACATGCATGCATCTGCTCAGCTCTCTCTCTCTCTCTCTCTCTCTCTCTCTCTCACTCTCTCTCTCTCTCTCTGTATTCTTTCATACACACACACTCACACGCATGCGTACGCTCACACACACACACACACACACACACACTCTCTCTCTCTTTCTCTCTCACTCTCACTAATTCACTCTCCCGCTCACTCATTCACTCTCACGCTCACTCATTCACTCTCACGCTCACTCATTTACTCTCACGCTCACTCATTCGCTCTCACGCTCACTCATTCACTCACCCGCTCACTCATTCACTCTCCCGCTCACTCATTCACTCTCCCGCTCACTCATTCACTCTCACGCTCACTCATTCACTCTCCCGCTCACTCATTCATTCTCCCGCTAACTCATTTACTCTCCCGCTCACTAATTCACTCTCCCGCTCACTCATTCACTATCCCGCTCACTCATTCACTCTCACGCTCACTCATTCTGTCTCTCCCGCTCACTCATTCACTCTCCCGCTCACTCATTCACTCTCCCGCTCACTCATTCACTCTCCCGTTCAATCATTCACTCTCACTCATTCACTCTCACTCATTCACTCTCACGCATTCACTGTCTCGCTCACTAAATCACTCTCCCGCTCACTCATTCACTCTCACGCTCACTCATTCACTCTCACGCTCACTCATTCACTCTCACGCTCACTCATTCGCTCTCACGCTCACTCATTCACTCTCCCGCTCACTCATTCACTCTCCCTCTCACTCATTCACTCTCCCGCTCACTCATTCACTCTCACGCTCACTCATTCACTCTCCCGCTCACTCATTCACTCTCACGCTCACTCATTCGCTCTCACGCTCACTCATTCACTCTCCCGCTCACTCATTCACTCTCCCGCTCACTCATTCACTCTCCCGCTCACTCATTCACTCTCACGCTCACTCATTCACTCTCCCGCTCACTCATTCATTCTCCCGCTCACTCATTTACTCTCCCGCTCACTCATTCACTCTCTCGCTCACTCATTCACTATCCCGCTCACTCATTCACACTCACGCTCACTCATTCACTCTCACGCTCACTCATTCACTCTCCCGCTCAATCATTTACTCTCCCGCTCACTCTCACGCTCACTCATTCACTCTCCCGCTCACTCATTCACTCTCCCGCTCACTCATTCACTCTCCCGCTCACCCATTCACTCTCCCGCTCACTCATTCACTCTCACGCTCACTCATTCACTCTCACGCTCACTCATTCACTCTCACGCATTCCTTCTCACGCTCACTCATTCACTCTCACTCATTCACTCTCACGCTCACTCATTCACTCTCACTCTCACTCATTCACTCTCACGCTCACTCATTCACTCTCACGCTCACTCATTCACTCTCACGCTCACTCATTCACTCTCACGCTCACTCATTCACTCTCCCGCTCAATCATTTACTCTCCCGCTCACTCTCACGCTCACTCATTCACTCTCCCGCTCACTCATTCACTCTCCCGCTCACTCATTCACTCTCCCGCTCACCCATTCACTCTCCCGCTCACTCATTCACTCTCACGCTCACTCATTCACTCTCACGCTCACTCATTCACTCTCACCCATTCACTCACACACACAGACACTCTCACTCATTCACTCTCCCGCTCACTCATTCACCCTCACGCTCACTCATTCACTCTCACTCATTCACTCTCCCGCTCACTCATTCACTCTCACTCATTCACTCTCCCGCTCACTCATTCACTCTCACTCATTCACTCTCCCGCTCACTCATTCACTCTCACGCTCAATCATTCACTCTCCCGCTCACTCATTCACTCTCACGCTCACTCATTTACTCTCACGCTCACTCATTCACTCTCACTCATTCACTCTCACGCTCACTCATTCACTCTCACGCTCACTCATTCTGTCTCTCATTCACACTCACTCACTCTCTCACTCAAACTACAGTAATGAACATAAGTTTAGATTATACATGATAAAATCAAATGGTATTTAACTTATAATATGACAGATGAGAATACACAAACATATGGATTCGCGTGTTACATAACATGCGTGTTACATGACATGCATCTGCTCAGCTCTCTCTCTCTCTCTCTCTCTCTCTCTCTCTGTATTCTTTCATATACACACACTCACACGCATGCGCGCGCTCACACACACACACACTAACACATCAACTCTCCCACTGTCTCACTCTCTAACACACAATCCTACACACACACACACACACACTCACTCTCTCAATCACACTCTCTCACACATACACGTACACATGAACGCATGCACGCACGCACACACCCCCTCACTCACTCTCACACATACACGTATGAATGCATGCACTGACACAATCACTCTCTCCACACACACGCATGCACACACGCATTCACTCTCTCCCTCTCTCTGACACTCTCTCTCTCTCTCTCTCTCTCTCTCTCTCTCTCTCGCTCCCACACGCACACACACATATATAGTGAACAATTATAATGAACAATTATACTGAACAATTATACCAGTAAATGAATTATGGTGGCATATAGTCGGTATGGATTAAGTATTGAAAGAGTTTTCGGTTAAATGTGTAGGGACTCATTGGAGTTTTCAGATCTGGAGGCAGATGATTCCATAAGTGAGCACCAGAATAGGCAAAACATGTTTTGTATAGGTCCAATCTAGGCTTTGAGACATGTAACAAATTTAGGCGCTTGCTGTTCATTGCATTAGATTGAATCAGCGGCAGAAGATACTCTGGGGTATTTTGAGATATAATTTTATTCACTAATTTGGCTTTGTTGAAAAGGAAGCGCTTTTGTAGTGGTAGAAGTCTTAGATGACTGTACAAATTATTACTTTCAACGTGCTTTATGCCAGAAACCAGACGAATAGCGCGGTTTTGTAGAGAACATAGTCGTTTTAAATTAGATTTAGGGCAACCATCCCAAACTGTGGAACAGTAATCGAGATGTGATTGGATATAGCATGTATAGAATATTTTTCGTGTGTTTTCGTCCAGGAAGTGCTGAATTTTAGCAAGTTGGTAAACTTTTTGTGCTATTTTCTTGGTAAGAGCGTGAACATGAGAGCTCCAGTTCAAATGGCTGTCTATTAAAAGCCCTAGTGTTTTATGTTCAGTCACATTAACTATAGGTAACGTGCCCATGCGGAGTTCGAGCGGTGATCCAGTTATGGCTAGTGTCTGTAGTTTTTGTCTGGTCGTTATTAGCATGGATTTGGTTTTGCCGATGTTAATTTGCATGCGGTTTTCATTGCTCCATCTAGTAAGATTATCAAGTTCCTTTTGTAAAGAATTCTCTAATTCACTACGGTTTTCTTGACTAGTATATATAGTACAGTCGTCAGCAAATAGATCACAAGTTGTATTGATATATAAAGGAAGAACATTAATATAAACTGCAAAAAGCAGCGGACCTAGTATTGAGCCCTGAGGCACACCAATATTAAGCTGTGTGGGTCTTGATAGACAGTTGTTGAAGGACACGACTTGTTGCCTGTCGGATAGAAATGACGTAATTATGTTCACCATGTTGGTGCTTGTCTTCATTTGCTTTAGTTTTCTAATTAAAATATCGTGATCTACCATATCAAAAGCTTTTTTAAAGTCTACAAACACCGCTCCACAAATTCTACCGTTGTTGTTGTTTAAGTGCCAGTTATCGGTCATTTTTGTTAGAGCACTATGGCAAGAATATTTAGGTCGAAACCCAGATTGACTGTTAATTATTAGATCGTTGTTAATTAAATGGTGTAACGTTATTTTATGAATGTGTTTTTCTAGTGGTTTTGATAGCGACGATAATAAGGAAATAGGTCTATAATTACCCAAAACGCTATTATCGATTGAGCCATTTTTAATTAGCGGAAACACTTTAGCAATTTTAAAAGCAGATGGAAAGTAGTTTTTGGCCAGGCACTGGTTATATATGAACGTTAAAGACTCACTAATGACTGGTGCAGCACAACGAAGAATTCTATTACTGATACCATCTAGACCGTGTGAGTTTGTTGATTTGAGGTTCAAGAGATATTTATAAACGTCTGCAACAGACATTAAAGGAATCTCATCGGGAATATTTCTGGTGCACTTCTCCTCACAGAATGATGCCAGTGAACTTAAATTACACGATGAGTCTGGTATTGAAGACTTTAGATTCTCTATTTCTGATTGAAAGAACCAACTGAATTCATCGCATGTTATAGAATTTGGTATTGCTGATTCTGTAGGGCGTTTCTTATTGGTTAGCAAGTTAATAGCCTTCCATATATTTGTACTGTTTGAATTATCTACAATCAAATTTTTAAAATGATCGTTTTTTATCCTACGAATGTCATATTTAACTTTATTCCTTAGTCTGCGGTAATTGATGAAGTCTTTATTTTTGTGTGCTGTATCTCGCTCTCTCATGATTTCCAGCACTTCTCTAGTGACCCATGGGGATTTATGTTGATTTTTGACTCGAACTTCTTTGATTGGCCCGTGTTTATCGAACACATTGTAGACTGTCTTCGTCCAGAAAGCTAATGCATCGTCCGGGTCAGGAAGTTGGTAAACGTGATCAAGGGCTGCTTTTCTTAAGTCTTGCAAAAATAAATCTTGGTTGAATGCTTTAAAATTCCTAAATTTGATACTTACATGTTTATGTTTAAGAGGTTTGAACCCAATTCTTGACCATGTACAACATACCGGGTAGTGGTCACTAACTGTACAAACAGGAACAGAACATTCAACAATATTATCTGGACAAGTAACATATATATGATCAATTATAGTTGAGGATGTGTCAGTAACCCTTGTGGGACGGTTTATTAGTTGTTTGAAATTGTAAGAAAGAATGATATCGTCCCATGTCTGGTTGGATTTAGGAATATCTATGATAAAATCACATAATATCATGACTTCTCTACCTTCTGTAAACACTATATCCATCATTGTAGTGAAACAGTCATACCAATTGTACCCAGCACACGGATTCCTATATAGGTATCCAATGAGAAACGGCTGTTGGCTGGCTGGCTTCACCTCTAACCAAACACATTCTATCTCTACTGACTCGAGATCACTTCTACGGTAACAGTTGAGAGAATTGGAAATGTATACAGCAATACCTGTCTCTAATTTTTGATTTGCGTCTCTTCGAATTACTTTAAACCCCTTAAGAGTGATTTCAGAGTCGGATATTTTGTCGTTGAGACGACTTTCTGTGATTCCAAACACATGGAATTGTTTGCACAGTATTACCGAAAGCTCAGGTAATTTATTGAGCAAATGATAGATGTTGAGATGGCCTATACTTAGGCCATCTTTGTGAAGCCACTGATCGTGATTTGCGAACATTGCACGATGAAAGGATGATGTCGCTTGCGGTAGAAATTTTCAGAGTTTTTGAAACTTTATTTAGTAGTAGTTAAGACTATTAGATGGGGTAGGAAAATGTCTGTGCTGGAGTGACATCATGAAAACTTGATGCAGGGCTGCAGGATTGTATTGCATTAGCTGTTGAAGTTGGCGGTTCCACTGATAGGAGTGTAGATTACCATCCAACGAGGGACCACTGCTGTGAGAGTTACTGGAAGTGCCTACATTAGAAGCATACATCGGGGGCACAGCAACATTGTTTAACGGTGTCTCCTTTGACACAATAGGGGGAGGATGCTTTATGGGCAAGGGAGGAAACAAACCATCATAGTTAGCAACATTGGGATTGGAGCATGGGTTGCTATCCACGGCATTGTATTCCTGGGGTATAGGCAATGGTGGTGCAGGAAGAGAAGGAGCATTTTCTGAACACTTAGATGTCGCTGTCGCGGGGGTGAAGTTCGGGTTACTCCTGTAACTGGTGCTGGTTGTTGTGCACGTTCGGGATATTTTATGTTCTTCGCTAGTATACTACTTCCTAGCTTGGAACAATGTATTTGATCCCTGTATAGTTTTTTCTTAGGAGCCCCGGACAACGAAGTAAAGTACGGGGTGTTATTAATGAAACTAATGGCATTGTCTTTACAAAATTTAAACAAAGTTAGATTGGCAGCATCGGCAGTCCGATGCTGGAATCCATAACATGGTGGAATGATGGATGAAATGAACATAGATGAGTTAGGAAATTTATTTCGTAACAGTACCTCCAGCGTAGATAGTTGTGAGGTGCTTATGATGTTATTATCCATTATGTCATTGACACCAATATGGACTGTCGCTTTTTTAATTCTCTCATTCACTTGGAATTTTCGCAGTGTAGCGGTAAGCCTATCAATGTCAGCGCCTGGTAGAGGAAAGATTGAAGTTGACTCGCTGTCAGAAGATGACATGCGATCACTATAGATTCCCTTCAGCAGGGAGTCTCCAATGATAACATGAGTTGCACTGTCATCAATTGTAAGGTCACGCTGCTGGCGTGTCCGCTTGGGCTGTTGTTGCCACTGACCACTGCGGTCTTTCTTGTGTTCTTGATTATTATAGCTTGCTTGCGTTGGTTGTTGATGCCCAGTAGTGTTAACAATTGAACTTTGTGATTCCTGGTCTGCTGCTGGAGAGTCTACACTTAAGGCCTGGAACCTGATGCTGATATGCACATCAATGGGGTAGATGGATGGTGTGCGTTCTGCAGGTTTAGAAGTAGTTTTGTTGATTGTAGAAACTGTCTGTATGTCATTATGCGACGAACATTCACTGGTAGCACACGCATCTATAACACCAAGGGTAGTTTCTGTCTGTGCACTTTTATTAGATGACTGTGCACTTCTTAGTTCTAAAGCATGTATTGATGCTTTGAAAGTTTCCTTCTCTTGTCTAAGGAGGCGGATTTCTTCTCGAAGAAGAAGGTTTTCGTTTTTAAGCACAGCAATAATATTAGTGGTGTTGCTGGTAATAAAATCTGTTAACCTCATCTCCAAAGCCTGAATAAGTTCACGACAATCAATATCATTGTGGCTCTGTGGTTCGGCCGAAGAAAGAGTGCTTGAATGTGATGTGCTGGTTTGATTAGATTGAGCTGGTGAATTCTGTTGTATGTCCAGCTGGAATTCAGTGTCTGATTGTTCACTAGACAACACGATTGAGGTTGGCGATGTAGATGATCGATTCATTCGCTGAGCTGGCGTGCTCGTCAAAATTTGTCCCGTCTTGTTCTTGTTTACATTGTGCCGCTTGGACACAGTTGATGATCGCAAGTTGGAGGACATTTTGGCAACATAGGCAGCTCGATAAGGCAAGGAATAAAATAATATTGCAGCCTTTTCTGTAGGTCGTGCGTGACGTTTACTTGCTAGCCATGCATGGTTAATTCTCACGTTGTCGTAGATCGATAATTGGTAAAATTGAAAAATGGGTGATCTTACCGTCACGATTCACAAAGAAATCCTCATTTAACTAAATACACATTCACATAAACTTGACATTTTGTGTTGTATGTAAATCCAGCTTTAAACGAACAAAATGATGGAGTAAATATACGCGCAGGCCTTTCTGTAGAAGGTGCGTGGTGTTTATCACTTGTTAGTCAGGCATGGCAAATTCTCACGTTGTCGTGAATCGATAATTGGTAACATCCATAGATAGGTGCTCTTACGGCCACATAAAATAAAGAAACTCTCATTTCATTAATTAAACAGTCACATAGACTTGAACTGTTGAGTAGTATGTAAATCCAGTTTAGAATGAACACAATGATATACACAGCATCGTGATTGAATTGAGTAAACTTATTAAAATAATCAAAAATCGGGAGAATATGTTAAAACACGTAATACAACTTTGGGTCTAGAACAATGTGCACATCTCGTCTTAAGATGTGTAACAAGATCCTGACTGCTCACATCGGTGGGAGTGGGGGGGGGGGGGGGTATAGAACACGTTAAAGAGGGGTAAATCATAGTTAGATTGTGTTGAACACTGTTAAACTGACAAGAGAGTTAAAGAGGGGTAAATCATAGTTAGATTGTGTTGAACACTGTAAAACTGACAAGAGAGTTAAAGAGGGGTAAATCATAGTTAGATTGTGTTGAACACTGTAAAGCTGACAAGAGAGTTAAAGAGGGGTAAATCATAGTTAGATTGTGTTGAACACTATAAAACTAACACGAGAGTTAAAGAGAGGTAAATCATGGTTAGATTGTGTTGAACACTCTATAAAACTAACAAGAGAGTTAAATCATAGTTAGATTGTGTTGAACACTCTATAAAACTACCAAGAGAGTTAAAGAGAGGTAAATCATGATTAGATTGTGTTGAACACTCTATAAAACTACCAAGAGAGTTAAAGAGAGGTAAATCATGGTTAGATTGTCTTGAACACTGTAAACCTAACAAGAGAGTTAAAGAGGGGTAAATCATGGTTAGATTGTGTTGAACACTATAAAACTAACAAGAGAGTTAAAGAGAGGTAAATCATGGTTAGATTGTGTTGAACACTCTATAAAACTAACAAGAGAGTTAAATCATAGTTAGATTGTGTTGAACACTCTATAAAACTACCAAGAGAGTTAAAGAGAGGTAAATCATGATTAGATTGCGTTGAACACTCTATAAAACTACCAAGAGAGTTAAAGAGAGGTAAATCATGGTTAGATTGTCTTGAACACTGTAAACCTAACAAGAGAGTTAAAGAGGGGTAAATCATGGTTAGATTGTGTTGAACAATGTAAAACTGACAAGAGAGTTAAAGAGGGGTAAATCATGGTTAGATTGTGTTGAACACTGTAAACCTAACAAGAGAGTTAAAGAGGGGTAAATCATGGTTAGATTGTGTTGAACACTGTAAAACTGACAAGAGAGTTAAAGAGAGGTAAATCATGGTTAGATTGTCTTGAACACTGTAAACCTAACAAGAGAGTTAAAGAGGGGTAAATCATGGTTAGATTGTGTTGAACAATGTAAAACTGACAAGAGAGTTAAAGAGAGGTAAATCATGGTTAGATTGTCTTGAACACTGTAAACCTAACAAGAGAGTTAAAGAGGGGTAAATCATGGTTAGATTGTGTTGAACACTGTTAAACTGACAAGAGAGTTAAAGAGGGGTAAATCATAGTTAGATTGTGTTGAACACTGTAAAGCTGACAAGAGAGTTAAAGAGGGGTAAATCATAGTTAGATTGTGTTGAACACTATAAAACTAACAAGAGAGTTAAAGAGAGGTAAATCATGGTTAGATTGTGTTGAACACTCTATAAAACTAACAAGAGAGTTAAATCATAGTTAGATTGTGTTGAACACTCTATAAAACTACCAAGAGAGTTAAAGAGAGGTAAATCATGATTAGATTGTGTTGAACACTCTATAAAACTACCAAGAGAGTTAAAGAGAGGTAAATCATGGTTAGATTGTCTTGAACACTGTAAACCTAACAAGAGAGTTAAAGATGGGTAAATCATGGTTAGATTGTGTTGAACACTATAAAACTAACAAGAGAGTTAAAGAGAGGTAAATCATGGTTAGATTGTGTTGAACACTCTATAAAACTAACAAGAGAGTTAAATCATAGTTAGATTGTGTTGAACACTCTATAAAACTACCAAGAGAGTTAAAGAGAGGTAAATCATGATTAGATTGTGTTGAACACTCTATAAAACTACCAAGAGAGTTAAAGACAGGTAAATCATGATTAGATTGTGTTGAACACTCTATAAAACTACCAAGAGAGTTAAAGAGAGGTAAATCATGGTTAGATTGTCTTGAACACTGTAAACCTAACAAGAGAGTTAAAGAGGGGTAAATCATGGTTAGATTGTGTTGAACAATGTAAACCTAACAAGAGAGTTAAAGAGGGGTAAATCATGGTTAGATTGTGTTGAACACTGTAAAACTAACAAGAGAGTTCACCAACGTTGAGCAAAGGAAAGAATGGACACCACTTTGCGCAACACTTAGACATCTTTACTGTTCTTTTAAAACTGGACAAGCGGTGCAGATAGTCGATCCCGTGGCATTCAATGCAGAGAGCAAGGCCCTCAGTAATGGTAACAGTGGATATTGTTTTATATACTATATACAGGCGGGTGTCCATCGATCTGTGCACAGACCTTCTCAGGATACTCGGGTAGCAGAGTCGTTAAGGGAAGCCAGTGATACGTTAGCAATGACCACTAGTAGTACACCGATCGAGGTTCATTGCGGTAACAATGGCAGAGATTTGGCGTGAGTATGAAAACTATGCCGGTCTCTCTGGCCGAGGGGTTACACCACTTTCTCCGTAATCCCGTTTATCACGCAGAGTCTCGTAGCGGGCGAGAACTGGGAGCGGTTCGTCTCCCGCTGGTGACTTGCGGGATAACTGAGCCGGCCGCTCAGAAATCAATGGCAAACTACTGAGCGTGATCTTGCCAAGAAATCAACAGACAGCTGAAAGATACTGCTGTTGACAGCGATGTCCTGTAAAAAGGATATGCGAATAAAAAAAAAAATGAAAACTCTACCCTTGCTTGCCTGCTAAGTTAAACTAAAGGTATACAAGCGAGAGGATCGACTTATTGCACTGGATTTTATCCGATATGGCTCGGCATCTTTTCGCAGGACGGCCTGACGAAAGCGTCACACAAAGCACCAACCTCGTAGCTGTGGCGACGACCCCCAGGAGTGAACCGAATAACGGAGCGTAACCATTTCGTCACGGAGATTCCCTACTGAGATAATTTCATTAAATATGATCCTGAGAGCTGCGGCACGTTTCCCAGGTAGAGGTCCATAATGGAGTTACGTTGGAATAACGAAGACACAAACAATAGATTGCACGATTTATTGCCTGGCATATTTCGCTGCATCTCGTCAGGTACATACTGCAGAAATCACACAACTTACGTGAATTAATTAGATAAATCCTTCAAACTGAAATATACACATGTTCGCACAGTAATGTCGATTGTCTACCACGGTAATTTTAAACTGACTAACATGTCTTTCTGCTTGCACAAGGACGGCTTACGAAGGTTGATTATTATAGCTTCAGCAAACTTTAACAATCGACTACTTTGTGTGTTGAACAACACACGGAAGGCACTGTTTCTTTCAACCACGTGACCGCTCTCGAGCACATGTCTCGCGACCGATGAAGCTGGACTGTTCCGGTGTGTCGGCCTGCCTAGGCTACCATCTTCTGTGTGTAGTGTAGTGTGTAGTTAGTGTGTAGTTCTGTGTGGAGTTACGTTCATCTTTCGGTGTCGTTGGCGTAACGGTTAAGAAGTTGCGATGACAATGGTATGAAGTGTTCGGGCGAGAGTTCAGTACCTGCGCTCGATGCTTGCTACGGGAACGAACGAACGAACGAACGAACGAACGAACGAACGAACGAACGAACTTTATTTTCAAAGGGTTAAGAATTAGGCACGCAGGCCCGTCTAACATTCTGCCCTTCTATCACTCTCTTTCATACATTATTTCGTTCACACATCATTCAAGGCTAACAGAGAACAGCAACACTATAAAAGATATGCATTATAAAGGCATGGGCAAAATGCGAACATCAAAACTACACGACACAGTAATATTAGATACTGGTCTGACACTTGTTATTAGCCATGTGGAATATACTGGCCTACCAAAAGGGGACTGGCTGTTATACTAGGGTTTTATTATTATTATTATTATTATTATTATTATTATTATTATTATTATTATTATTATTATTATTATTATTTCTATTATTAAGGGGGAAGGTAATCCGTACTGAGATAGTGTTCGAATAATTTGCGATTATATGAATAGGGATTGGTGATGTCTTTGGTTTCTTGTGGAAGATTGTTCCACAACTGAGCTTCACAGTACGTTACGCTTGTTTTGTATAAGTCAATCCTAGGCTTCGGAATGTGTAATATATTTAAACGTTTACTGTGTCTAGCTGGCGTATTTAAACAATGGCCAAAGGTAATTTGGGGCATTCCGATATAGGATTTTGTGAATTAGTTTAGCCTTATTGAAAAGCAAACGTTTGCGGAGTGGTAGTAACTGAAGGCGTTTATGCAGGCTAGGATTGTCAGATAAATGTTTGCTATAAATTAGACCAATGGCCCGTTTCTGGAGTGAGTAAAGTCGCTTCGTATTTTAATAGAACAACCGTCCCAGATTGTAGAGCAGTAGAAAAATGTGTCTGTATATGAGAACTATAGAATATTTTCCTTGTGTCCTCATCAAGGAAGTTTTTAATTTTGGCGAGTTGGTAGACTTTTTTTCGCTGTTTGTTTAATGAGCGCTTGAACGTGGGAATTAAAGGTTAGGTTTCTATCAATGATTAGGCCTAATGTTTTGTGCTCAGTTACACTTTCAACTGGCATGTTATTGATGTGAAGTTGAAGTGATGTGTGTGAGTTTAGAGTTTGAAGTCTTTGGTTGTTAATAACATTGATTTTGTTTTAGTGATGTTTATTTGCATACGGTTTGCATAGCTCCACCTAACTGTACAGTCGTCTGCAAATAGATCGCAGGACGACGAAAGATACAAAAGTAGATCGTTAATATATATGGCAAATATTAGAGGGCCAAGAATAGAGCCTTGCGGTACTCCAATATTGAAGGTAGTGGTTTGAGACAGAGATTTATTATGTGATACTACTTGCTTTCTGTTTGATAGAAAAGATGATATTAGAGTGACTACATTAGGGCCAATTTTCATTGTCTCAAGTTTTTTAAATTAAAATAACATTGTCTATCATATAAAATGCTTTCCTGAAATCAATAAACACAGTTCCACATAGACTGTTGTTGTTTATATTCTGGTGCCAAGTTTCTATCATGTTTTTTAGGGCCGTATGGCAAGAATATTTTGGTCGAAATCCTGATTGGCTGTCAACAATAAGCTTGTTGCGAACTAAATACTGTAATGTTACTTTATGGATGTGTTTTTCTAGTGGCTTAGATAGTGATGATAGTAAGGAAATTGGTCTGTAATTGTTCGGGAGACCATTGTCCAATGAACCAGATTTAAGAAGAGGGTTTACTTCACCTTTGGTGAGACACTGATTATATACATAGGTTAGTGATATACAGATCACTGGCGCAGCACAACGGAGAATCCGATTGCTGATTCCATCTAACCCAGATGATGTTGTGTTTTTTAGGTTACTGAGGTAAGTGAATACTTCAGTGATTGTCATTAGCGGTATGTCGGAAAGAATATCGCGGGAGCATCTATTCTCGCAAAACAATGACAGTAAAGATAAGTTGCAAGGAGAATTAGGTATTGAAGCCTTCAACTGGTCTATGTCAGTTTGAAAAAAATTACTGAATTGGTCGCATGTAATATGATTTGATGGTAAAGAATTTCGGAGGTTATACTTGTTTGTCAAGGTGTTAATTGCCTTCCATATATCCTTACTATTTGTTTTATCCATTACTAAGTTCTTAAAGTAATTTTTCTTTTCCCGTCGTATGGTGTATTGAACTTTGTTTCTAAGAGTACGGTATGCGCTGAGATCCCGCTTTTTATGTGCTTTATCTCTGTCTCTCATAATTTCAAGTATTTCCTGGGTGATCCAAGGTGGCTTGACGTGGTGTTTTACTCGAACTTCCTTGATTGGCACATGTCTATCAAAAACATCAATAAAGGTTTTCATTCAGAATTCCAGAGCATCATCCGGGTCAGGAAGTTGATAAACATTGTCTAGAGGTGAACTGAGCAAGTCCTGTAAAAATGCGTTTTGGTTGAAATTTTTGTAACTTCTATATTTTACACTTATGTGTTTATGTTTAGGAGTTTTAATTCCTTTTTTGGACCACGTGCAGCATATTGGGTAGTGATCGCTCATTGCACAATTGGGTACGGTGTATTCTATGATGTTGTCTGAGCAAGTTACATAAATGTGATCTATGACTGTTGAAGATGACTTTGTTACTCTAGTAGCTTGTTGTACTATTTGTTGGAAATTGTATGATGCAATTATATTTCACCATATTATGTTGGATTTGTGGGTGCCAATGTTAAAGTCGAAAGACAGTCCACCTGTTTCTCAATTAGCTCGAGAATGAAAAATGTGATGGTCCAAACATTTCACATACTCTCAGCAGGTACGTCGTATTGGGCTGGTTTTTATTTCTTGCATTCTTGTGCATCTCGGGGCATACAGGTGTCCCGAGGAATAAAAGAGAAGATAGATTGATCGGCACTGAAGGTATACTAGAGGTTCAGCTAATGGATTAAGCTGACATAATGAACGTTCCAAGAGAGTTGGACCGGAACTAGGATGTTGAACCCAATACAGCAACATCAATAGTTAGAATGCAATAGTTCGGATTGAAGATTGGAGTAGCTAGAAATGAACACCACACCAAGTACACCAAGAGGCTCATCAGTGAACGAGGAACCAACACAGTTTGTGGCTGTACCTTCATGGAATTGACACGATGGATGATTGCTCTTTTCCATAGACGGATTTTCAACCAAAAACTGCTATACTCCTTCTGCACACCTTTTAAACTCCTGGTTTCAGTTTAACCAATGCGATTTCTTTGGTCGTGCCTTTAATGAGAAATGTGTACACGCCCCCATGGCAGCCTCTGTAAGGTACAGTGACAGACAGTGACTTCTGTTTAGAAGAGTTCTAGTTGATCATGTCCTGCGGTAGAGTAGTGGCTGGTCAGTCGCTTGCTGACCTGCTGGTCATAGGTTCGATCTACAGCTGGACGGATTCGAATAAAAATAAACATTACTAAGCTCCTAGATCAACTCAGCAACAACTGGGTACCCAGAATGGTTTGGGAAGTAAAAGCGTGATACCGACCACGTCACCAAGCGAGTTCCCACTGGTATATATAAAGATATGGGTCTAGCACCTTGTGTCCGACGCGCCTTAAGACTCGTGAAAGGATCCTTAACATACTATTTTATGAACCCTTGCTGACCACGTGATCACGTAACCCATGATGTGAAACTGGATATATGGTTAACACTAGAATAAAGCTCAGTATTTACTTCTCGTTTTCTAGTGATACATTATTTTGATTTTTTTTAAAGCTTTACTACAGTTCTCCTTATTCTAGTGTTAATCATTGCCCATTCCCATGAGCTGCTACTAAATGTTTTACGTTTCGTCTTCGTAGCCTGTCAAGTATTTGTCGATTTGTACAGTCCAATTTTGTGTGAGTGCTTACTGTAACGTCCATTTTTGTGTGAGTGCTTACTGCAACATCCAATGTGTTACTTGTAATCGTGTTTTAGTAAAGCTGACAATCTACGTCTCCTCGTTTTCTGGTGATTCATTCATCAACTGGATATATGAGTACATCATATTCCAGTGAAACACTAATACTCCGTTTGCCTCGAGTCCCCCTGTCACATTATTTCGGGTCCCGCGAAACACCATATATCCATGGTACACGACGCAGTGAAGGCGTCTGGCATGAGGTTCCGTAGAATCATTAGAGATGGTCTTACGGACTACCGTCATTTTCATCGTGCAATTAGCTGGCTTTTAATGCAAAAGTAGGTACAGGAAGAGCTGAAAATCAGAGACACGTTTTAGGAAAATTTGGATTGGGAAATAGAAATGATGCAGATGACAAATTAATTGAATTTTGCACAGAAAATGAGTTAACGATAGCCAACAAACTTTTTAAACAACACCCAAGAGGACTCTTCACATGGAAGTCACCGGACAGTATTACCAAATATCAGATACATTATATTTTAATATAAAGAAGATGGAGATCAAGCATAACATCTGCAAAAACCCTACGAAGTGCAGACTGTGATACAGATCATCAGTTACTAGAAGCAGATCTGAAATTAAAACTCAAAAAGCTTACTCGAGGACCAAGGCCACTTAGTTTTTATCTCACAAAAATATCAGATGCGTACAGCGTAGAAGTTAGGAATCGTTTTGGGGTCTTGATGTCTGTACAAGAGGAATTGACATCTGATGAACTGGCAGTACAAGCTAGAGATATCTTGATAACTGCAGCCAAAGATTTAATTCCGACCAAGAGAAAGCAACTTAAGCCATAGATTACATCAGACACGTTAGAATTACTGAAACAACGAAAGGAACTGAAACAGAAAGGAGGTGAATACGATAACAGCAGGATGAAGTATACAGAGAATTATGTAAAAAGATATGGAAATATGGTATATGACCAAAAGATCGGAAGAGAACTATCTTCATGTTGAGTTGAGTTAAGAACCGGCATCATTGCACTCAGGACATTCCTATACGTGCTCCGTCCCCTCGTTCAACAGTCAGCGAAGAGTCATACTACTAATCGTTCCCACCGCTATCTGATTAAACGTTCTCCTGGTCTTCCCTCTCAGTTTTGAGATTCTTCCAGAACCCCTGCCGCTCGCCCGCAATCTCATTCTTTCCACATATGGGTTCTCAATCTGTTCCTCCGCCTTCTCCACCTGGTCCTACAAGCGCACGACCACCTCCCTTTTGTCCATAGGCAAACTACCACCTAGAGGTGCATTCCCTGCTAGCCTATCAACCTGTTCATTCCCCCGTACCCCAGCATGGCCAGGGCAAAATATCCATACAATTGTCACAATCCGTGACCTTTGAAGCGACGAGAGCCATTCCACACGAAACATTCCTTTCTCCACCTTACTAAGCATACTCTTTGAATCCGTAATGAATACAACGTGTGCTGCAGTAGTCTCCTCTAGCCACCGGAATGCTGCTGTTACTGCCTCCACCTCCATTCTCATGTTGGAGGTCGTAGTCTTATATGTCAGACTCTCCTTTTTCAAGAATATCTTCATTCCAAAACCAAAAGAGGGCAACCTGAAATTATGCACCAATTATAGAACTGTTGACCTGATCAGTCATGCAAGTGAAATTCTACTAAACATCATACTGGGAAGACTTCGTAAGAAAATGGAAGAAGAAATTAACGTGGTTCAAGCTGGATTTAGACAAGGAAGAGGAACAAGAGATCACATTCTCAATATGCGTTTAATAATAGAGAAGTGTGGAGAATTTAATCTAAACCTATTCTCATATTTTATGGATTATTCGAAGGCATTTGACGGTGTACAACATCAGAAACTTTGGGAAATCATGAGGAATATGGGCTTTCCACCGCATGTAATACAACTCATAAGAATGCCCTATCTAGACTAACAAGCAGCGGTTAGAATAGATGGCGAGACGTCAGATTGGTTTGACATCAAGCAAGGAGTCCGCCAGGGATGTGTGCTGTCCACCTATTTGTTTAACCTGTACGCTGAAAATATAATGAGAAAATGGAAGAAAAAATTAACGTGGTTCAAGCTAGATTTAGACAAGGATATAAATATCGGTAGTCATGACATACCAGAGATTCGGTATGCTGATGATACAGCATTGCTATCCACAACACAGACTGGTATAGAACACCTAATAGCCTCAACCCAATTGAACAGTGAAAATCACAACTTATATCTTAGCATAGCAAAAACTAAGGTAATGCATACAGATAAAACTACTATGGAGAAAGAAATATATGTTAATGAGGAAAAATTGGAGGTGGGGGAAACTTTTGAATATCTTGGGTCATTGATTACCAACAATGGTGACACAATGAAAGAAATTAAACGACGACTATCCTCTTCAAAGACTAAAACAACTGAATAAATTATGGAATGGGACAGACAGAACTACAAAAATTAGATTTTTAAGAGAATGCATCTTTCCCATTGTAACATACGCCTGTGAGATTTGGACACTTACTAAACAAACTGAATAGCGCATACATGCCTTTGAATATAAATGTTACAGACGAGTTCTAAGAATATCTTGGGTAAAGAAAAGAAGAAAAAAAATGCATCCAATCTTCGAGAGCTGAATATTGAAGAAGGATGGCTAGTAAAGACTATAACAAAGAAAATGTAAATATGTTTGTCACTTGAAACGTCACGAAAGTTTGGAGAGAACAATAATGGAGGGGTATATGCCTAAGAAGAGAGGAAGAGGAAGGCCAAAGAGAATATGGGTGCAGGCAGGATGTAGCGGATGATCTCCAGATGGGTGTATCGGACGCGAGACATCTTGCTTATGATCGAGAGGTTTTCCGGAAGGTTGTTATGAGAGCGAGGTTCTGCAAATGACATGCTACTGAATGGATGAATGAATGGATGAATGAATGAATGAATGAATGAATGAATGAATGAATGAATGAATTAGCTGGCGCCCACAACACACTGCGACCGGAACTTCCGCTCATGTCTCATTGCTATGTTGAACACATCTATCAAAACTGTCATCTACTGCAGCAGACCTTGTGGTGTAGGACAGGAGGCCTTAGGCCTGGGGAATTTAGGCCGCGTAGCTTGTGCAGTCGCCACGAACTGTGCAGGTTAGGGTTTCCCTTTTGCTTCCTTCAGAAAAAAAAAATCCACATCTTACCGAGGATTCAAACCTGGGTCTTTCGATGGTGAACCCGGCAGTTTAACCAGACGGCCAGACGCTCCTCACAACACATTAAACACAACAAGTAACTTAAGTTAAAATAATTTTAATTACAGAAGATAGACAAGAAGAAAAAGAAAACCATAAACTTAATAGATAAATTAAACATAGACAGTCAAATTGTTTGGCCACGTTATGAGAAGAAATAAACAAGAGAACTTGGTAACAACTGGAAAGATTGAGGGAGAAAGAACAAAGGAGAGGCAGAGAAGTAAACATCTGGGTGGCTTGGCCACGTGGCGTGGTCGATGCAAGAACGAAGATTCACGACTCAGGTGTTGGTGTGACAGCTCACGCTTATCGGTATGGCACATGATGATGATGAGATGATAATATGAATATGGGAGTGAATTTGTCTGAGTACGTGTATTATAGAGACAGAAAGAGGCAGTCATCGTTTTCTGGCCAGATTATGATAAGATAAAAACTGGATCATGTCGTGACAACCGGAAAGATTTGCGGGAAAAGAGATAGAGAAAGACAGCGTGAGAAGATTCTTGACAGTCTTGTGTTATGGCACGGAAGGGAGTTAAAACACGAATTGATCCATTCCGTCGGAGATCGCAATTTGTGAAGAAGCATGTTCGCCCACGCCAGCCGGCAAGGCACTAGATGATGATGATGATGATGATGATGATGATGATGATGATGATGATGATGATATGTTTGAACTGGAGCTGTGGCTTAGGGGACAGACAAATACGCAGCTTCACTATTCGCCGAATTAAGGGTTCCAGATTAGCCTCGGGCCACGTGGAAGCAGACCCTTTTGCTTTGATTTCAGTGGTATGAGGCGCCGGCAGTTATGAAATCAATGACTATCACAACGACGTTCTTGATGATACGTGCGTGCGATGGTCGTTGTCTAGGTAACGATGCTCCTTGTATGTTATTACAGAGTGTAAGTTGAGCTAGCCTCCTGTCTCTTAATCCAACTCACCCTTGCAGTGCACATCCACCAGTCATGAAACAAGATAGAGTTGGCGCACATAATCTTTTAATCCAGAAATAACACGGACAGACGGAACATGTTTATACATCCAGAAACAATGTAATCCATAGAATATAAATATCCTCCTCACAATTTAACCAGCACACATCACTGTCTTCTCACGGCCTGCTGAATCTCAAATTCACAAGACATTTAGTCCAGCTACTATCCACGGCTGGATCTCCCACAATACGACCCACACACTGGGTCGGAGCCTCTGCTCACTATGCAACCCACTCTGGGTTTTAGGACTGCATTCACAGCTCGGAGAATCACACAACACAGTTCTCCGTCGACTACCGACTCGTTCGGTGTCTAAAACTCAACTCTCTTAAACGACCTGACCCGCAGTCGGTCTCTTCTCTCACTGACTTTCAAGTCTCCTGACTTCACACAAAACTCAACAGTCTTTCGCCCCATCCACCCTAGGGGTCTGCATCTACCCTCACTATTTTATTTCTAAGGACTGGCTGTTTTTCTCATAGCCAGATCAGTCACTTTACTGTCTCCCACTTTCATCCATTCTTTCTCATGCCCTGTCACTCAACTCGCTGTCAATGACCCAGGCTTATGTCATCACCCCCCTCTTAAAAGAAAACTTCGTTTTCAAATATTGGGAGACTAAAACTTACTAAACATGTGACCCAGACATATTGCCTGGGTGGCCCTAAGTATGGCTCCATCTCACTTTAGCTACCACCCTAAATAATACATCAAATGCTCCTAGTACACTCCCATATTCCTCACACATCAATACAAACAACTTTCTCTCTTGTATCCCAATACATGAACTAAAACATGGCATATTAATAAACATATCATCTAAAACATCATGTTTGTGTACCCGCAGGTCTCTTACTACTTCACGACCACACAATATTATTTGTGTACCGACCTTATATCATGTGGTTCTGTTCTTGCATTAACCCTCCTCTGATTCCTGTCGATGCTGTGTCTACCTTTCATGTACCCATGACTCATGGTACCTCTACAATTACAACATCTGTTGGCTATCCCTAGCCCTGGGTCAGTAATGTCGCGAACACTCTTTTGACCTGACTCAACTTTCCTATCTGCATATTGCACCGTTACACTTGAGTCTCTGTTTAGTCTGAACTCTTTATTCAATCTTGGCCCATATATCTGGCACCTTGCTTTCTGCTGCATACGCCTTATGCCTATGTGCCCTGCACATGCACTATCCTGAGCTGTTCTAGTATATCGGTCTCTATGTGCTAAAGGTACTGCTCCTTGCCCACGTGCAGTTCCACTATCTGAAAAGCGGCGAGTGAGAACATTGTTCTTCCTCTCGAAGCACCATCTACCCTTCCCTGACTGACTATTTTCTACTTTACTACACCCTTGGACACATTTGTTCAGAGTAGTATCTTGTCTCTGGGAGTCACTAGCACTATATTTGGGATCCATTCTCATCTGCTCAACTGTACTACCCTTGCCTTTAGTCCCTATGTTTACTTCAAGTGCCTCTTCTACCTCAGCTATACTCTCTAATTTAGGTTCTCTTGTGGTAACTACCTCGTTACTGCTTACACTATATTTTTGGTCCCAATAAACTACTTCCTCTTCTGTACAATCTTTAACTCCTATAACATTTCCTATGATCAAATCCGCCACTGGTGCGTCCAGAACACACGCTGTCACTCTTCCTGTGATATATGGTGTTTTCACTGTTATCATGGCTAATGGGTAGAATTCTACTGTCCCATTAAATGTTATGGATCTAATCTTTTTCCCTGTATAATCCGAGGGATGCACTAAACTCTTTTTAACACCGATGGACGTACATCCGGAATCCCTAATTGTTAACGCTGGCCTATCATTAACAAATCCATGGTGCATCTTCAGACTTCCTCCTTCATGCACTGCCGATCCTGCTTTAACTGTGTGACCACATATTAAGACTGGCTGACCGTCTTTTTCAAAAAGAGGTTTGCACCCACCACAATCTTCATTGTTCAGCGTCTCAATTACTCGCGCTGCATTTGAGTGCTCTGTTTCTCTCATCCTACATTGATGACTGACATGCCCCTTCTTTCCACATTTGAAACAGATGATCTCCTTCCTTGCGTAACTTGTTGGCTCACTGGATGGTTGTGCATCACACTGTGCTGCCTTGTGTCTCCAGCTCCCACAATTCCAACATCCGGCATAACTGTTTGGACGTCTCTGGAAATTCCCTCTTCTATATGGGTACCGTCCTACTCTACCAACATTGTTTCCTCGGAAACCATTATCTTGAGGTGCTTGCTGCTCACCTTTTTGTGCTGAATCCACACTTTTCGCCCTTGGTCTGATGACTGGATTCTGGTCCTGTTTAGTGTACGCTGCACAGACTATTTCCTCACTCATTAGTTTCCCAATGGACGTTAGGATGTGCAGTCATGTAGTTTTGCCCTAACTGTGACATTGTGTCTATGTCCTTTGGCTTACGTTCCTCAAAGAAAGTCACTAAGTTTGTATTACATGATGATAAAACTTTGTCTCTTAACACTAAATCTACTAATTTATTAAAATCTTTCCCTACTTCTGCGAGCTCCATCCATTTGTTAAATGTGTTCTTTACTGTGTTAACAAAGTCTGTGAAATCTTGATTTGTCTCTGGCACTAACTGTCTAAACTTTGTTCTATATCCATGTTCAGTTAGTTGGAACTTTGTCAGCAAACGTTGCCGTAAGATAGTGTAGTTGTTTCTTTCTTCTACAGGTAAATTGAACATGGTGTCTAGTGCCTTACCCGTAAGAAACTCGCCCAGCAGCATCGCATACTCCGCTTCTGGAATGCCTAATGTTTTTACAGACGATTCGAATCTCCCAAGATAGGATTCAAGACAATGCCGGTCCGTAAAGTATGGCAGGATTCAATCGTTGTGATGACTGTGAAGGTCTTCTGTTTTCCTCACTTTGACCTTTTGATGATAGTTGTAATTTTCTGAGAGCAATTTCAGCTTCCATCTTAATCTTCTCTTTCTCGATTTCCATTTTCATTTGTGTCTCTTTCTCTTCCTGTAGACGCTTGTTTTCTATTTCAGCTAACTTTACTTCCTGTAGACGCTTGTTTTCCAATTCAGCTAGTTTCACTTGTATCTCTTTCTCTTCCTGTAGACGCTTGTTTTCCATTTCAGCTAATTTCACTTCCTGTAGACGCTTGTCTTCAGCTACTTTTTCTTCCTGTCTCTGTTCTCTTTCAGCTTGTCTTTGGTCTCTTTCAATCTGTTTTTGTTCTTTTGCTTCGGCATACTCCTGTAACTCTTTTCCCTTCAGGCCTAACCGTTCACCTGCTTCAATATAGTCCATTAAAGTAGGCATCTTGTACTCGTGGACACGTTGCTGTCTGGCAACCAATTATAAATGTAAAGACTCTGCTACTAGTCTATGTGTGCCCTCCCTAAGTACACCACCACTCCCTGTGTACGTAAATTCGTAGTGCTAAAATATCACTCTGTACTCACCCAGTCACTCTATAAGCACTAGGTAGTGAGGGGAAATATCACCTATGCTCCCTCGCATATATCTATAACAAATAGTTGTATAACATTTCTGGAAATATTGTTAAACATACATATAAATACATTTACAAAACGAATGAATGATAACACTAAATGTTTTCTATAAAACGCTAGACTCACAAGCCAAGTACACGGAGACGGTGATCACAAAGAAATAAACCACAGTAACAACCACAAGCTTGTGTAGGGACACCCACAGTGCGCGTAATATATAAACTGACAAAGACCACTAAACAGCAGAAATGACGAAAGATCACAATAATAACATATATCCGAACACAACAAATATCAAATGTAAATATAACGAAAAGAAAGAGAGAAAGAAAAAGAATATATACTCAAAATATACACAGATCTGACGTTAGACCCAAAAGGCACGGTGTATAATCTAGGACCACCCTGCTTCACTGCAGAATCAAACAAACCGACCTTACGATTTACTTCCCAGAAAACACATGGTGCACAGTGAGAAAATAAATTTTTGACCTGTCTCCCGACCCTCGAGAAACAACCCAAAAATCCCCTACTCCTGACAAACACCGGACCACATACAAGTAATTGCTTAACACCCGAAAACAGTATATATACGACAATGAGCAGCAAACAGAATGTCCAACTGGTTGGCCGACAGATATGTGCCTATTAATCCGTCGCCACAAGTTCGTTTTTTAATAATTGTTCACAATATGCTGGGAATGTATATTGGTAAATTTTCCGAAATGTCTACGATATTCCAAATTTGTTGCGTGGTGACTTAATTTCACGTGGTGATCACAAGTTCCAACTGTCGACAAAAGTTGAAGATGATAGTGATTATCCAAAGTGTTCTTTCGACATGTTGTTAGTTTCCCTGGACGTGATGACAACAGAGTAATAATCCAAATCTTTTTATACCTTCGTAGCGGAGATGGTCTGTAGTTGTATCACTTATGTGGTAGATTCACGCAGAAAGACAAAGTTCAACATAAAAAATGACAGCAAATGTCCAACAATTTAACTTTGAACAGTCGGTTCTTTTTGGCAACTGTACGCAACCAAGCGTGCGGTGATGATACCTTATCCTTTGTTGAAAAAAATGTTTGCTCATAACAGAGTAATGATTACAAAGGGATTCACAAAGACGGAACATAAAGTCTGGTTTCGTTCATAAACAAGTTGTTTATCCAGTTCTCCTCTGGAAAATCTCAGTAATTTTCCACTGTCCCCAGCCTTGACCCCCAGGTCAACTTCAGTAATCTTTGTCACAATAACACACACTGTAAACTGACCGGAAACTTTTCCCGTTATCAACACAGACACCTGTCCTGTCCCACCCAGCTGTGGTAGGGGTACCGTTACTACCCCTTTTGTCAGCTGTCCTCGTAAACAGCGCTGACCCGATTTGTCCGTGGAAACTCACAATTTCCACCGACCTCCCCCGTCGTGTTAGCTGTGGTAAAATTCTTCACCTGTCGACTCGTGACCATACCGGGCGTCGCATCAGCACACACACACCTGTCAATATCTTTGAATTTCAATCCTGTCTTTATCACCGAGAGCGAAAATGTCCCATTATGCTGACTCGCTCTTGTCGCAAACAACTAACTCACTGTCCACGCGACATTTACCTGTACTGTCCGCTGGCGCTTCCGTCTCTTGACCTATCAACACCTGCGCCTGGCCACTCAACCCGACATTCCGTGTTGTTTGTGACTAGTGACTACCCCCGTCACCGTAGTCGACTCTCCCGGTTGATCTGTGCCGCTGTTTTCTTAACGCGCGCTGACAGTTTTTCCCGATGTGCGGTCTTACACACACACGCAGGATATTCTGACCACCTTCTGGATTAATCCTGGTTTTCCGTTAACTGTCCGCTAACTTGAGCGCTACTGCCTGGTATCAAATTTACCTGTCGTGAACTTCACGTGAACTGTCTGTTTTAATTACCTGGTGCATACACAAAAGAGTTCACATTAACCTTTTGAAGCCACAAAATCCAAACTGTCTCGGGTTTTTTAGTCCGATGAAACAAACTCACCAGATAAGAACTCCTCTCTCAGCGAAGAGCCCACAGACATCTCAATATTGCACGGTGTTCCTTGACCGAATGCAGCTGTCAGAAAATCTTTACGAAGCGACGAGCTCTCAGTTAATACACTGGGTTTCTTGAAAGGACGAGCCATCCAGATACTCCTTACTAAGCGACGAGCCGCTAGATATCACAACGACGTTCTTGATTATACGTGCGTGCGATGGTCGTTGTCTAGGTAACGATGCTCCTTGTATGTTATTACAGAGTGTAAGTTGAGCTAGCCTCCTGTCTCTTAATCCAACTCACCCTTGCAGTGCACATCCCCAGTCATGAAACAAGATAAGAGTTGGCGCACATAATCTTTTAATCCAGAAAGAACACGGACAGACGGAACATGTTTATACATCCAGAAACAATGTAATCCATAGAATATAAATATCCTCCTCACAATTTAACCAGCACACATCACTGTCTTCTCACGGCCTGCTGAATCTCAAATTCACAAGACATTTAGTCCAGCTACTATCCACGGCTGGATCTCCCACAATACGACCCACACACTGGGTCGGAGCCTCTGCTCACTATGCAACCCACTCTGGGTTTTAGGCCTGCATTCACAGCTCGGAGAATCACACAACACAGTTCTCCGTCGACTACCGACTCGTTCGGTGTCTAAAACTCAACTCTCTTAAACGACCTGACCCGCAGTCGGTCTCTTCTCTCACTGACTTTCAAGTCTCCCGACTTCACACAACACTCAACAGTCTTTCGCCCCATCCACCCTAGGGGTCTGCATCTACCCTCACTATTTTATTTCTCAGGACTGGCTGTTTTTCTCATAGCCAGATCAGTCACTTTACTGTCTCCCACTTTCATCCATTCTTTCTCATGCCCGGTCACTCAACTCGCTGTCAATGACCCAGGCTTATGTCAATGACAAACTACTGAACTAACATTGCCTAGTAAATTTCACACAGGCAATAAATGTTGAGATTGATTGCGATGTCCTGTAAAAGACATGCAGCTAACTTGTATATGTTTGAGACGTCAGTACTTTAAAGGGGTTCACAAGGAAAGAGAATAATAGCCACTGTAACTTATACTGCCTATCATTTGGTGACAAGTGTAGAAAATTAGAGGGCAGAAAGGGTAATTAATGGGACGCAAAGGTGTTTCCAAGGCACCAGGGCCGGGTTATATACTGGCCAAGACCTACTGACGCGTCCTCGTCAAGTGTCCTGGGCAACAGGTCCCTTCGGGGTCCTGGCTAAAGTCAGTAGGATCGCCGATTCCTCCGAAGTCGGAGAGTGTCTGCCTGTACGGCGAGGAACCACCAGTCTGCACACCAATAAGCCAGACATGGGACAACGGATACTCACGCAACCCTCAGGTCTTGTATGACACACTAATGTTGGACAACAGGACGACTTCATCCGACATACAGGACTTCGCGTTGGAGCTCAAGCCAACGAACACAAGCAAGCCAGCAGGGCAATTAATGAGGGTGGAATGAGACTGGCAACCCGTAAAAACAATGTGCAAAATCTAATCAATCATTAAGAAGCAATAAAAGGGCCCAGCTAGAGTTGGTTGAGGGCCTACCCTCCTCTGGGAGATGAAAGCTAGCAGTAGAAGAAGAATATGTGTACGGGCATATGTATGGACGGATGCCATGGCGCAGGTAGCCTTTTGCAAGATGGAAAAATTAATGACCAATCAAACTATGTCACTCATCTCATCTAATCTCATCATGTTCATGATGTTCCTCTTGTACCTTGCGGTGTCGAGGTGAAGTTTAAACAGCGGGAGAGTGCCCGCTTATTGGCTTCATGTATCGATATTCCCATGGACTCTGTTACTCCCTGCGTCCATCGTTTACGTGGTCGACCTCTTCCTCTGCTTCCATCTGGTCTGTACATCATTGCTTGTTGTGGTATACTGTTAGCTGGTAACCTACTTGCATGGCAAAACCATTTGATTTGCTGCCTTCTAATAAAATCTAGCGCAGCTAAAACCCCAACTTTAGTCCTGATTTCTTCATTTCTGATCTTGTCTCTTCTTGATACATTGAGTATTATTCTCATAAATCTCATTTCTGTTGTTGTGATTTTTCTTTTCTCTTTTTCTGTCATTTTCCAGGTTTGGCATTGGCAACATAGAGTTGGTAGGAAGATTGTATTGTAAAGTGCTTTCTTAATAATTATTGATCCATGTTTGTTCTTTAGTATTGGTGCCATTTGTCCAATGAGTTGGTTTGTCTTATTGCATCTATTTTCGATCTCGTCTTCTGATCTGCCATTTAATGATATTTTACTTCCTAGGTACTTGAAACTTTTTACTTCTTTCAAGGGATGTTCGTTTAGGTGAATCGTTGTTGCTTTTTCTCCTTTAGATATAGTCATTACCCCTGTTTTACTTGTGCTAATTTTCATGTTATGTTCCCTACACATTCCGTTTAGACTATTCATGTGGTCTTGTAATTCAGCTTCTGATTTTGCTATTAGTGCTTAGTCGTCCGCAAACAGGAATTCTCTAATAGTTAAATTTGCAGATGGTTCTTCTTCTGTGTTCTCGTCATGCAGTGTTCTTGCAGTCTCTGTTTGGCTGTTTTTTTTTTTTAAACATATGTTGGCTATATATGTTATGAACAAGAGAGGGGACATGACACAACCTTGTCGTACTCCGGATCTTATGGTGACGGGTTCTGAGTGTCCTCCAGTTGCTCTCACTATGCATTCACTGTTGATGTATAAGCTTCTACATAGGTTTGTTAGATGTGTACTCACTCCATATTGTTTAAGGATTTCCCACAGCTTGTTTCTATCTACTCTATCAAATGCCTTTTCTTGGTCGACAAAGGCTAAGTAGAGTGTTTCATTGAATTCGACTGATTTTTCATTTCAATTGAATTCGATTGAATATGTCGCTCGCAACAAGAAAAAAGAAGTGTTGAAGTGCTACATAGAACCTGCACTTTTGTATGGATGTGTAGCATGGGCAGTGAACAGACAAGCTGAAAAACATCTAATGGTTGTATAGATGTGGTTTCTGAGGAAAATGCAGAGAATACAATGAACAGACTGAAATACCAATGCATAATTCCGACAAGAAACAAATGAAAACTTTAAACTGGTTAGAGAAATTAGACGTAGGCAGTCACAATTTTTGGGACACGTCATGAGAATATATTGGAGAACTTGGTGACAACTGGCAAGATTGAAGGGAAAATAATAAAGGGAGGGCAGACAATTAAATAGCTGGATGGCTTGGTCACGTGGTATGGCCGAGACAAGAACACGGAGCTGACCCACGACGTTGGTGATCGTGTGAGATGGCGAAACATGGCCGCCCACGCTTATCGACATGGCACATGATGATGATGATAATGCATGGGTGACCAACATATATTCTAATTGTGTATGGGCGTATATATGACTGGATGACTAACATATATTCTACCTGTGTATGGGGGAATATGTATGCATGGATCGCTAACATATATTCTAATTGTGTAATAGCGCTGGTGTCAGGTCTTAGTCAGATATGACTGAGCTACCGTATAACAGTAGACGGTACTACCTGCTTTCTGTTAGCGCCGAACGTTGGGTGGCGCTTATCAAACCCGACAACCCACATTGTGCCATCGGCTTCGGGCGGAAGAGCGCAATTGGGAGGGTAAAAGCCTTACCCTGGTGCAAGGAAATGCAACCTAAAGACAAAATGTCATGGCAGGGCAGACCAGGCTCTAAGCATTGGTTGGCAGCTGGTCTAGGATCGAAGCTCCGACGGGCTGACAGTTAGAGCATTGCTTTGCTGATCCGGCAGCTTCTGCAGCTTGTCTTGTTCAGATGTAGGGGTGTTACCTTTTCTCTGGAGTGAACTAGGCAGGCCGAGAGAGGGATCATGCTGCATGGGCAACACATGATCTCTATATTTTAGCCCAGGCTTTGTGCTATGGAGAGGCAATAACTCCATCCCTGGTCTTAACTGGTCTCGGAATCAAAGCGAGAGGCAACTGTTACGGGTTATAAGTCCCCGTCAATTGGCGTAGACATGGGGCGCCACGTGTTGCCTCTGACGGTGGGAGACACCTACAGGTGTCACTGATCAGCTATCGCCTGCCTAAAGCTGGACAGCTCCCGGCCAGTTGGGTGCTGATCCGCCACAGCCTACCTGCTTCAATGGGTGCTTGGGGCTAGGACAAAATCTGAATCGCAGGCTGTAAAACCAACGGTCAAGGCACTAATAAAAAGAAAAATAGAAACCTCAAGCTACGGCTTGCAACCTGGAACGTGAGAACCATGTGTCCAGGATTTTCCACTGACTAGACCAATATTAACGATGTGAGAAAAACGGCTGTGATTGATGCCGAACTCAATCGTCTTAACATTGATATTGCTGGCCTGCAGGCGACTCGCCTCGCTGAGGAAGGGTCACTCAGGGAAAACAATTACACCTGTTTTGGGAAGGGTAGAGGGCAGGCAGAAGAAAGGCAACACGGTGTGGGCTTTGCAGTGAAGAATTCGCTAATGGGAATGATTGAAATTCCAGCAGGAGGAAATGAAAGACTATTATCCCTGCGCTTGGCAACCTCTTGTGGTTTTGCCACCATTATTACTGCATATGCACAGACACTCGATTCCTCTGATGATGTGAAGGATTCGTTCTATGAGGAGTTAGACTCCGTGATCAAGGCAGTTCCAAAATCTGACTACATTTATATGCTCGGTGATTTCAATGCTCGTGTGGGCATGGACTCGGGTTCATGGCCAATGTGCCTTGGAAAATACAACATCGGTCGCATGAATGAAAATGGGCAAAGGCTGCTGAAACATTGCACCAGAAATGACCTATGTATTACAAATTCCTTTTTTAAAACAAAAGAGCTGCATAAGGTCACATGGAAACATCCAAGATCCGGCCATTGGCACCAGCTGGACTTCATCATCACACAGAGACATCGTCTGAACCATATATCATTGACTCGAAGTTACCACAGTGCTGACTGTGATACGGTTTATTCTTTGGTTGTTGCAAGGGTTAGACTGAGAATCTACACATATAAACACAAATCTAGCTCCAGGATTAATATTATTAACACTCACGATCCTGAAAAGTGCTTTCAGTTTTAACAGCAACTTGGAGACGCTTTCACTGATACACCAGAAAATTGTACAGTAAATGAAAAGTGGGGTCAACTTAAGGAAACTCTTTATAAAACTGCCGTAGGTTTTTACGGTACTGTGGATAAGAGGCAGGACTGGTTTGCAGCAAACAGCGAGACTCTGCAGCCCTTGATTGATAAGAAGAAGATAGCTCTCTTAAGAAACAAGGAAACACCAACGCGTAACACTCTGAGTGAGCTAAAGCAAGCTAGGAAGGATGTGCAAAAGGCTGCCAGGCAGTGTGCAAATGATTATTGGATCAAGTTATGTAAGTCCATTCAAATCACAAGTGATAAGGGAAACATCAGAAGCATGTATGAAGGAATAAAGAAAGCCTGTGGTCCAATGGTCAAAAGAAGTGCACCATTGAAAACCTTGACTGGAGAAATAATAACTGATAAGAAACAGCAGATGGACAGATGGGTAGAGTACTATTTGGAGCTTTACTCAAGTGAGACCAAACTAGCGGATGATGCCCTCAACGCCATAGAGGCTCTACCAACTCGTGACCACTTGGACACACTTCCCACCATAACAGAAGTTAAGTGTGCTATAAATGAACTTGCATCTGGCAAGGCTCCAGGTAAGGATGGGATTCCAATACAGGTTATCAGGAGTGGGCAAGACACACTCACTCTACAGGTCCACCAGCTAATAGAGCTATGCTGGCGAGAAGGGCAACAAGTCCCACAGGATTTAAAAGATTCAAGCATCATAACACTGTACAAAAACAAGGGCGATCGGAGCGACTGAAACAACTATAGGGGTATCTCACTTCTGGGTATTGTTGGAAAAGTATTTGCCAGAATTGTTCTGCGCAGACTTCAAGTCCTAGGAAATCAAGTCTACCCCGAATCACAGTGTGGCTTTCGATAGAACCGGTCTACCATTGATATGATATTCTCATTGCGACAAATGCAAGAAAAATGCCGTGAACAGAATAAACCACTGTTTATTGCCTTCATCGACCCCACAAAGGCATTTGATTTGGTCAGTCGTGAGGGTCTGTTCAAGGCACTAAAGAAGATTGGCTGCCCACCAACTCTTCTGTCCATTGTGGAATCGTTCCACACAGGCATGAAGGGTATAATCGAGTTCGATGGTGCAACTTCTGAAGAGTTTGAAATCAAGGTTGTGTACTAGCTCCAACCCTCTTTGAAATATACTTTTCACTTCTACTGGAATATGCCTTTCGTGATCAGGATGGTGGTATATACATTCAGTCACGCTCAGATGGCGGCCTCTACAATGCTCAGAGATTGAAGGCCAAGACCAAAATTAGGAGGGTACTGATCAGAGAGTTGCTTTTTGCAGATGATGCTGCAATTACGACTCACTCTGAGGAAGAATTACAATGTCTACTATCTGCATTTGTTCCGAATTTGGTTTAACAATTAACAAAAAGAAGACACAGATTATGTCACAAGGTGCACATGGGGTACCATCAATCTTTATTGACGGCGCCGAACTAGAGATTGTAGACCATTTTACATACCTAGGATCAGTGGTAAATAGCAAATTATCCCTAAATCAGGAAATCAACATCCGGATTGGTAAGGCAGCAACAACAATGAATAGGTTAAGAAGAAGAGTCTGGGAAAACAGGAAGCTTACTGCCAATACAAAAGTCGTTGTCTATCAAGCCTGTGTCCTTAGTACTCTTCTTTATGGCAGTGAAACCTGGACAACTTACTCACGCCAAGAGAAACGTTTAAACAGCTTTCATATGCGGTGTCTGCGAAGAATACTTGGTATTAAGTGGGAAGACAAAATCACAAATACTGAAGTATTGGAAAGATCAGGTTTTGTGACGGTTTATTCATTGCTCAGTCTTCGTAGACTTAGATGGATAGGACATCTTAGGAGGATGGATGATGGTAGAATACCAAAGGACATCTTTTTTGGTGAATTACAGATGGGTAAGAGAGCTCAGGGTCGGCCTCTACTACGATACAAAGATGTGTGTAAGCGGGACATGATTGATATAGGCATTGATAATGCACATTGGGAGCAAGTCGCCGCTGAATGTGTTGCATGGAGGGCAAACATCAGAAATGGAATAAAGACAAAGGAGAAAATTATTGCAGATAAGTCACACACCGAGCATGTGAGACGTAAGATGGTGCATGATGGTGGAAATGACCACGTGTTCACATGCACCCACTGTGAACGAACATTTACGGCTCGAATTGGCCTTATCAGTCACATTCGCTACCGCCATAGGTAAAAGTTATTATGCCTTTTTAAAGCACAGACTATCGTCTGATAAGACGGCAAGGTGCCAAAAGTCAATAGTGCATGTATGCATGGATGACTAACATATATTCTAATTGCATATGAGAGTGTGTATGCATGCATGACTAACATATATTCTAATGTATATGCAGGTATGTTTATAGACACCTAAATGCGTGTGTTATTGTCTTTTCTAGACGTTTCATCTTTATGTATAGGTGTATCTGCATGTGTAAATAACACAATAATGCTCTAATTATAAGCTGTCTATGGGAGATTAAACGGGTAGATAAGTAAATAGCGTGTAAAGAGCAAAAAGAGGACACAGCTGCCGCACGATATCAGAATTGATGGCAACGTTTTCCACTCTACCTGGATGCGGGCTATCAAAATACAAAAATCTCTTTACTTTGCAGAAAAAGAAACAGCTGCAAATAGACAACAAGAATATGAAGGTGTCCAAAGAGGGGAAATAGATTTTAACCAACAACATTCTATTGCGGTTGTTGTGCTCACGAACGAAGAGAAAATCATACCACAATAGCGATGGATAAGGGGCAAACACAGAATCCTTCAATGCTCCTAATGCCAGCAGTTCTGCATACACGAGATCCTGCTGCAAGACTCAATAGACATTCGAAGAAACTGCCCTGAAATCACCCATTATGCCAGTTCCACACGCAAGCATCGATTTCATAAGATCAGACGCCATCTGACTCTACACCAAATGCTTCTAAAAGTGACATAGACTTCATGTTTCTCCATATATCTCGTTCCTTGGCGATGTCGATCAATTCTATTGACGATGTTCCTTCATTCCCTTGTCTTAAACAAATAAGCATCAATTCTCTCGGTCTATCTATGCTTCTTCTGTGACTGCTTGTTGCAGTCACCACAAACCACAGCCAGACATAAGAGAAACCACAGCCAACAAAAGATGACAAACCACAGTCAGAGCGAAAACAAACCACAGCCAGACATAAGACAAACGACAAACCACAGCCAGACAGAAGATAAATGTATTGAGTATATAGTGCTAGCCCTATATTTATATATAGACCCCTCGCCAATCGATGAGTGATGCGGTCAATATAACACCGCCGTCTTGACTTCCCATGACATTTCCTGGTAACCATTTTAAGCTGATTGGACCTGGGGAGGCCAGGTCACGTTACACCTGACCACCGGCTCGACAGGCAAGCATACCAAGCAACTGCACAGTTTAATTGTCTGGGAGTATAGAGAATATTCTTTATACTAAAAAAAAAAAAAAAAAAGAAAAACAAGAAATACGAGCACACACAACTAAACAGAAACAAATAAAACCAAGAAAACGAGATATTTATAATTTAGTTTATTGTCAAGTATGAAATCATCTCAAACTCAAACAAAATAATATTTTACACTAGAAAACATACAGCGTTCGACAGCCTAGCTCTTAAGCTTCCAGTGCGCTGATGGTGAGATAGCGGCCCCCCTCCCCACATCAGTCAGTTGGACTGCAATGTTGACTTCTTGGTCTGGAAGCATTGGAAAACTACCGAACGTAACATTGCCTAGAAAATCGGGTTGGAGATGAACTCAACGTCCCACAAAGCCCATACGACAATTAAATGTACAGGAAACGTACACAAGATTGTCGCAGGCACAATCATGAATGACTACATCTCTATCTTTACACGTCTCCCCACTGCTACGCTAGGGTGTAGAGGAATATTAATGTATACGTTCATAGTTTCTGCTTTCATTCTGGGAGCAGTATAGTTTGCTTTTGTTTTTTTATTGAAGGGCAAACACACGCAAGTACATGTGCATGCACACACAACGACAGACAAACGTTTAGACACGCTCATACATACACAGAAACACGCAGTCACACACACATATATAAACAGTCATACACACATACAGACCTACATATACACAGACAATCACACATACATACGGTCTCACACACACAAAGTGACATAGCCAGATACGCACACATATACAGTCTCACAAAGAGACAAACGGGATAGACAGGAACATATATATATACACACACAGTCACACACACATATATAAACAGTCATACACACATACAGACCTACATATACACAGACCTACATATACACAGACAATCACACATACATGCGGTCTCACACACACAAAGTCACATAGCCAGATACGCACACATATAGTCACATAATGAGACAAACGGGATAGACAGGAACATATATATACACACACACAGTCACACAAAGATACAATTATATACAGTTACATACATAGATACAGTCACACATAGACGGGAACACACACACACACACACACACCACACAAGTCCCACAAAGACAGACATAAATATAGTCACACACATGTATACATATGACACCCAGAGACAATCACACACACACACACAAAGAGACAATCACTCACACAAAGACTGTCACAGACACTTACACATAAAATACAGACATTCATAAAGTTACAAACACACACACACACACGTACACATAGACACACACTCTATGCAGACTCACTGAAGCAAACCAGTGGAGTGGGACATTATCTTCTGCCTTCCACAAGAGTAAGTCTCTGTGTGGTATATTCCATCGAGGTATTTCCTATACACTATGTAGGGCTGCAGAAGTACTTTAAGATCTGTTCAATCTAGCATCATTACACTTACTACGGGAGGAGCTTCTGTCAGAGAAGTTAGAATGCTAGATGACACCCGGGTTAGAACCCTTGATTAGCCGATATTTTTTTTTTGTTCTGTCTGCGGCAAAAATAATACCCTAGCCTGCATAGTTCGCGGTGACGGCACTAGCCAGGAAGCCTTAATTCCTGAGGCTCACGACACCCCTTCCCCCTTTACATAACAAGATAATATAGGCAGTAATGACACTGACCATGGAGGCAGAGTGGCTAGTGCACTTGCCTGCCCAGACAGGTCCAATCCCCAGCAGCAGCGGGATCATATTTCTCAAAACAGCATGGCTCCGGGGTCGACTAAGCATCCCACAAATGGCAAGAGACAATTTTCTCGGCATTGCTTGGGAAGGACAGGCGACGAACAACGGAACTGGTCACCCAGTATCATACTGTCATGACCTAGCATATGTGACGGCCTAACTCTTTACATCTTAGCAGCAGTATCTGTCATAGGACAGTCTTCATCTTTATACTTACACATTCAACACAAAACACACACACACAGCATACACAATCTTGATTTAGAAATCCAAATTCAGTGAGGCGTGCCATATGGATATCATCCATCAGATTCGCTGGGCTGGTCACTTAACTCGCATGCCAGATCACAGGCTCCCTAAACGAATTTTTTACGGCGAGCTGCGTTGTGGTAAACGCTCCCAAGGTGGCCAGAGGAAACGCTTTAAAGACACTCTGAATATCTCACTAAAAGCCTTTGGAATTCATCACGACACTTGGGAGACTACTGCCAAAGACCGAAATTCGTGGCGTACATCATTACGCAAGGGTGCAGTCACTTGTGAAGCAAACATGACTGCAAGAGCTTGAAAAAAAAAAAGGCTGGACAGGAAAACCACTGCAAGAGATCCTCCTCCTGGAACGTCAAGCAATTCTTTGCCCACATTGTCAAAGAACATTTCGAGCCAAAATAGGCCTTATCGGGCATCTTAGAACTCACGGTTCCATACTTTCAACCCCACTGGATGAAGTGAATGGTCATCACCATTCTTGATGGACAAACAACATTACATGAACATCACCTCTGACCTCTCATATTAGTACCTAGGTGCAACATACACTGACAGAGAATGATTTATTTCACTTCCTCGCACTGAAACAATACATACATTTGATAAGAGTAACCCACCCGCAGATGGTAGAAAAGGACAATTCTTGTACAATGCAATGATGAAAACATCACTCTGTATAATAAATAAATTATGGACGGTTAATTCCCTTTATTTAAATACCTAGGGGCAATCATAATATCGGACGGAATATGCATTAGAGATTAAGAGCAGAATAGGTCAAGCAAGTGCTGCATTTCTGAAAATGAAAAGTAGCCTATGTAATAAGCCATTGCATGTCCGAATGTGAGGATTTTAATATTACATTGAACCAGTTTTGCTCTAATGAAGTCAGTTATAGAACCTGAATGAACAAATTAAGAGGACCTTTGAGGCAACGGAAATGCGCTCCCTGGGATGCAAACACTTTGGACTGCCAGAGTAATTAACAATGACTGCCTGGAAGGGGCTAATGGAAGTTGAACATGATTTACAACCATAAGAAAGAGATCAACAGCGTTGTTTGGTCATATAATGAGTAGAGAGGCACTGGAAAACATTGCAACAATGGAAAAGATCAGCGGTAGAAGAGACAGGGGCAGATCAAGAGAAATGATCCTGGGAGAACTGAGATGGTGGCTTGAAGGAATATCACCAGTAGAATGATCCAGAACACCAAGGATTCAGATCTGTGCAGAGACATGAATGCCTATGCCAGTTGGCACAGTACATAATGATAATAAATTCCCTTTAATAAATGGCATTCTGTTACAATTGGAATGACCAACTTAAATTGCCTTAGAAATGTGCGATTTTTAAAATATTGCAACAGCCTTTAACATTAGCAGTCGGTATTTCGTATTGGGCATAATTGCATTGTGACTGTGTACAGCAGAGGTGCTGTATTTACATCTTTCGGTTGACAAATGTGACTACTACCTGGCAATGTCTTAGCCGGATTAGCCCTTCCATGTTAAAGTGTTCTAATGTGCTGAATGCCGGGCTCCCTGGTCAAGATGTTACACGACTTTCTCCGTAATCTCGTATACTCTCGTAAGTAACGTCACGTGCATGAGAATTGGTAGCGGTTCTCTCCGCGTCGGTAACTTACGGGGTATGTGAGCCGGTGGCTCAGAAAGCAATGGCAAACTACTGAGCGTAATCTTGCCAAGAAATCAACAATCAGCTGAAAGATGCTGATGTTGACAGCGATGTCCTGTAAAGGATATGCGAAAAAAAAAATGTGCTGAATACGGTGCACAAACATAATAGTACAAACCGATTCATGTTCTATCTATCTGTGTATCGTGATCCCATGTGGAGCCATGGCTGATGGTTAGAAGCATGGCTAGTGGGTGTAGATTGATTTGTATATAGCTGCAAATTAAAATATACTTTGAATGAGCGGCTGGTCAGACAGTTCATATGTAGAACAGGGTTGGCCATATAACCTTTCAACATTGTATATATTTATATGTATATTTATGTTTTAAAAAAAATGTGTATGTTTGTGTATATATTAAAAAGAAAAATAAACAGCTGAGTGTGGCGGGGTGAGTGGCAGGATGGTGAGTTGGCTCTTCCGCCGGAAGGGCCCCTGAACGGGGATGACAGGGAGACCGGGTCGTCTTGTTATTGCACCAACCCATACACCGATGACGAAAACAAGAAAGCCAACGTAGAGGAGGACGGGCAGCTGACCGGGGGTGGGTGGGTGGGTGGGGGGGGGGGAACAACAACTTGAGACTGCACTTAAATTCTCTGCCTTTGCCCACATCGAGTCCTTATGAGGACTGAATGTGACCAGGACCAGCGCCGGTGAGGACAACACAAAAAACAACCAGCACGTAGTAGTGCTAATAGAGAAAGAAACCAACAAACGAAAGATTGCGGAACCTAGTAGGCCCGCCCAAGGACCGGTCTTTATCAGGATCAGAATAAGACAGAAAGAAAATAACCAGACAGCACAAAATAACTTTATCCGACAAACAAAGCGGAACCAATAAAACCGGTATGAATTAGGACTAACAATCCACACAACCACGGCTCTCAACAATAACCGACGCTGAGGAAGCAGGTTAGACAAGACCGAATTTGAATTTTTTTTCGAAAATTGGAATTGGAATTGGAACTTTGAATGTGCTGTTGTCTTTATTACAGTATCAGTAAGGATTTTGTAGTGTATTCTGTGCATATTTTTTAAATACATAATTGTTTCACAAAAAATGCCCAATCGCAGTTTTTAAAACAATTTACATGTAAAGTTTGTTTCACAAACTGTCCAATAGCAGTTTAAATAAACAATTTTTTTCCCCGCGTTTCCATCCTGTTTCAGGATATTGCGGTCAACACCAGCATCTTTCAGCTGTATGTTGATTCCTAGGCTAGATTACGCTCATCAGCACGCCACGACTTTCTGAGTGACCAGCTCCATACTCTTATAAGTCACTGGTGCGACTCGAACCGCTTCCAATTCTCGTGCACTCACGTCAACCACGAGAGTATTCGGGATTACAGAGAAAGCTGCTAACCCCTCGGCCAGGGAGCCGGAAAATAAACAATTATATTTAAAAATGTCATGCTAACAATTTTCTAAATTATTTTCTTAAAATTCTTTTCTTAACTCTCCTGCTAAAAAAAGTAAGACTAAATGCAGAAAAAAATTTAATAGATTTTAAAAACCAGTTTTCACTCAAAATGACCACACACAAAAGTACTAATCTTTAAAGCCATGTGCATAAAAAGGTTAACAAAAACTACTGGAATAAACTAATCACTATTGATATGTAAACAATTCAAAGATTGCATGCGTTGAACAAGGTTAATTTATACTTGTATATGCTTTTAGCTTGCATGACAATAAGACTATGGCAATGGTTAATAAATGTTCAGTTCTTGAAGCCTGAGACACCAAGAAAGATATTGGAAAATGTATGCACATAAATAATTTAACAGCCACACAAAATGATACAAATAGATAATATCACAGCCACACAAACAATACAAATAAATAATATCACAGCCCCACAAAATGACACATTAAAAAAATAGAGTTCATCTACTTGACAGGCACAGGTCGTCATATTTGAGATCTTTTTTTGAGTTTACTTGCTCTTAACTCAAGTGTAGTCCATACATGTGCTACTGCTTCTAATGCAGTGGACTGATGTTTGTGTGTGTTTGTGTTAGCTTTACCTATTACCGGTGTCCCTCGTTATCAGGCGAACCCACCCCGACTTCAGAGCTACTTGTAATTAACGTCCTCAAGTCAAGGGCGAGCCGTCAATATTTTAGTCCAACTGACCGGTGTAGGGTTTGAACCCGCTATCTCGGCACCAACAACACCGGATGTGTGAGATCCAGCGCTTTTACCCATTCGGGCATGTCGACCTCCTACAAATGTCTATAATAGTGCCCCCCCCCCCAAGCGGTCACCCATCTAAATACTGACCACGCCCGACGTTGCTTGACTTCGGTGATTGGACGGTGATGTCCGTAGACATTTGAGAGCTGATTCAGTGTTCTAGTGTGGGACTGGTCGATGCTGATTGAGTTTCTGATTGCCCACATCTGAAGAATCCACCACACATAAGTATGTCCTTACAGAAATATAACCTCATTTTGTGTTGCATATCCTTTTTACAGGACATCGCTGTCAATGCCAGCATTTTACTGCTTGGCACGTTTTACGTTCAGTTGTTTGAAATTGCTTTCTGAACGACCGGCTCCCTTACCAACTTGTTAAAGCCCAGCGCAACACACTATGCTGCCAAATCGGCCGCAGCTGTGTTCCAACCGTGGGTAAACGGGCTTAAAAATCGTCTCCGTAAGCTCTTTGCCACGGAGACCGGCTTATCCTCACTACCACACAACAAACAAAGAACAATATGTTCAAAAGCAGTTTCCTGGCATAAGTCTGTGATGTGATTGAGCTATCACGTTGTGTAGGGCCGAATGCATGGAGGAATAAGAGGCCAATCTTTCCTTCACTTTAGCAGGCAACGAACCCAGGCGTCGAATCCACGCCTGACCATGCTTATACAAATGCCAGCACAGTTTCCTATCAACTTCGTTAACGTGCCTGCTATTAGACATACAGTGTAACTAACGTGCTTTGTGTGGCATAGTATAGAATCAGCGGGGAAAGAAGACCCTGATGAGCTTGACTCTAGTCCGACTTTGTGAAGACACATGAAGGGTGTAGCATAGGTGAGGGCGCAAGCGCAATTGAAATACCACTACTTTTATCGTGTCTTTACTTATTCAGTCAAGGGAGATTGTTCACAAGAGACGAGCAATATCTCCGACGGGCCTATTCTCGCTGGTCGCGGGATCCGCACAGAGTCAAACAGGGAGTCTGACGGTAGTACACGCTTACATTGCTCCCGACACTTATAAATGAGAGGTGTACGCGCTCATACAGGTCCAGTCACTTGCTTTAAGACCCTCTGCTGCAGGATATGGCTGAACGCCTCTAAGCCAAGTCCCATGGTTGTGAGGGTCTGTCCACCACTCACCTCCTGGTCTTGGAGGTTTGACTCTGAGCCGCCAGCGTCTGCAGCCTACCTTGTTTCAGATGTACTGATTATCCTTTCCTTTGGAGTAAACAAGGCAAGGCTGAGAAAGGGAACATGCTGCATGGACACATGTTCTCTGAATCCATGCCCAGGCATTGTGAGATGGAATTTTGGCCAAATTTCTTTCCACATACTTTCGTCTGAGCTCAAGACGGCACTCATTCACAATATGGGCTGCCAAGGGTAGACAACTCAGCAACTCCGAGATTAACAACAACAATGTGGCTCGACTGGGTTCTTTCCCTTATAAACCATTGATTTAACGTTTCCGTGACGAATATATTAAAATATCCATTCCTCTCTTTGGACAACAATAATTTTCCAATTAATATCTTATTTGTGACTGAATCGGTCACATGATTATTATTCTGAGTCATGGATGGACCCTAATATAATTCCTCTTCTGAGTTGAACGGGGTGGAAAAATGGTATAATTAAATATTCTGACTCACTATATTGTTTAATTGCACAACTCTACAACACCGGAGAGTTTGTATTCTGCACGACAAATTAATATGCTGAATGTACTTTTTGTGTTGCACAAGACATAAATCATCATTATGCATGCAAAATAATGTGCTGAATGTACTTTTGTTGTTGCACATGACATAGATCACCATTAAACGATGTGAAACAGAGATTCAACATTAAAGGAAAAAGAGCAAGGGAAAGGGAAGTAGATAAATACCTGGATGGCGTGGCCACATAACATGATCAGGACAAGAACACAGCCCTGACCAAAGGCTCTGGTGAACATGTAAGATGGAGAACCATGACCTCTCACACTTACTGGCATATCACATGATAATGATGAAACAGAGACGAATGAGTTTGCTGTTCCAAATGAAGTAATTAATTTCTTGATGTCTTAATATCACGGGATGGCGATGGTGTACCTCTGGTATCTAATGACATCTCATGTGCCCTATAATCACTTGAGTGGTGAGACCAAATGTCTAGTCTTCTCAGATAAGGGCAACAAACAGGATGTCCCGTGTGCACGTTGTGCCCGTTCAGAATCCCAAAGAGAAGGCCATAAAGCAGCTGCCCTTACAAAATGTTATGGAAAGAAAACCTAGCCATGGGTAGATGGAGCCGTGATCTTGGATGGAATCTGTCTAGAGGACGCATACCTTACACGTATGCTGAAGTCGGACACACTGGTGCGTAACTAAGTGTGACGCACTCTTCCCAAGAGAGGAACAAAGTTAAAGCCACCGAGACAAACAATTTTTATATTATTTAAATGTCCCAATTTAAGGTATATATAGAATTTTGCAGCCAAATAACCAAGTATATTATTTAAATGTCTTGATGTAAGTTATACATAGAGTTTTGCGGTAAAAAAAAAAAAAAAACATGTACATTATTTAAATATCCTGATTTAAGTTATACAATCAATTCTGCAGCCAAATAATCAAGTATACTATTTAAATCACCTGATTTAATGTATGCATAGAATTTTGCAGCCAAATAACCAAGAATATTATTTAAATGTCCTGATTTAAGTTATACATATACTTTTGCAGCCAAATAACCAAGTATATTATGTAAATATCCTGATTTAAATTACGCATAAAAATGCCTTCACTGTGTCCCCGTAATTAGCTAAGAAAAAGTAAGTTACCTTTTTATATACACAACATTATCTTGTTTTAAATGGCAAGTTGTGTTGATAAACGTACTAAGTTTAGGGCCTTTAATATACACTTCATTAAGAGAAACAGCTTATACCTTGTGATATTTGATAAATTCAAAACGATAAAAAAATATCACTTTCTATTTCAACTCAAAACATAAATTAAATGCAAAGAAAGCATAAAATATATCAGCTCAGCTGTCAGTCCTGTAGACTAAGTATGGCGAACACACGTGCTGCACCGCCAACAGCCAGAACTCGACCCTGGTTTGCACTGTCCAGTGCCTGGACTGGACCCGGCAACTGATAACCCCCAACATGCTGAAAGGAACACACATGTTTTTATTAACTCATTCAGCACTAACATTTCTTACAGATGTACAACGTGTCCTACGAACAAATCAACCAATGAACGTTCGCTTATAAATTAATGGGTACGTAAAGATGCCGCTGACGTATGCAATCAACTTGAGAATAATTAAATATAGCTCCACTTAGATAGATTTCCTATAATCATCTTATAGGATTCTAAGAATTATAAACATAAGACAAGGACCTATTTACACAATGAAGAGCATTGGAGATGTGGTAAGTAAGTAAAGTAAAGGACATTTCCACATTGAACAGCATTGGGGATGTGGTAAGTAAGTAAAGAAAAGGACACACTTCCACATTGAACAGCATTGGGGATGTGGTAAGTAAGTAAAGTATAGGACACATTTCCACAATGGCGAGGATTGGGGATGTGATAAGTAAGTAAAGTAAAGGACACATTTCCACACTGAACAGCATTCCGGATGTGGTAAGTAAGTAAAGTATAGGACACATTTCCACACTGAACAGCATTGGGGATGTGGTAAGTAAGGAAAGTATAGGACAGAGTATGTCGCATTTGGCGTTATATTATCCATCGGCACTGAATCAGTTAAGGAAGGATACCGCAACACTAATAGGGGTAATGACGTGCAATAAAAGCAATCATTTACTAAAATGAAACAAAACAACACTTTCTCATGTTAACAATTACGAAACATACCCTGTCTGTGGAGATCTCCAACACTTCGGCTTTGTTGGTGCCACTCCCACCAGCAAAGACAGTGTCTGCGTTACAGTAGACCGCAGCGTACAGGAAAGCACCGTCTGTGTGTGGGTATGGGATTTCCCGCACCACATTGCCGCTGGTGTAGTTGTACACTTGAAGAGCATGTAGGGCGGTCCATTGTCCCGACAGAATTTCATTTTCCTACAGGCAGGGCACAAATATCGGGTGATATATAAGTATATAAGAAACATCGTTGGGATTCTGAGATACGTAGCATACCCCCCCCCCCCCCCCCCCAACCCCATTTTCTTTTCATTATTCTCATTTTATCATCTTTCCATTCTTCTCATCCAGTTCTTATGTCTTAATGTAGTCATTGTAGTTTCTTCCTCATGTCTGTATGTGTTTTGTGTATGTATTTGTTTGCTGATGGAGGCTAGTCACCCAACTTTCTGTGTTTTCTGTATTCTGTAACGCTGCATTACTTTGTGTTATTTGATATTGTTTATAAGAAACCTCAGAAGCATGATTTGCATCTCTACAATGTCAACAAGAGACTGTTAAATATGAATCCTCTGGATGACTGTGAGTGGTAAAAAAGGATCCTGATCATCAGAACTGGAACCCCTCGGCGAATGTTTTGGCCCATTTACCTTCTTTACACTCTCAGCTGGCCCGTCTGGGTCATTACTCTCGGACGTTTTTCCCCCTGTCGTACGTATTCCTCATCGAGCCGCTTGTATCATCCCTTATCAACATCGCTAAGTGCGTCTGCCCAGAAGCCATCTCGTCCTCGGGAGGAAGGGGAGGGGGATAGACGCTGGGCACCCGGTGCACCTACCAACATTGACACTGCATCTGTTACCTTCTTCGCATCCCGTTCACAGTTTGCGGACGCACCCTCCTGCACGTTCCCGCGGAATCAACTCTTCTCCAGGACTAATTCTATTAAGGATGTGCATTTTAACTGTTAAGTCAGCGGAACTGGCAGTCAGATCATCTGAGCCCCAAAGAAGGGCTTGCATCTATAAGAGTGAGGCTGGAGTAAGGACTTCTCTACCGACCCGGTACCAAAGTACCAGCGCCATGGGAACTGTGCTGTAGAGATCGCCTTCTTCTCTCCAGGCTCAGAAACCAGTAGAGTGTGAAAGATCAGCGCTGGAACTTTACCTTTGTGGGGAGGTATATTAGGATGTAACTAGGTGATGAGTCAGCAACCGACGCTGATGAAGCAGGTTGAACGAGGCCGAATTTGGAATTTTTATTTTGAAAATTGGAATTGGAATTGGATGAGTCAGCACAGCACATACGAGGTGAGGTCCGCCTGGCCGAATGGCTACACTTTTGGGCTTCCATTCGGGAGACCCGAGTTCGAATTCTCTGTAAAGTAATGGATTTTGTTTTCTGTCGAGGTAATAAGAAAACCCCAATCGTCAGGATCAAGACTCCCATGTCCTACACGGCAAGGTACTATACTCAGTAATGACAGTTTTTGTCAATGTTTTTATCTTACATTTGAGGTTTGTTCAAAAAGTATTGGACCTTACTTGTTCCCACGAAAACAAATGAAGTACAGGAGGGGTCCCCAAGCAGAAATATGTAGGAGACTTTCATGCACATGCATGCATTTTGAACTGTCCGCAGATAGCTTCAGCCACTGGAAGTCATTCAGTCTTTGAGTGAGTGAGTGAGTGTAATTAACGCCTGTAGGATTTTCATTTGCCTCGAAATGATGGAACACATTGAAAAAGAGTATTGTAATATGTTAAATGCGGCTATACCAAAGTAGAAGCCGTTCAGAACATTCAGCAGGCTGTTTGTGACGACTACATTGGCATCACATGAGTTAAGGTGCTGTACAATCACTTCCAGGAACTGAGGTAGCGTAAGGTGCTGTACAATCACTTCCAGAAATTTAGGTAGTGTAAGGTGCTGTACAATCATTTCCAGAAATTGAGGTAGCGTAAGTGCTGTACAATCTCTTCCAGAAATTTAGGTAGTTTAAGGTGCTGTACAATCACTTCCAGAAATTGAGGTAGCGTAAGGTGCTGTACAATCACTTCCAGGAACTGAGGTAGCGTAGCTGTTAGATGTCCTCCTACTAGTCAGGTGGTCATGGAATTGAATCTGCATTAGGGATGATTTTAAAACTTGACCTGAGCTTCCAGGTCGCCCCAGACTAAAATGGGTACCAAGAAATTAAATGGGAAACAGAAGTGACCGGCACAATACTGACCACATCAACCACCTAGTGCCAACCGGTCTATACAAATATAGGCCTTGCACCATGTGCCCTGTGTGACTTAAGGCTGACAGAAAGGTCCTTTACTCACTCTGCTTACAGTCATTTTCAGGATGGTTTAATATCGATGGAGAGCAGACCACATTCTGGTCAATCCTTAGCAGGCCGGGACGATGAGGTCATCGATCAAGTACAGGCTTTGGTCATGCAGAACTGTCGTGTCATCATTCGACAGCAAAGTGGGGATAAACATTGCTTATTTTACACCATGGTGGGGATGATTGGGCTAGGCATAGTGTCCGTGAAATTTGTGCCGAAGCTATTAACAATGGAGCAGAAACAACTCCATCTTGAAGTTTCATCGGAAATGCTGGACTGTGCACACGTCATCCCTGACTTTCTAAATAGAGTGAACACTGGTGATGAGTAATGGATTCATGAGAATGCCTGGAAACCAAGGCCAGTCATCACAGTGGAGGCATTCATCACCCCCGAAACCCCCCCCCCCCCCCCCAAAAAAAAAAAAAGCAAGGCAGGTGCCCTGCAATGCTAAAGCCGTTTTCTTTGACTAAACGGGGTGATGCATCATGAGTGCCCAACACAAGGTCCAAACATGACCAGAGATGACTTCCTGGAATTCATCCATCGCCTTCGTGATGCTGTGCACTGCAAAAGGTCTGACCTGTCGGTAATGGGAACTTGGCCATCATGAATACACACTTGTCCATTCTTTGCAGCTGGTTCAGACCTTCTTGACCAAACACAATATACGCTTTTTGTTCACCAGGCTCACCACTCTTCTAATATGTCTCCTTGCGACTTTCGGATGTTCTCCCAAGCTAATAATGTCGCTCAAAGTGGACAGATGTGAATCATCTTTCCACGTGGCAACATACATATGTGAGTCATCTTTCCATGTGGCAACATACATATATGAGTCATCTTTCCACGTGGCAACATGCATATGTGAATCGTCTTTCCATGTGACAACATACAGATGTGAATAATCTTTCCACATGGCAACATACAGGCGTGAATCATCTTTCCATGTGGCAACATAGAGATGTGAATCATCTTTCCATGTGACAACATACAGACGTGAATCATCTTTCCGAGTAGCAACATACAGATGTGAGTGATCTTTCCGTGTGACAACATACAGACGTGAATCATCTTTCCATGTGGCAACATACACACGTGAATAATCTTTCCATGTGGCAACATACAGATGTGAATCATCTTTCCATGTGCAACATACAGACGTGAATCATCTTTCCATGTGGCAACATACACACGTGAATTATCTTTCCATGTGGCAACATGCAGATGTGAATCATCTGTCCATGTGATAACATACAGACGTGAATAATCTTTCCGTATGGCTACATACAGATGTGAGTCACTACCATTACGCTGACACTAAAGAAGAAACTCAGGACTTTTAAATTTACAGAAACATTCTTAGAATACCATGGACCAAGAAGAGAATATATTGACTTTTTACAAAACCTGAACATTGAAAAAAAAAAAACATAAAAAAACTGGCTCATAAACATTGTGTCTGGGACACTGCTTTACTTATTCAGTCAGTCATCGTGGAAGAATGGGAGACATTGCTCGCAATAGACAAGTAATGTCTCCTGCGGTAGCTCTGGTGGGCCTATTCCCGCGGGTCGCGGGGTCCGCTAAGTCAGGTGGAGAGTCTGACGATAGTGCACGCTTTACACAGGTCCGGACACTTGTGTTTGACAGATGTGTGCGCCCCTACGGTCCGGGCTCGTACGAGGCCCTCACCTGTGGGACGTGGCTGAACGTCTCTAAGCCGGGTCCCTTGGGTGTCAGGGTCTGGCCATCACTCGCCACCTGATCGTGGTGACGAGGTCCTGGAGGATTTGACGCTGTGCCGCCAGCGTCTGCAACCTATCTTGTGCCAGACGTATTGATTACCCATTCCTCTGGAATACACAAGACCTTAGGTCGAGAGAGGGGACGTGTCGTTTGGGCATCACACGTTTCTCTGAAGCTCTGCCCAGGCATTGTGATGGAATTTTGGCCACATTCCAACTCACATACTTTGGTCTGTCAAGACTGCAAGGTGCCAAATTAAACACATCCTCTGTGCCATTGCAGGTGCCCCTTTGTTATCTGCTCCACCTACTTATCTCCTCTATGCCATTAGTTGTGCCCCTTTATAACCTGTTTCACTTGACAGCTTTGTACCAATTTACAAACCTCTTCATTATATGTTCCTTCGTGTCTAATTTGTACCATTAAATCTGCTCCCTATATTATCTATTGATAAAATCAGCATGCCGGTCTCCCTGGCGTAGGTATTAAGTACGTTGTTCGTAATCCTGTATACGCTCGTGCGAAACACAGCTGCGCGAAATTCGGTAGCGGATCGCGTCGCGTTGGTCACTTACAGAGGGTATGTGAGCCGGTCATTCAAAAAGCAATGGCAAACTACTGAACGTAAAGCTTGCTAAGACATGAACACCAGCTGATAAATGCTGGTGTTGACTGCATTGTCCTGTAAAGGATATGCGAAATAAAAATCAGCATGAAAGGAAATGCAAACTGGAACGAATGTAAACCAAAGAAGAACAAATGAAACTAAGCTGAAACAAATGGGATTATGCCACGGATTTCATAGAGTTTGGTGAAAGAAAATATAATCAAAACAGTAGTTTTATTGCTGCTTGCACACAATGTTCTGAAAAGAAATATAAAAGTGAAGAAAGCTCCTAGTTAACTTTAAAAAAAAAGAAGACATTTTTCATGAGGTTTTCTAGATAATTCAAATAGTACCTTCAGATCAAGGGAATCTCCACAAATGTGAGGTCCTCGTATATTTCTTTTGATGCCATCGTTATCTCGAACATCCCAAATCTGAAAGGCGAGGTCATAGATTATTTTATATAGCTCATATATCATTTATATCAATATCATTTATTTTATACAGCTATATCATTTATTTTATAAAACCATATAATTTATTTTATATAGCTATATCATTTATTTTATATAGCTATATCATCTATTTTATATAGCTGTATCATTTATTTTATATAGCTATATCATTTATTTTATATAGCTATATCAAGGGCTGAATTTTCTGAGTAATGTTGTCAGTATTATGCCAACTGCCTTTTACTTTCTGGGTCCCTGTTTCTATTACCAATTTAAGGCACAGTCAGCCTGGGGGACCTGGTGAATACAAAGAAATTGCATTGATAAATTCTTACGTTTGCCAGAGCATACTAAATCAAACTCAAATGCGCGGCTGCAGGGGGAACAAGAGCACTCATCACACCCATCAGAACAATACACATGAAATTAATGAAACGTGTTATTAATAAAACATGTTAACAGAAGAGGTGAAATACATAAATAAGCTATGTACGCAAAAGTACTATGCAAGAGAAGCACAGGAAGAAAGGGAAAGTTGGTATGTGGAAAGTGTAAACAGCTGGACAACAAATAATAAGTAACACAACTTCATAAAAATATCAGACAACAGAGAGGAAAATATCAGTCAAGAGAGAGGAAAATGTCAGACAACAGAGAGGAAAATATCAGACAATAGAGAGGGACATTTCAGACAATAGAGAGGAAAATATCAGACAACAGAGAGGAAAATATCAGTCAAGAGAGAGGAAAATGTTAGACAGCAGAGAGGAAAATATCAGACAACAGAGAGGAAAATATCAGTCAAGAGAGAGGAAAATGTTAGACAGCAGAGCGGAAAATATCAGACAATAGAGAGGGACATTTCAGACAATAGAGAGGAAAATATCAGATGACAGAGATGAAAATATCAGACAGAGGGGGAAATATCAGATAACAGACAGGAAAATATCAGACAACAGAGGAAAAAATATCAAACAACAGAGAAGGATGTTAATAACAGTAATGTATATCTGTATTAACAAAATTAATGAGCAGCGATGTTACCAAAGGCAATGTGTATTTATGTTACCAAAGGCAATGTGTATTTGTGTTAACAAGCGCAATGTGTATTTATGTTACCAAAGGCAATGTGTATTTGTGTTAACAAGCGCAATGTGTATTTATGTTACCAAAGGCAATGTGTATTTGTGTTAACAAGCGCAATGTGTATTTATGTTACCAAAGGCAATGTGTATTTGTGTTAACAAGCGCAATGTGTATTTATGTTACCAAAGGCAATGTGTATTTATGTTACCAAAGGCAATGTGTATTTGTGTTAACAAGCGCAATGTGTATTTATGTTACCAAAGGCAATGTGTATTTGTGTTAACAAGCGCAATGTGTATTTATGTTAACAAAGGCAATGTGTATTTGTGTTAACAAGCGCAATGTGTATTTATGTTACCAAAGGCAATGTGTATTTATGTTACCAAAGGCAGTGTGTGTTTGATGTTAACAAGCGCAACATGTATGTGATAACAAGCGCAACATGTATTTGTGTTAACAAAGGCAATGTGCATTTGTGTTAGCAAAGTCAGAGTGCATTTGTGTTAACAAAAGTCAGAGTGCATTTGTGTTAACATAAATAATGTGTATCTCATTTCCTCTATCTAAGCAAAATGTGTGCAGAAGATATATCAGGAATATTCTAGAAACCACAACACAAAAATCACAAACCTTGAGATGGTTGTCCCAACCCCCACTGACAAAGATGTACTGGTTATTGGGATGGAATTTGAGACAGAATATTCTCATGGTGTTGCCAACCGTCATTTTGTCCAACACGGCGGAATTCTGGTCGCAGCCCTTCCACTCTTTGATCAACTGGTAGTAGATAGTGTCGTGTTTTAGACTGCTAGTGTCTGATTCAATGTCTAATAGTATATTGTGCATATTTAGGGTGCATTTTTAATGACTGCAGTGTTTGAAAAGATTGCCGGTCTAAGTTTTGTATTGATCCTCTGTAAAGTTCATGCAATATTTTCAAAATCCCCACAGTCATTAAAAATACACCTTATATATGTATGCATCAAAAACAGAGAGAAAGACTAAAATGATTACAAATAAACTACAAACATGAATGAATTGTGTATGTGCAAAATATCAGCACTAAAATGGTATGACAGAATCACCAATGTGGAGTTCATAATGTCAAGAGCCAAAGTTAGCTCTTGTGGCGTTTCGAAAATGCGCAATTCGCACAAAGCTTCTTGCACACCCAAAACGTCACAAGAGTTCTTTGGTTCTTGACAGTATGACAGAATCACCAATGTGGAGCTCATGGGGATAACTAAAGAAATAATAGTGAATCAAGAGGTGAAGAAAGGACAGCACTGGATCATTGAGAAAACCTGAGGATGGTATAACTAGACATGCCTTTGTCTGAAATCTACACGGCAACAGAAATAGGAGAAAAACTACAAATATGTACAGATTAGAAGTAGAGACAGAAATTAACATTATGAGGAGAACTTTGACGGAGCTGCATGAAATAGCTAAGGATAGCTCGGAGTGGGTTGGTTGAACACCTATGCATCAATGGGGAAATAAAGGGCCAATGAAGAAGCAGCAAATTGTGAATACAAATATAAAGTGGGAACAGATGGATCATCACGGCCTGGAGAGAATGGTGCTGTGGGGAGTGGCAAGAGGATTTGACCAAACCTCAGGACTCCGAGGAAAAACTAGTTAGTTAGTTGCATATCTTTTACAGGACATCACAGAAAATCCAGCATTTTTTGGCTGTTTGTGATTCCTGAGCAAGTTTTACATTCAGTAGTTTGCCATTGCTATCCGAAAGACCGGCACTCATACCATTATACGGAAACTACCACCAGGCGGTCTGCTTCCAAATCGCCCGCAGTTGTGTTTCGAACACGATATGTGGGATTACATATTACATTTGTAACACCTTCGCCACAGAGCCGGAAAGGCCATACGGACTGCTACTAGTACTGTTAATAGTGGGACTCTTCGCTAGCTCTTGAAGATGAGGACGGACCACGTATGGGAATGTCCCGAGTGCCATTTTGTCGGGTCTCGACTTAACGCAACATAAAGTGGGGGTTAAGTCTTCTGAAGGTGTTTGCCTGACTCACCTTGTCAACAGATTGTTTTTGTTTGTTTGTTTGTTCGCATATCCTTTACAGGACATTGATGTCAACATCAGCATCTTTCAGCTGATTGTTGATTTCTTGGTAAGATTACGATCAATAGTTTGCCATTGCTTTCTGAACGACCGGCGTCCATACTATTTCATAAAATAACAACGTAAAGCGGTCTGCTACCAAATCACCCGCAGCTGTGTTTCGAACGCGGGTATGCGGGATTACGAACTGAGTCCATAACACCTTCGCCACGGAGCTGGCTCTGTAACGGATCAGTATTGTTAACATTACCATTAACCACGTGAATGTCTGGCTCTGTAACGGATCAATATTGTTAACATTACCATTAACCACGTGAATGTCTGGCTCTGTAACGGATCAGTATTGTTAACATTACCATTAACCACGTGAATGTCTGGCTCTGTAACGGATCAATATTGTTAACATTACCATTAACCACGTGAATGTCTGGCTCTGTAACGGATCAGTATTGTTAACATTACCATTAACCACGTGAATGTCTGGCTCTGTAACGGATCAGTATTGTTAACATTACCATTAACCACGTGAATGTCTGGCTCTGTAACGGATCAGTATTGTTAACATTACCATTAACCACGTGCATGTCTGGCTCTGTAACGGATCAGTATAGTTAACATTACCATTAACCATGTGAATGTCTGTTTTGCTTGATATAAACAAATAGACCATATTTATTAAGATCGAATTTTTGGGATCATTATTTCTATATATTTTCAATCAGTAACAAATACTGTAAAATATTGCTCACCTTATTTGATTTGGTTTCATAGACTCGGATACCAAGATCTTTACCACCAGTGGCAAAGTTGTATCCATCCACACAAAAATCAAGTGTGTTGATTTCATTGCCAAACTCTGAGGATAGATTGTGTAATCAACTCTGTAGCTGCCAATGACCGAGATTTACTTAATCCCAATGATTTTTCTAACAGTAATACTGTTGTTATTAATTTAACGAGATACAATATTTAAAAAAAAAACAACAACCTCAGAATATGCCCATATATCAGAGACCAACACTCTAGAACAGTGGTTCTCAACTGGTGGGGAATTCCCCCCCCCTCCCCCAGGGGGGGGGGGGGAACTTTAGGGTTTCCGGGAGGGGGAGTTTAAGATTATTTCAAGATCGCGTTAATACAAGAACCGATTACTTGACATTGTTTTTCCCTCCATATTTTACGGTTCTGTACTTCTCGTCCTTCTGAAATTCATTTTATAACGTACGTAGACCCACAAATCACGTTTTATGTAGACGTCCAGACTTGTTCTAGTATGTGTTATTAAATTTAGCTTCCAGTTTTACATATACTGTGTAGGGGCATGGGGGGGGGGGGATTTATAGGGAGGAAATACGAAAGGGGGGAAGGTGACGTTCTGAAAATATGGTGAAGCGGTGCATGGGCCAAAAAACGTTGAGAACTTGTGCTCTAGAACATATTACTTCACCTAACATTGTTGTTACTCGTTATTGTCAATAAGTCAGTGATTTAGTGGTTAGTGTACTCATTATATAGACAGTAGTCCTGGGTTTGATCGCCACTAGAGAGGGGGTTACATGGATTTCTGACCAGTACAACTCTAGGGCCGACCAAGTCTCTCTATGGGTATTAGAAATGCCTTTTGGTAAGTACAGGTGGCTGGTGTAGTACTGACCATATTACTCCCATGTGTTGTTACTGTTGTTGTTGTTGTTCAGACAGTGTCACTATAGGCCTAACATTAAAGTCCATTATGTCTTATTGGCAAAAATACGGGCTTATTTTGCCTTGGCAGTGGTAAAGTATGACCACAGAAGGATGCATGCCTATTTCCCATAGTTATATATGTCGATCGAACCAAAATAGGCCTTACCCGAGCCATCTTAGAACTCACGGCTCCATACTTTCAACCCCACTGGGTGAAATGAATGTTCATCATCATTCTTGATGGACAAACAACATATGATGGTTACTTTCATCAGCCTGTTCCAGGCAAGTGTTGTGAGTTACTCTGGCAGTGCAAGGAGTTTGCATGTTGTGCACATAAAAACATCCCTCAGCTGTTGATATTCAAAATGAGCAGCCCTATTACGCCCTACTTTTCAAAATTAGGAAAAAAGGTGCATATTATTTACATGACGTCGCAGTCAACACCCAGCATTCTTTGGCTGTTTGTGATTTCTTGGCAAGTTTACGTTCATTAGTTTGCCATTGCTTTCTGAATGACCTGCACTGAATGAAAAATAACGGAATGCGGTCCGCTACCAAATCGCTCGCAGCTGTGGTTTGAATGTGGTATGCGGGATTAAGAATTGCGTAATAGAGCCAGCAAAATTAGAAATTAGAAAACCACCCACAAAAGAATATTTGTAGCATGTAGTCATATATATACACATGTGAATCTTCACTGGTTCTACAGAGTGCGCGAGCACACACACACATACGCAGAGAGAGAGAGAGAGAGAGAGAGAGAGAGAGAGAGAGAGAGAGAGAGAGAGAGAGAGAGAGAGAGAGAGAGAGAGATTACCAACACTTTTACTGTTTACGTTTTAATGTTTAATTAAATGTTCTAATTTCATGTTTTTATTTAGATCTCTTTCTGTTGTTCTACGTGAAGATCTCTAAGATCGAAACAATGATTCATTGTGTTGTGGTTTAAATTATTTTTATCTTATTTTTTTACGCTATTATTATCATTGTTATTTTTACACTGGTGATTTCCATTTGCCGGATTTCCGTTCGTTGTAAGGTGTGTACATCGCGTCTGTGTTTATTATCCTTCACTTTTTCGCGGCAGTCACACAAACCTAACCGTTTCCATTTTGTAAGTTTAAGTTCAGCAAACCTCCGACTTACCATTGATGGTGTCCAGCAGTAGTCCGGTCTTGGTGCTGAATATATACACATTGCCCTCAGCTGACCCCGCATACAGAATATGGGGCTCCTTGGGGTGGAACCGCAGGACCATAATAGCAAACCCCCCTTGCCTGCAAGGCCGGAGCTCCTGCACCATCTCGCCTGTCTGGGTACCATACAGCTGTGGATATAACAACAACAAAAAGGCGCTAATGATTGTAGTGATGATTTAAGTGTTCATACAACTGTATGAACTGACTGTGCGCTGTTTGTGTTTAAGATGTCAAACAAATCAATATGACTAAGTCAGTATGGCTATATTGATCAGAGCACTCGCTCTTAAACTTCTGGTGTGCTAATGGCGATGTAGCAGGTTCAACCACTACACCGGTCAGTGGACTACAATATTGACTTCTTGTCCTTGATTTGCGGAAGTAAATTACAAGTACCTCAGACGTAGCCTGATGGCGAGGGACTTGGTTAATAGTGAAAGCTTGTCCACACGCAAAAATCAATCCAGTGCTACAATTAGTAGCACGCGGATGGGCTATGCTTACATTCAAAGCGAGCGAGTGCAAATAAAAACAAAAATAAAAAAGATATCAATATCAAAGATAATTGATTCGTACATGGCGTTGTGTCTCGGACGCTGAAATACATGGTGCATTTTTAACGACTGTGCAGTGTTTGAAAATATTGCCGGTCCAAGTTTTGCATTTACCTATTATGTTGCTTGAGCTTCACAGAGGATGAATACAAAACTTGGACCGGCAATAATTTCAAACACTTTTTTTGCATATCCCTTACAGGACGTTGCAGTCAACATCAGCATTTTTCAGCCGCTGTTGATATACGCTCTGTAGTTTGCCATTGCTTTCTGAGCGACCGGCTCACACACCCCTTAAGTTACCATCGCGGCGAGAACCGCTACTGATTCTCGCGCAGGTTACGTTACTCACGAGAATATACGGGATTACGGAGAAAGACAACCCCTAGGCCAGACTGAACAGTCATTAAAAATACACCCTATACTTTAGCTACATTCAACTTCACAATGGTTTTGTTGCAACTGTGAAGGAAGACGTGGTTCCTTGGAGACGAAGCTTGATTGACCAGCAAGCAGATGGACACCGGGCACTGAATACATTTAGGACATAAGAATGCATGAGCGGGGGAACTGGCAAAGAAATGAACATCTTTTGGATGGGCCATGATGAGAGCAACATTCTGCAAAGGGTCTGTTACACGATGGTTAAAAGAGATGAAGTGTTGACAAATAAAATATGTGCACACATAAAAAAAAAAAAAAACATACTACATTGTTGAAAACCATTTTGAAAGGTTGGGTGAATGGCAAACGTGTATCAGGAACACAATGATTTTAATAGGAGCTGAGTTGAGTTGAGTTGAATCAAGAACAGACATCACTACGCTCGGGACATTCCGTTTTCAATTTCAACAGCCAGTGAAGAGTCCCAGTACTAATGGTATCAGTAGCAGTCTGAAGACCTTACATTCTGGAACATCATCTTGTGGATGCATTACAGAACGTGGCTCTCATTTTCCACCACCGAAAAGTGTCTCGATCCCTCCCTTGACAGTTCTCCTGTCTAAAGCACCCTGATGTAGAAAGTGTCTGAGTGCCCTGTGTGCATCGTCGTGCTGGTCGACCTCAGCCATTTCTCCCATTAACCAGGCCTTCCAGCACTGTTCTCTCCAAGCTACTGTGACCTTTAATGTGATCAAAGTATGTATGTTTCCAACCTTCGCTGGGCGAGGGGGATACGAATGCAATTCGCAATTCTACATTCGAAATACTACTGAAGACTACTGAATACTACTGCTGGTTTTCATACAATTGTATGAGTGTCAGTCGTTCAGAAAGCAATGCTAAACTACTGAACATAAACTTACCTCGAAATCACAAATAGCCCAAATACTGGGGTAGGCTGTGACGTCGCTTTAAAGGATATACAACTAATAAATTTACATTCCCAGAGACACTATACTAATACTATCTATAAGACAGACTTCCTCGTTCAGATACTGCAGCTCGTCATATCTTTGTTCTTCCTGGTCCACGATATTCTTAGAACTCATCTGTATGACTTAAGTTCGAAAGTCTAGATCTTCTCTCATGGTGACTGAAAATTTTGGAATAAGCTGTTTTCATTGCTGGACCAAACCCACGGAAGCACGAAAATTGGAGATATTAAAGTCAATACTTATCAACGTGTTGTTTAATGAAGACACAATAAATCAGCCTTTTAAATAAATAACATCAAATCAAAGAAGGAATATGATTAACAGTTAACGCTGTCATACATGGCATAAAGAAGTATGATACTGCTCATTGTAGGTGTAAACACTTCTAGTGAGACACAGATGCAATCATCACACATATCTTTATATAACTATTGACAAGGGTCGAGCTTCTATTGCCTTGAAGACAGTTATGTGATCCCATTTTTAAGTTAAAAGTGGAAAGATCGATTTCAGTGTCCTGGATTTGGCTCCGTCTGACCCAGTCACTCTCGACACAATGGCCACCAGCTTGCTGAGAGCATTGTACAAAGCACCAACTGTATTGCTCCAGCGATGACCACCCTAAGGGTCTCTGGGGGAAACTGCACTTGTCTGAATGACGCAGTCCAGAAACAACCCCACGATCTTTAGAGAGCGAGGCAAACAGTTTGACCACTTCCCCATAGAGACCTTAACTTTTAAGTAATTAACACCATAGAGAGACTTTAACTTTTAAGTAATCTACTACATAGAGAGACCTTAACTTTTAAGTAATCTAAACTATAGAGAGACTTTAACATGCAAGTAATCTACACTATAGAGAGACCTTGACTGTTCTTCTTTTTTAATTCACCCCAAACAAAGGAATACCGGGAGCTCCCGGGAAATCACGTAACATCAGGGTGATTCCATAGTGGATGTAGGGGTGTACTGTGACTGAAAGACCGATGGATGGATGCAATATATGTTTCTGGGGCCGGAGGGCCCTCACTGTCGTCATATATTGTGCTACTCGTCTTATCTTGTGTATGTCTCATCTGCCTGCGCTCATCTTTGACGTATCTAGAGGCCAGTTTGCGAAGACAATGACATGCTGTTTTGGGTACATCTTGTTGCAAACACACTTGTCGACCGACCACGAAGTGAATCCCGATATCCCTATTCTGAAAATCGACAAAGCCACCAGATCTAGGTCAGTGCTAAAAGTAACGACGTGGTTTGTTTACGGTGAATTAAAAAAGAAGACACCTAACTTAATATACACCATTGAGAGACCTTAACTTTTAAGTAATGTGCAAACACGTAGATCCTTGACGATGGCAGATACTTTGTACAATGAGCTAACATCCTGATCATGTCATCAGACTGAGAAGATCAGAGCACTAGTAAATAGTCTCAAAGTGTGATGGAGATGGCTTAACTGCAACCAACCAGTCAAACATACAACCACACTAACCTGCACACCGCCGGTTCCAAAGCCCACAGCCAGCAGTTCACCGGTATAGTTGAGCTGTACACTGAACACTCCACCCGCGGTCTTGTGTATTTTGATCTCCTTCACTACCTCTAGTGACTTGGCAGGGCCCATTGGCTTCTGAACTGGAGAAGACACCGACCAGTCTATGCCATAAATATTTGGTCAACATGCACTAGAGAGAGATGACGTCAACCAGTCTATGCTATTAACATTTGGTCGACATGTACTAGAGGAAGATGTCGTCAGCCAGTCTATGCCATTAACATTTGGTCGACATGTACTAGAGGAAGATGTCGTCAGCCAGTCTATGCCATTAACATTTGGTCGACATGTACTAGAGGAAGATGTCGTCAGCCAGTCTATGCCATTAACATTTGGTCGACATGTACTAGAGGAAGATGTCGTCAGCCAGTCTATGCCATTAACATTTGGTCGACATGTACTAGAGGAAGATGTCGTCAGCCAGTCTATGCCATTAACATTTGGTCGACATGTACTAGAGGAAGATGTCGTCAGCCAGTCTATGCCATTAACATTTGGTCGACATGTACTAGAGGAAGATGGCGTCAGCCAGTCTATGCCATTAACATTTGGTCGACATGTACTGGAGGGAGATGGCATCAACCAGTCTATGCCATTAACATTTGGTCGACATGTACTAGAGCAGTGGTTCTCAACCTATTTTGGCCCATGCACCCCTTCACCATATGTTCAGAATGCCATTCACCCCCCCCCCCTTATTTTTCGTATTTCCTCCCTATAAATTCCCCCTCCCCCACACAGTATACGCAAAATAGGAAGCTAAATTTAATAACACAGACTATAACAAGTCAAGACGTCTTCATAAAACGTGATTTGCGGGTCTACTTACATAATAAAACAAATTTCAGAAGGGCGAGAAGTGCAGAACCGTAAAGTATGGAGGAAAAAACAATATCAAGTAATCGGTTCTTGTATTAACGCGATCTTGAAATAATCTTAATTCTCCCCCCCCCTCCCTCTGGAAACAAATGGGGGGGGGGGAATTCGCCACCGGTTGAGAACCACTGTGATGGAGGGAGAATGCGTCAACCAATATAATATATGACATTAACATTTGGTAGACATATACTCATGCATTCATACACTCAGCAGCATGTCCTTTGCAGAACCTCGTTCCCATAACAACCTTCCCTAAAACTTATCGGTCATTAGCAAGATGTCCCGCATCCGATACACCCATCTGGAGAACATCTGCCACATCCTACAAACACCAATCTTCTCTTTGGCCTTCCTCTTTCTCTCTTCACGAGCATATAACGTTTCATTATTGTTCTCTCCAAATTTTCATGACGTTTCAAGTGACCAAAATATTTCAATTTTCTTTGTTTTATCGTCTTTAATGGCCAATCTTCTTCAGTATTCAGATCTTGTCGTATGGATGCACGTGTTCTTTCAGGAAACCAAAGAAGACTGATAAACCAACACAGAACTGGTGTCGTTAGCCGCTATACGCTGCGGGATTTGCTGAGGAGATCCGAGCACTTATGGACTGAGCGGTTCGATGTGCAATGAGGATGATCTGTCGACTAACTAACTAACTATATATTCTTAGACCCGTCTATAACATTTATATTCAAAGACATTTATGCGCCGTTCAGCTTGTTTATTAAGTGTCCAGTTCTCACAGGAAAATGTTTGGAATAGGAAATAATTCGTCAACCAATATATGGCATTAAAATAGGGTATGTACCAGAAGGAGAAGGATCTATCCGATATATGGCATCAATGTACGGTAGGTGTGTACTAGAAGGAGAAGACACTAATCAAAATATGACATTAACTTATGGGTGTAACTTGAAGATACAATTTCTGCGTGTTTCTGCACGAGTGCAAGTGTATGTGTGTGTGTGAGTGCAAGTGTGCGTGTGTGTGTGAGTGTGCGCGCGAGTGTATATTTATTATGTATAAACGTGTGTGTGTTTGTGTGTGTGTGTGTGTGTGCATACAGGTGTATACAATCAACATATACTCACCAATTCCATCCTTGGCTAAGAGCTCTGTTTCCAACACCCTTCTCGCCATTCTCAACTAGTCAAACCTAGCGCTGCCTCTCCCTTTCAAAATGTAGTGTTGATGAAAATGAACTGACGCCTTTAGAAGAAAAATAAAGCAATGTTCACTTTCGAATAATTTACACAAAACTTCCTTTCTGACTGCGTTCCACCTACCCTGAGAATTGGCGCGAGACTGGCTTCGTCATCTCGTAAAAAAAAAAAAAAAACTTTAGCTGTCAAACGCACTGTTATTTACAAGTCTACAAAGGGCGTGGCGTGAATTGGTTGGGGGAGGGGGGGGGGGCTGGGGCTGTGCTCCTTTGGGAATGAGAGGCAGAAGATGAAAGGAGACCGGCGAGGTACTGACATCACCCCATTGAGAGCCGATTGATCTTTGCCAAACCAAAAGTAGGTTCGGACCAAATGAAAATGGATGGAGGAAAATGGGAAGTGGGGTTGTGTCACAGTTGTGGCTTAAAAGTTGTAATATTGTAGCAGACATGTATTATGTATCAAATTAAAGGGGGTTGCATAAGGAAAACTGCTGTATATAAGCCCACGACAGATATTGGAAGTCGTGTACGACGATTAATCATCCCATGACATTTAATCAGTTAAAAGCACGGGGCGTCCAAACGCCATAAAGCGTGGGAAATGTCCCTATACCTTTACTTTACCATGTTGTGGGTTTATGCTAATAATAATTCAGTAACATCTGAAATTCAGTAATTATCATTCTTTGGGAATATCTGCATTGAAATTACCTATGCCTTAGCATACGCTGCATTGCTAATCTATTGTAATGTTATATCGGTCGGTGGGTTTTGAAAGAATGTCTTTGTGTTCCACACGGACAGGATCAAGACTGTTCAAGGAACATCTTTGTTTCTTGCCCAGTATGTGTCTCATATTCACAACCCGATTATCAAGAATGACTTTAATACAATGCAACTGTCAATCAATAACAAGAATTGATTATTCCATCAAGCCACGAAGAAACACCATAAATACGCCACTTGTGTTATAACCTGCACAAATGCTGCTATGGTTTCCTGTCTCCTGCTGCGGTTGATTATTTTGTGGCCTGTGGTAAGGGTGAGCCAACGGTTCCCAAACAATGTTCTCTATGCCGCAGTGTTCACGCAACACTTTAGTTTTCACTGATAAGAAATATAGCCGCATCCGATTCCCGATGCTTCGTTCATTTGACGCTTTAAAAAGAAGTTCGTTGCATATCATTTACATGACATCGCAGTCACCCCAGCGTATTTTGGTTATTTGTGATTTTTTTGGCAAGTTTACGTTCAGTAGTTTAGCATTGCTTTCTGAACGGTCGACACCCATACCATTGCATGAAAACCAAAGCAAGGCGATCTGCTGCCAAATCGCCTCATCTGTGTATCGAACGCGGTATTCGGGGTTACGAAAGCGTTCGTAAACCCTTCGCCGCAGAGCCGGCTTTTCAATCAATCAATCAATCAATCATATGCCGTCTCCATAATGAAGGTTGGCTGCAATGGATCTCCAACGCTGTTTGCCTCTCGCCTTGACTGTACATTTTATCAGACTGCTGTTCCTTCATCTTTTGGTGTTTATCTTCCCACTTGTATCATTGTCTACCTTTTGCTCGCGTTTCTTCAACCTTCTTTACCCTCCCGTACGGTTTTTATAAGAGTGTTATCTCTTTTAACGTACAATTGTAATTATATCACGCGTTTGTCCACTACGCATTGGGCTGGATCATTGGCAATGAAATGTCTAAAACATGTGGGCAAAGCATTATCAAATTAGGCCAACCCATATGTTTTGTCCTAAACCATCACCTGGCTACATCCTAAAATGTCTCTCAGCCGATGTGTTGAGTTGAGCCACAACCGACATCATTGCTCTCGGGGTATTCCTAATAGCGCTCAGTCCTCATCTTCAAAAGCCAGCGAAGAGTTCCAATACTAATGTTGCCCTTTGCAATCTGATTATATGTCGGTCATGCTTTACCTCTGAATGACGACCATAGACCAGATCCTCTGGCCACCCCTTGCTGTTGCATTCTCTCTAGACCACGATATTCAATCTGCTTTTCTGCATTATTCACATGCTCACAGAGGGTGCGGAAAGCAGCGGAAAGCTGCAATATCTTCGCCGATGTGAAGTTCCAGTTTGTCCCCTGAGTATTGGGCTGGATCCTTGGCAATGCGATGCCTAAAACATGTGGATGAAGCTTAAGACGATTAATCGCCCCACAATAGGCCAGTCCATGTGCGTTGTTATGAAACATCAGCTGGCAACATCCTAAAATGACCCTCCGCCGATGTGAAGTTCCAGTACCGCTCTAGCACACCCCGCCAGTTTCAGAGTTTGGAGATGGGAATGAGAGCTCTGCAACACAGGGATGGTGGCATTTCTGTACCAGGTCGAGAACACAAGTCTCTACACTAACCATTCTCCGACAGATGATTATCCTTTTTAGAGACTAAACGACATGCAAATCAATGCGTTGAACTTAACTCCCGTGTGTTGCCGGGGCCCATAAGGGAAGCAAAGAATAGCAACACTGCAGCCTACCACGCATGTCGTAAGAGGCGACTAAGGAGGCTTGATGGTTCCGTCGCCCTGCTACTGAGTGAGTGCGTGGCGTGACACTGTGAGCTGTGAGTTTCGTGTGAAATGTTTTTGAATCTGCCCGAAGTTTTTTGGAACGTGACTGCATGTTCGGAGCGATGGCAGATGGCTATGTCCCAGAGTTGACCGGTGTTTGCCTTATGCAGAAATGCGTGGCTGCTGGGCTTCTGGTTGACTGCCACTACCATTGACGATGAACTGTATTTCGTGGACTGTGTGGGTGAACATCTAGGAAACATCCAGATGGGAAAATGACTGCAGATTCCATCAGAAATGAACTGGGTGTTTTGTGGGGGACTATTGTGTTGACATTCTGGCGGCGGCATTATGCACAGTTCATCTGTGCGGGCTGTTGTTTGTCGAGACTCCTGTCTTTTCCACTTTTCACATTGGGCAGTGGGGAGCATTTTGTATGATATTCACTGGCACAGGAACGGAGCATAATGGGGACGACCCGTTGCTGTGAAGTTGGAACTGTGACTAACTAACTAACTAACTAACTTAACGAGTTAAAACTCAGTCTGTAGGTCCGCATGGCCGAATGACAAGAACGCGTGTTCTTAAGCATCCGATGTGCTGATGCCGAGGTATGGGGTTCAACTCCTACATCGGTCAGTAGGACTAAAATGTTGACCTATCGTCCTTGACTTGGGGAAGTAAATTACAAGTACCTCTAAAGTCGGAGTGGGTACGCCTGATGGCGAGGGACACTGTTGATAGGGAACGCTAATCCACATGCAAAATTCAGCCAGCACGACTAGAAGTAGTATGTATGGACTATGCTGAGTTCAAAGCGAACGAACGAAAGAAAAAAAACTCAGTCTCACAATGAATTCAAACCCAAACCGTCAATAAACCATGACAAATAGTCTTTAAGAGACTCATGTCATTGACACGAAACTCCTGCGAAAAGACGGCGCGAGTTTTCCGGCTTTCTGTTAGACTTGAAGAGAAACGAAGGACATGACCAATGTACACGTCTTGTGGCGTCATGAGTATACCGTGCTATAGTATGTCTAGAAATGAATGCCTTCATTCACGATCAATTATTTTGAAAACTGTCTGTTGCATCATTATGAAACTTTTCTTGCCGTCTTATATTTACCTCCACCAAAGGAATATGTCTTTGATAGGTCTAAAAGCAACTTAAATCATGAAAAGCGGCGACATTTCTTTGATGTTTTGATGAAAAACTAGTGATTTCTCGCTAACAAACTTGTTTTACAGTAATGCCAAAGCCCCCGCCAGTTCGGATGACAAACACAAGGCGTATTCAGATTCGTATGGGAGTGGGTGCATTGTCTGCTCTGCTGAGACAGAACATGATTACATGTTTTCCACGACGAATATAGCTGTAAATGTCTCTGTAGTGGGCTTCCTTCTTAACGGTCAGGATGTTTGTCCTCTTTTCATTGAAGTTTATAGAATGATTCGTATGTTCGTGTGTTGTCCCCTCATTTGACAACGTGTTTCTTCTCACGTTTCTTGTTATGCCACAATATGTCAGTTCCCACCGCAATATTACTCTTCGGCTGGTATTGGATGCGTCTAAAGCTTTGTTTTTTCAATGTCAGTTGTTTGTCACCGTTGAGGGGTCACGGAATTTAAAATTCATCACTGTGGAATACAAACTGTTGCCATTAACAAGATGTATTGTTTATGCCGATGCTGTAATGTTCAGGGCCTGCAATTCTTCTGAATATTTGTCGCAAAATATCCCAGTTGGTGTGCACGTGGATTAAGGTCTGCGATCTGCTCAGACCTTAATCTGTGTCGGACGATTCCAGTAGGTTGATGACTGCTCTCGGTTGCATAAAATTCAATCCATCCTTTCTCCAATAATCCTCTTCCTCTTTCAACACATGGTCCTCACATTTTTCCAGTAACTTTCATCAATATTTAATAGCGCGGACTGGATTAGTATCTAGACGTCAGACAATTTGAATATAATATTTTCAGCTGCCACCTGTCCTTTAATTTTAGCCCACACAAGTTATATAGGGTTAAAATGAGAATGGTACGGCGGAAGTCTCAAGCACCCATGGCGATGCTGTTCTATCAACTTGTCAATTTGATATTTCTTGCTTTTTGGCGTCTGTTTTCTAAGGGACAACAATTCTAGCTAGAAATACGTTTCTGGAAGTGGTATGTTTTCCATTCGGAGCCATATCTTTATTGCTCCCTTTGTGTTCGATGCTGTAGGTATTTTGTCTTCTTGGGCAACAACATTAATATCATGCATTGTCCATAATTGGACACGACGGTCTATCTAGTGATGGAAGCACAGTATTCTCGAGCCAATTTCTAAATACATTACCATTCATCTTATTACGACAATCCCTATTGTCTGTATGCTTTGATACGAACACGAGCCCAGATTCTGTTGAAAGCCATTATGCGTATTACCAGCATGGGCCATGACCAAAAGCTGTCCTATACTACTGGGCACATATCGCTTTATCTGTCATCCACTGACTGCCATTCCTTATCACTTGTGTGGTGCGCATTGATCCACATTTCATCCAAACACACTATGCCATAATTTTCTTTGCGCATTTCCCTTATTTCACGTAGGTATCTGCTTCTCATGGCTCCTAAATGCGGTTGCTCGCAAAGAATATTTCTACCGCCCTTGTACTTTCTAAAAGTGAAGATAATGTCCTTATAATTTTCTACAAAGTTGTTTTGGATAGCTCTATGTTATTGTTCTTTCTCAACCAAACCCTAAGTTTTCTTACAGCCATTGTTTCTTTGGCATCCAGCATTTTTATAATGCTGGATAATCCTGGATATAAAATCCAAAATTTGTATAATTTTAGGAGTCTCCGTGGCGAAGTAGTCAAGCCTTTTGACTCGGGCTCCAAAGGTTGTGGGTTCGATTCCGGGCCGCATTCTTCGGTTCACGAGTTAAATTTTTCCGAGACTTATGTGGGTCGTCGCTAGAGCTGCGGAGTTCGTGCTTTGTGTGATGCTTTCCGCGCTGCGGAAAGAGACCGAGCCATATGGGATAGAACCCAGTGCAATGAAGTCGACCCTGTCGACTTTTAAGCGACTTTTTAAAGCATTTTTATATTAGCTCGCCTTATGACATCTTTGTCAAAGCTGTCTACAATAACCTTTCTACCTACCGTTTGGTTATTGCGTGGTGGTTTAATTCCAGATTCTTGCACCCATCGACGAAATGACCGTTTACTCAAACCCAGTGCATGCACTGTTCTTTTTTTCGGAATATGTAATAGTATAAAAAACAGTTTCATGCGATCAGCTTCTTGACAAAAATATGTGTACAACTTCATAGCGAAGCTTTGAAGTGTATACACAATTTCGCATTCAATCCCATTGAAAAATATTCACACATTTCAATGTTAGCGATAAGTGGTAATAGTTTAAAAAAAAAAAAAAAAAAAAAAAAAAAAAAAATAACATGTTAATCACGTTTCATGAAATAACCCACATTTTGAGACACCTCTGAACAGTCCCAGTTTAAACAACGCGGGGTTCTTGGCATAAGGCTAATCCCGTGAAACACGTAATATATTCAACATTGAACTATGATTGTCTGGCTACGCTGTAATACATTTAAAATTATGAACTTCATCTCTGACCCGTAAATTATATACCGCATATAAACAAACTTTGAAATCGGCTGTAAAATATCCAGAAGAAAAATGTTGTTGTTGTGCGGACATAATGATAAGGTTATATGCTAAATCTCATCATGTTCCTTCAATTGGTTACTGAGATATGGAATTTTATATTGGGGCAGACAAAAGTAAACACACTATAGTTCCCATGTGCTTATAGACCCAAAAAAGTCTTAAAAGTCGAGAGGATCGACTTCATGGCCCCGGGTGTTATCCCATACGGCTCGGTCTCTTTCTGCAGGACATCTTGTCCGAAAGCACCGCACAAAGCACGAACTCCATAGCTCCTGCGACGACCCCCATGAGTCTCCGAGAAAAATGCACTCGTGAAGCGAAAGACGTAGCCCGGAATCGAACCCACAACCTTCGGAGCGCGAGGCAGACGACTTGACTACTTCGCCACGGAGACACCCAGACCAATCTGCACTCGATGGGCGATCTGGCCAATACCACACAGGCCAACCTTACTATACCGGACATTTCCCGGTACCAGTTTTCCGCTGTTTCTACCTTATAATCCAGTTCAATTACAAAACATGCGCCTCGACGGGTGTTTGCAGGCTTGTCCATGGGAATAGGATTCCCATGGGATTCCCATGGGAAACGTCCCATGGGATGGGATGGGACGGGACAGCAAACATTTGTATTTCCCATGGGACACATGGGACAGTAGCCATGTCATAGCAACTTTTTAATAACCGTTTTAAAGCCTTTTATCCTTCCTTTCTCTTTATATACTTGTATCAATTCTTTATCTCGTGGTGGGACACTGGATAAATTAATAAATGCGCGCATGCGATCATATTACCAACGTGTCAATGCTTATTTAAAAAAAAAATTACTCGCATTACTTTAATGAAGATGATGAAGAATTCTTAAAAAATTCTTAAACTAGAAATTGAATGTACTACATCTCATTTAATTTTGCTGTTATACTTTCTCCTAGACTATCAGTTGTACAAAGTTATTGTTGATATTGACGAAGAAACTTCCAGCAGCATGGTGAAGTAATATTGCCAGAACTTTCAGAAAATTATTGGAGAAAAACTTTGGCCATATTGAGACAGTTCTTTGGCAGTTACCGCAGCATTCCATACAGGAGTTGGCATTAAAGCCAAAATAGAAGACATGGTTAAGTCAGTTGTTACTAAGAAGAAAGGGAATGTGGACACCAATAAATGGGCCAATGATAGGATCGCTTTTCCTAAATCTGTTGTTCCAACTGTTATTTCATTCATCAAAGATTTAAATCTTTCTTCTGAATCATCTGCTGTATGTGAAGTAGCAGGAGTTGTAGAACAAAAGCCGAAAAGTGATTTTGACTTATTTTGTGATCCTCCATCAAACAAAACAATTAAGTTTGATGACCCCAGAAACAAATCCCTTGAGGATGAAGTCACCATCTTTAAAAAATTACGGCAACCAACTTCACAACCATTAAATTATTGGAAAAATGAACACAGGTTTCCACTGCTAACAGCAAGTGCGAAAATTGTTTAGGCCATACCAGTGTCCTCAGCGGCAGTAGAGCGTTTATTTAGTGCAGTTGGATTGTTGTTGAGTAAGTTACGAAAACGGATGTTACCAGTTCTCGTTATAAACTCTGTGTATATCAGATTTGCATGTAAGATGGGAATTGTGGAAATGGTTCAGGGATTACCTGGATTAACTGAATTATTAGAAATAGTCGATCAGCTGAATGAGCAGAGTGACTCTGAAACAGAATGAGAGTGTCAGAATGACACTGAATTGTCATATTTAGATTAAACTTTGTTTTAATAAAATACTCTTGAATATTAAAATTAATAAATTCTGTTGTTTTACATGTCTCTTTGTACATGTAGTCCTATTTAGTAGACACTAAACCTAAACTTTCATAATTTTATTTGAACTGTATTCCATATTAGTATTATCATGGGAATCCCATGGGATGGAACAGGCAAAATGACCGTGGGATGGGATGGGAATGGGACTGAAAAATGTGTCCCATGGACAAGCCTGGGTGTTTGAACACATGACTACCGGCAGGCAATCCAGCTTGCTAGCTAATGCGCTACCGCGGCACGCTGTCGAGTGTGGTTGCAATTAATTTATGTTTTACGCGCCTGATCTAAGACTATAGTAGACAGCCTTGCTTTGGTATTCCCATTCAATGTTATTGGTGCCAATCGTTCAGAAACCAATATCAAACTACGGAATGTAAACTTGCCCAGGAATCATAAACAACCAAACAAATGATAGAGTTGACTGTACGTCCTGTAAAGGACATGGAACCACCTCTCCCTCCCCCTCCTTCCTCAAGACTTCAGTAAGACTAAAATACACCAGTGCAATGCAGTGTTCAAAACACACATGCGAGAGCGCAGAGATGGATCTGTTGCATGTTCATAAGCAGCGTCCAGTTGATTTCATACGTTGTTGTCACTTATGTCTACCCTATTATTTATATCTGCAAATATAAGTAGATGCAGGAGTTGGTGTGACTTTTATACGACGCTTCGCGGTGGGAAGCAGAGAGCTGCATAATGATCACATACAACGTGTTTGTGAGCATACCACAAAACAGCCATCTGTTTTTTTTTTATTGTTTTTACCCACGATGAAACACTGTATATGAGCGTGCGCGTGCGTATGTGTAAAGCGCACCGTCTCATTCATTGAAACAAATGTAAAAGCTTTTTCCACTACTGAAAGCTTCATTCACAGCTATGCTGAACTGAAAAAAAATCATTGGGAGAGTGTGAAATGTGTTTCTTTGATTTTTATTACATGAAAATTACATAGAATCTGCGTCATACACTTAATTTTCTCGTTTGTCCTTAACAGCTAGGACTTGATTTCCTGCTCCGATGAACAGGACGGAACCATTACAGATGTTTAGAAATCGTTTTGTCAGTCGCTTTTGGAACTGAAATCCCACTAAAGAGCGATCTTTACTAACTTAGAACTGGCATCTATCACATTATTTTCAGTTTTGCCTTCGTCTTGCTGTGGCTGAGCTGTTTTCTATCAGGTAAGAAATGTGAATCGTGCCATGCAGAATCTGGACGCTGTGTTACTTTGTTGGACCAGAAATTAACTCATTCATGCCTACAATCTTCTAAAAGGTGTTTAACAAAACAATTGTACTCAAACCTCCCTGAGCGGAGTTCTTGAGTTCCTTCATAGTTATCTAAGACTGTAATATCTGAGTGTTCTTCGAAGACTCTGTAATGTCTGAGTGTTCTTCGAAGGCTCTGTAATGTCTTAGTGTTCTTCGAAGATTCTGTACTGTCTAAGTGTTCTTCGAAGACTGTACAATTTGAGTATTTTTCGAAGACTCTGTAATGTCTGAGTGTTCTTCGAAGAATATGTAATGTTTGAGTGTTCTTCAATGACTATGTAATGTCTGAGTTTTTTTTCTTTCTAAGACTGCAATGTCTGGGTGTTCATGGAAGATTCTGTAATGTCTGAGTGTTCTTCGAAGACTCTGTCATGTATGAGTGTTCTTCCTATGTTTTTCACACTTGAAGATATCATAGAGGTGAAATGCATGTTTTTCTTAGTAGTAATGTTTCAGCTGGGAGGGGGCGGGGTGGCTTTGGAGCAGTGAACGTGTTTCACAACTCCCTGACACTGACAAGTCGATAATTCGAAATCAGCTTCATGCGATTTGGCAGGGGACCACCTTGGTTTCGATGTTATGAACGTCAGTCGCTCAGAAAGCAATGGCAAACTACTGAACCTAGAATTTACCTAGTAAAAACAAACATTAAAAAACTGCTGGAGTTGATTGCGAAGTTCTGCAAAGGACAAGCAACTAACGTTTAATTATTCCTCTTTCATTTCCTACTCCTCCTTATCATCCTCCAATTCCCGACCTACTCCTCTTCTTCAGTTGCTTCGATCAGTTTCCTATGTTCAGTGGTCTAAACAGTGAGCTGACTTAATGAATCCTGTCTGTGGTAGCAAAAACTAGGTTGTGGACAATGTAAGGCTCTAGATTTCACACTAACACATCACTTAGAAACATCGACACTCGGACACTGGGCTGTGTGTGGTAGCAAAAACTAGGTTGTGGACAATGTAAGGCTCTAGATTTCACACTAACAAGTCACTTAGAAACATCGACACTCGGACACTGGGCTGTGTGTGGTAGCAAAAACTAGGTTGTGGACAATGTAAGGCTCTAGATTTCACACTAACAAGTCACTTAGAAACATCGACACTCAGACACTGGGCTGTGGTAGCAAAAACTAGGTTGTGGACAATGTAAAGCTCTAGATTTCACACTAACACGTCACTTAGAAACATCGACATTCAGACACTGGCTGTGGTAGCAAAAACTAGGTTGTGGACAATGTAAAGCTCTAGATTTCACACTAACACGTCACTTAGAAACATCGACATTCAGACACTGGCTGTGGTAGCAAAAACTAGGTTGTGGACAATGTACTGCTCTAGACTACACACTACTAAACATCGACATTCAGACACTGGGCTGTATCTCAATCCATTGTGGTAGCATTGTGGTTAGTACACTTGCTTGACAACACGGGGGTTCGGATCTTCCACACACAAAAAATATTCCTTCAAGTTCCAAAACTAAATAATGAAGATGGCTTAGACATAAATATCAAGTAAACACAAACTATGATAATCAACATATCCCACAACAATGTAGGGCATTACAGAGACTGAAAAGAATTTGAAAGAGACAATTTTGTTTATTTTTATACTCTATGACAGTTAATAATTGACCATGGGAGGTGTGAGACAGAAATACAGTAATATTACAAAGTAGCATTTACCAACACAAAACAGCTGACAACATCTAAACAATTATGTTATGAATTACAGTTAGAAGTGACTAGGTTGTGTACAGACGCAGGTAAGTACGCACACGCGCAAGCACGTACGCACGATTTTACTAGGTGCCATTGTATTTTCCTATTGGCAAGCAGGATGTCGGTGTGCAGGGAGACTAACAGTTTTTAGCCGTCTCCGTCGGGTAAGTGGGTGTAAGTGTGCAGGGAGACATAACAGTTTTTGGCGGTCTCCGTCGGTGAAGTGGCTATAGGTATGCAGGGAGACAACAATTTCTGGATGTCTTTCGGGCAAGTGGCTGTAATTGTGCAGGGAGACGTAATAGTTTTGACGGCCTCCGTCAGGAAAGTGGCTAAACCGTAAGCCTAACGCTCTGTAGGTCGTGGGTTCGTGCTCGGACTTCGTCGTTCAGACGTGAAATTTTTACGGAAACCCATAAGTCATTGCTGGTGCTATAAAGTGCTTGGTGCGATGTTCTAGACAAGGGGTTACCAAACTGCGGCCCGCGGGCCGGATCCGGCTCGCGACGTCATTTGATCCGGCCCGCCGACGGTACTCGAACTTGCTTGATATAATGTATGGAACACGAGACGTTGTGATACAATTTAAATGTAAATTTCATGTTTAGAATAATAGGAGATCTTCACACGTGCAGAGACCTCCTGGCTGCTATGTGTCTTAAATTTACTATTTTCAATGATAAATTATTGTACCTAGAGTTTCTTGTTTATTGTGATGTTTGCTCATTTCGCACCATCCCAAGTCCTTCCCCGGCTCGTGGTAGCGCCGCCTACGCTCTGACGTTACCATGATTTCCATAGCAACAAACACACACACACACACACACACACACACACACACACACGCACACACATCTTTTCCTCTCCCATATGCGTTCAGCTGTCAACACAGGTCCGATGCTCCAGAAATATTTACTTCTTTTTGCCAGTCATCCATTTTATAGGTATGTAACAAAGATTTTTTTCTTTGACAGCGATAGGTGAGTGAACTACAAGTGTGAATAGAGGCAATAAAGTAGCAAACATAGAGCATAAAAATGCCATAGAAGCCTCGTGTTATTACGAAAATATTATCCCCAGCTCAGAAGAATTCCCAGCTCAAGGTGTTAATCTAGCTGGTCTCTAGGCCAGTGTACTTCAACCTTTCTGCTGGAGCAGATCCTTGCGCAAATGTTTACGTTGATCAAGGATCTTTGTGCGATGATCCAAGTGTCTCTTACTTTATGTAATAAACCAGATGGACAGAAATGTTGCATTTAGGCGATTTCGGTCTGTTTCGGCGGAACCCCTGTCTGCCACTCGAGGACCCCGGTTGAAAAACTCTGCTCTGGGCTGTTTATTTAGGCCGGAACTATGTATTTATTTTGCAAACCTTATTATGAGATATATTCTATTACCAAAGGTACCTATAAACTTTATATGTACCTTTGGTGAGCCAGTGACCCATAGTCCTCTGCTTTTCTTCATTTCAATAGGATTTTAATTATGTTTCTAATTCAAAGTCTTTTTCACTTTCACACCCCGTGTACTTCACCTTTCTTTATGGCTGCAAAGAACAGAAAAGTGGACGCCGAGTGTCGCGTTTTCAATGAAGAATGGGGAATAAAGTACTTCTTTGTGGAAACAAAGGACCAGAAAACTAGTTGCGTAATGTGCAGCAAAAGTGTTGCCGTTTTGAAAGAGTACAATCTTCGGCGTCACTACGAAACAAACCATCTATCAACATTTTAAACGTTTTCTGAAAAGTTACGCTCTGGGAAATATGAGTCCATTAAACGTAGTTTTGAAACGCAAAGAAATCTCTTCACGTGAAAATTTGCTGAAAATGAATCTGTTACTCGTACAAGTTACAAAACAGTGCATAAGATGGCAGAACGAGGAAAGCCGTTTACTGATGACAACTTCATCAAAGAGTGTATGATGGAAGCAGCAAATGACTTGTGTCCTGAGAAAGCCGATTTGTTTGGAACTATTAGCCTTTCGGCAAGTTCAGTTGTGCGGAGAACAGAAGAACTTGGAGAGAACATAGTGCTACAGATAAGCGAGAAAGGTAGGATCTTGTTGTGGTATTCTCTGGCGCTGGATGAGTCTATTGATCTCTAGAGTACGTCACAACTTCTCGTGTTCATTCGTGGTGTCAATTTGGACTTTCAGATAACGGAAGAGTTGGCGTCCGTTTGCAGCATGCATGGAACAACAACTGGGAAAGAAATTTTCGTGGAAGTGCAAACAATTTTGCAAGACTAAAATCTTCAGCGGAATCACCATCGAGGTGTTACAGTTGATGGAGGGGAAAAACATAGCTGGAGTGAGGAAGAGTCTGATTGAGGCAGATCAGGAACATTTGCAAATTTCGGGCGCTCTGTTCATACACCGCATCATACATCAGCAAGCACTCTGCGGGAAAGACTTAAATATTTCTTGTGTACTGAAACTATTCGTGCTGTGAACTTCATTCGGGGACATGCACTCAATCACCGCCAGTTCCAGGCTTCGTGTGTGTGTGTGTGTGTGTGTGTGTGTGTGTGTGTGTGTGTGTGTGTGTGTGTGTGTGTGTGTGTGTGTGTGTGTGTGAAGAAATTGATTCTGAATTCTATGACTTGCCTTATAACACTTCAGTGAGGCGGCTCAGCTGCGGTAAATCATTGTTTCGTTTTTACAAGCTCCGAAACGAAATAGATGTTTTCCTCACTGAAAACGATAGAGCTGATCCACAGCTGTCAGATCCTAACTGGCTGTCACAAGTGTAATTTTTGGTCAATATCACATCCCACATGAATGAACTGAATTTGAAACTTCAGGGAAATATTAACCTCGTCTTTTTGTGACCTATACAGAATCATCAAAAGATTTCGGAGAAAGCTGTCATTGTTTGAGCACAACTGGAAGGAGAAAAAATTTCTCATTTTCAGTGTTTCAACGAGTTTTGCGCTACAATCGCCGAAGATGTCAACCTCGATTTTCCGAAAAAAAATTATTCATGTCTTGAAGAAGCATGTTTCGGAGAGATTTATAGATCTTGACAGTGACAACTAAGAGTGACATTCTTCTGTTCCAGAATCCGTTTGATTATAACCTTGATGACCTGCCAGTTGAACTAAAGTTGGAGCTAATTGATTTGCAATCAAATGACTTGTTGAAAGAGAAGCACAGAAAAGGAAAACTTGATGAATTTTACCACTGCTTACCTGGACGTTGAGTCTCCGAAACTGAAGAAATGTACCGCTGGTATGGCATCAGTGTTTGGAACAACTTATGTTTGTGAGCAAACATTTTCAAAAATAAAGTATGTGAGTCAACCCATTTAACGAGATTGACTGATGAACATTTGAAAGCAATTCTTTTGATTGGACGCAGCAATTCCAAACCAAACATTGGTGATATCTTGAAAGCCAAGTATCAGTTTCACAATTCTCACTAACATTTATTTTGCTGCTTAGTTTGTGAGATTCGGATAGGTGCAAACTAGGCTGGTGTAACTATCTTTTTGCTAACGTCGCCATCTTTGATGCAGCAGTACAGGTGAACCGTTGTCGAAGCATACGTTCGCTAGCGAAAAAATTTGATGTGTCAGTTGGGACAATTCAAAAGGTCGTTCGTAAGAAACTGCAATATGGGAAGGTGTGTTCACAGTGGGTACCACGGATGTTGACCGACCACCAAAAAGAGGAACGCATGGGATGGTGTTTGAACCACTTGCTGCGTTACAGAGTGGAGGGTGATGCATTTCTTTTCCGCATAGTGGTAGGCGAGGAATCATGGTGTCACCACTTTGAGCCGAGCAGCAAAAGAGAGAGAGAGAGCATGTAATTGATGCATGGCGGATCACCAAAAGCCACACAATTCAAGTTACATGTTTCCGCTGGTAAGGTTATGCTAAGCGCATTTTTTGACCATGAAGGGCTATTGTTGGCCGACTTTAAAGAACCTGGTGTCAACATCAACTCTACCCACTACTTGCAAACACTAGACAAACTGCAAAAAGCCATCAAGAATAAACGACCCGGCATGCTTTCTTGCGGTGTGATTTTGTTGCACTATAATGCTCGGCCGCATGTCGCAAAGAATGTGAAGGAGGGATTAGCAAGGAAGAAGTGGGAAATTCTGCAACATCCAGCCTATAGTCCTGATTTATCACCATGTGATGTTCATTTATTCGGACCTCTAAAAAAAGCTCTTAAGGGGCAACGATTTCACACAGATACAGACGTAATGAACGCGGTAAACACTGTGTTCAGTGAGCAACCACAATCCCTGCTTGCAGACGGCATTCGCCTCCTACCTAAGCAATGGCATACTTGCCTGAATGCCTACGGCGACTTCTTCTGACCAACACATGGTGCACAATTCGTTCAAAATGAATGCTTTGTTTAATTCTACCACACCTGTTAATGCTTCTTTCATGCTTGTATAATAAAGCCATTGTAACGGGTTTCAAATGAACGTCCCTAATATCATATGAAGTGAACAAATAAACGATACTTTGGCTGAAATATGATGTACAACGTCGCTGATATTGTTCAAATATGTAGAACGCTAATCTCCACGGAAGTCTAAAACTCAACAGGAAGTCCTTCTGTTTACAACACAACGGCTGGAATCAACTAATAGATAATGCTGCAGTCGTTACTTCTCTTATCTATAACAGATAATGTACTGAGAATAGCATATGTGCCGTTTTTACAAAAAAAAACATAATGACGTCCAGGAATGCCCTGTACATTTGTAACCAATTTCACTTCACTGAGATATTCTTCTCGGATAAAGCATGTGCATTTCACCTTGGTACGTGCATTTCACCTTGGTACGTGCATTTAGGCCGATGCTGTGGCTTAGGGATAGTGAACTCGTTTCACAATTCCCCGATATACCGAGTTGAGGGTTCGAAATCTGTTGCAGATTGAGTCAGACCGCCTTGCGTTGAATTCGATAGCATGAGCGTCGGTCGTTCAGAAAGCAATGGACAAACTATTGAACGTAAACGTTGCCAAGTAAATCACACAGCGAAATAATAGTGGGTGTGACTGCGAGGTCCAGTAAAGGACATGCAACTAACTTAACATGCAGTTAAAGGACCGGGAAACTAACTTAATCCAGCATTCGTTTGGGTCTGCTTCCCTACCCTCCCATGAAAAATATCAAGATCTCCAAGTAATGCATCAGTCGATTATCAACAAACCGGTGTCGTTATTGCGCTATAACTGTCTGTAAGCGTCAATAATCCTGCATGCGAAGGAGAATATGATCCTATTTTGTCCTAGCCATAACAGATTTGGCAGCCGCGGTAGCGCACCGGCTAGCACGCTTGCTATCGTCCCGGTGGTCCAGTGTTCGAATTCCATCGGGAAACCAAACAAGGAAGCTCGGGACATCTGTTTACATGAATCTGGGCTCTCAGTTCGATCCAGTCTAAATAGGATAGGAGGAAGTGTTAGTGGAAGTGAAGGTGGTCGTAGTGGTACTGACATGTGTGTGCGGTAGTCAGAATGAATGAACATGTCAGTACACGCTAGTAGGTTTCACCTTGGGCAGAATTCACAAAACAGTACATTCAAATATTCTCTCTCCCTCCCCCTCTCCCATTACTCCCGCCCCCCCTCTCTCTCTCTCTCTCTCTCTCTCTCTCTCTCTCTCTCTCTCTCTCTCTCTCACACACACACACATACACAGACACACACACACACACACTCACACTCACCGGCATATGTGCAGAATTCCTAAATCTCAAATGTAAGAGTGCTGTTTATCCCGATGACAGGTGACATAAAAGCAGCCTCATGCTATTTCTATAGAGGTATGGTCTTTTTAAAAAAAATCTCTCTTAATCAGCGACCGAAATTAGAAACATTAACTAATTAACTAGCGAACGAATGAAGAACTAACTAACTGACCACATGAGAAAAACTAATTAACTAGTCTATCGAACGAACGAAGAACTAACTAACTAACCAGCTAACTAACTAGCAAACGAAAAGAGAATAACTAACTAGCGAACCAACTGAGAAGAACTAATTAACCATACGCTCAGTAGGATTCATAGTATGGAAAGGGGTCCTTTACTTTACTGATCACCCTTGAACTAGCAATAAACCATTATATCACAGTACTGATCACCCTTGAACTAGCAATAAACCATTACATCACACTACTGATCACCCTTGAGCTGGCAATAAACCATTATATCACAGTACTGATCACCCTTGAACTGGCAATAAACCATTATATCACAAAACTGATCACCCTTGAACTAGCAATAAACCATTATATCACAGTATTGAACACCCTTGAACTAGCAATAAGCCATTATATCACAGTACTGATCACAATTTTTTGGGCATGTTATGAGAAGAAATGATTTGGAGAACTTGGTGACAACTGGTAAGATCGAGGGGAACAGACCAAGGGGAAGACCTAGAAACAAGTATCTGGATGGCTTAGCCTTGTGGCATGGTCGAGACAGAAACACGGAACTGATCCACGACTCTGTTGATCGAGTGAGATGGCAGAACATGACCGCCCACGCTTACCGGCATGGCACATGATGGATGGATGGATCACCCTTGAACTAGCAATAAACCATTATATCATAGTACTGATCACCCTTGAACTAGCAATAAGCCATTATATCACAGTATTGATCACCCTTGAACAAGCCATAAACCATTATATCACAGAACTGATCACCATTGAACTAGCAATAAACCATTATATCACAGTACTGATCACCCTTGAACTAGCAATAAACCATTATATCACAGTACTGATCATCTTTGAACAAGCCATAAACCATTATATCACAGAACTGATCCCCCTTGAACTAGCAATAAACCATTATATCACAGTACTGATCACCCTTGAACTAGCAATAAACCATTATATCACAGTACTGATCACCCTTGAACAAGCCATAAACCATTATATCATAGTACTGATTACACTTGAACTAGCAATAAACCATTATATCATAGTACTGATCACCCTTGAACTAGCAATAAGCCATTATATCACAGTACTGATCAACCTTGAACAAGCCATAAACCATTATATCACAGAACTGATAACCCTTGAACTAGCAATAGACCATTATATCACATTACTGATCACCCTTGAACTAGCAATAAACCATTATATCACATTACTGATCACCATTGAACTAGCAATAAACCATTACATCACAGTACTGATCACCCTTGAACTAGCAATAAACCATTATATTACAGTACTGATCACCCTTGAACTAACAATAAACCATTGTATCACAAAACTGATCACCCTTGAACTAACAATAAACTATTATATCACAGTACTGATCACCTTTGAACTAGCAATAAACTATTATATCACAGCACTGATCACCTTTGAACTAGCAATAAACCATTACATGACAGTAGTGATCACTTCTACACTAGTAACAAACCATTATATCACAGTGCCGATCACCCTTGAACTAGCAATAAACCAGTATATCACGGTGCTGATCACACATGAACTAGCAATAAACCATTATATTAAAGTGATGATCAGTCTGAACTTGTAATAAACAATTATATTACAGTACTGATAGTTCTGAACTTGTCACAAACCATTATATTACAGTACTTATAACCTCTGAGATTGTTATAAACCATTATATTACAGTACTGATCAGCCTGAAATTGTCATAAACCATTATATTACATTACTTATCAGTCATGAGCTTGCAATAAACAATTACAGTAGAGTACTGATCGCCCCTGAACTTCCCCAAAACAACTTCATTACAGCGAACATAAACTATTACAGTAATAACAGATGTCTACACTTGCACAAGTATACCATAAAAAGGCACTGCATTAAATGAAATGTGAAAAGGATGGAGTGGGATGGTGGTCTTCTAGGATCTCAAGTTTAGGGCAGGTAAAAATTAAGCCGGTAAAAATTAAACCCTAAAAATAAACTGTGTACATAACTATCGACTTCACAAGAATTCCTGTTAAGTTATCAACACGACGACACAGAGTAATAATCCATGCGATTACCCTTACAAAAGTAGGCCGTAGTTGAACATAAAACTTGCCGCGAAAGAATGGTATTTGATCAGATCAAGAAATAAACAAGTTCATAAGTGTACACACTGCTGAAAATACGTAACTGCCTTGACTGTTATGAAATACATTCTGAAAACTGCTTCAACTGTTCGCACAGCTTCAAAATATGTACACACAAACATTAATTAACTTACAGTAATAAAATTAACTACACATTGCGTGTGTTCACCAACAAGTTACTGTATAAACATGTAAGGTGGGTATTTATTAACTTACCCCAGATCAAGCCTAATCTACTATGCAAGACTCTGCTGAATGCGTCAAGCCTAGACAAGATTTCCGACATGCGGGCTTTCTATTTATAATGAGAGAGGTTTGGCACTGGGCAAACCACGCGGTCTTATCAAGAATAGAGGTGTTATTTTAGTTAGCACAACGACACATAGACAAAACAAGGTTCTTTGTTGTTGTTATCACCATCATCATCGTCATCAGGTAGGAGGTACTTTGCAGAAGGTCGCTTTCATCACGACACGCCCACAAGATTCTCGATCCCTTGCTAGTTCCACTGCCTCATGCATTTTCATGCCCCATGTGTCTGCAATGTCTTGTGTCCTTACAAATTAACTCTTAAAGACCAAGAAGCCAGTATTTGGGGGAGATGTTTCCAAGTATTCATAATTATGGTCAGTGTTTGTGGACAGTATTGGATACGTGTGCCTTTCATATTATTTTGGCTTTAGCTTTCAAATTATCCTTCATGGTATGTGTTGTCAGACGATGTATTACCACACGATATATTGCCAGACGATGTGTTGTCAGAAGATGTTTTGCCAAGCGATGTGTTGCCAGACGATGTGTTGCCAAACGATGTGTTGCTAGACGATATGTTGCTAAACTATATTTTGCCATGCTATGTATTGTCAGACGATGTTTTGCCAAGCAATGTGTTGCCAGACGATGTGTGGCCAGACGATGTGTTGCTAGACGATGTGTTGCTAGACGATATGTTGCTAAACTATATTTTGCCATGCTATGTATTGTCAGACGATGTTTTGCCAAGCAATGTGTTGCCAGACGATGTGTGGCCAGACGATGTGTTGCTAGACGATGTTTTGCCATGCTATGTATTGCCAAACGATGCGTTGCCAGACGAGGTGGTGCCAAACGAAGTGTTGCCAAGTGATATGTTGCCAAGCGATGTGCTACCAAGCTATGCTTGATAGACGATGTTGCCAAGCGATGTGTTGCCAAATGATGTTTTGATAAACGATGTGTTTCCAAGCGATGTTTTGCTAAGCGATATGTTGCCAAGCGACGATGTGCTGCCAAGCGATGTGTTACCAAGCGACGACGTGTTGCCAAACGTGTGTAGAGATTCCTGGAACAATGCCTTTATACCGTGTTCTTTGCAACCCACTGTGACATTAATATGGGCAAAGTATTTCACTTCCCGACACATAATGGTGTTTATGAACCAGTTCTCTTCCATGTTCAGATTTTATAGATGGGCAGCATTGTCTTCGACTTGGTCCACAATATTCTAACAACGTTTCTGTAACATTTGTGTTCAAATGCCCGGCTTGTCTTCCCTAATGACCGCTATATGGCCCACGACTTATTGACGCACATTCGTATGTTGCCACAGGAAAGACGCATGTTTCTAAAAACAAAATGTTTACTTTTTTGGGTGTGTGTGTGTGTGTGTTTTTTTTGTTCGATCGCTTTTGAAAAAAAAAAAAGTTGACAGGGTCGACTTCATTGCACCGGGTTTTATCCCATATGGCTCGGTCTCTTTCCGCAGCACGGAAAGCGTCGCAGAAAGCACGAATTCCTACAGGAGTCTCCGAAACATTTAACTCGTAAACCGAAGGGTGCGGCCCGGAATCGAACCCATAACCTTCGGAGCACGAGTCAAACGGCTTGACCACTTCGCCACAGAGACTCCCTTTTGAACTCTTTGATCGCTTTTGAACTCAAGCGTAGTCCATACACGTACTACTTTTTCTAGTTCATTGGACTGAATTTGCGTGCGGATTAGCTTCCCAACTAACAGTGTCTCTCCCAGACAGGTGAACCAGCTTCTGAGCTTCTTGTAATTTACTATCTCAGCACACTGGAAGTTTAAGAGCGAATGCTCTTATCCATTTGGCCAAGCTGAACTCCAGTGAGTTGTGCCATAGGCTCTTAATACTGTTTAAACTCTGCATTGCTGCGGCCAGCCTTAGTCTCACCCCGCTGTTATTGATTATACAGCCAAGATATTAACAGTTTGAGACACTCTGAATGTCTTGTTTATTTATCGTGATTTGTAGATGACATGCAGTTTTATCTATGGACATTGTTTTTAAATTCAGAACAAGATTTTGATCTTCGGGGTGTTTTTAACGGACATGATTAATTTTTATAACCCCTAAGTACTATACAATTACTTCCTTTTTAGATTAATTCATAAGTACTAAGATAATTACTGTTTAGATTAATCCCTGAGCACTAAGATTATTAATATATATTTAAATTAATCGTTAATTCTAATATCATTAATGTATATTTAGATTCAGTATGGTCGTCACTCATTATTAACAACAATGTTAGTTTAATTTGTCACTATCTGGTTTAATCTTCGCCACATTGAATTCCGATAATGTTTTCATATTTTCTGAATGTCGCCTACTGTTTTGTTATCTTGTGACGAAGACTGCATGAGCAGAAACATCAGCTGTGAGTTGTACCTTTTTTTTTTTTAAATGCCATAATTTACATGTACACCCGTAACAGTCTGCTGATCAGTGGGACCTCAAATATCTTGGGAAGTAAAAGAGATCTGTGTTATATTGGTGGGTCTAGCACCATATACCCAATGCATATTAAGACGTGTTAAAGATCATCTGCTTTACTATAGTCTATTTACTTTTGTCTGCCCTAATATAAAATTCCATATTTCAGTAACCAACTGAGGGAAAATGATGAGATTTAGCATATAACCTTATCATTATGTCCACCCAACAAAAAAAAATCTTGTTCTGGAGATTGTACAGCAGATTTCTAAGTTTGTTTATATGCGGGATATAATTTACGGGTCAGAGATGAGGCGCACATTATTAAATGTATTACGTCTTCACGCGGAAACATTAGCGATGAATAGTTAATTTTCTCGTGGGACACGGGATTGTCCTTATGATTGGCCTCGCGTAGTGGAACGGGACATTACTGTAAAACAAGTTTGTTAGCGAGAAATCACTAGTTTTTCACCAAAACATCAAAGAAATGTCGCCGCTTTCCATGATTTAAGTTGCTTTTGGACCTATCAAAGACATATTACTTGGGTGGGGGTTAATATAAGACGGCAGGAAAAATTTCATAACGATGCAACAGACAGTTTTCAAAATAATTGATCGTGAATGAAGGCATTTATTTCTGGACAGACTATAACCCCTAGATTACAGCATGCTGGCGCCATTTGTGACACAAGCGTCAACCGCAGCAAGATACGCTAGCTCATCGCATACCGGCAATATTCCTTATTTTGTGCAGACACAATAGAGAAACACCTCTGGCTGTGATCTGAATTATGATCCAACTATCCCGCCTGAATCGATCGTCCGGCTCTGAATGGCGGCTACATGCGGTTATAAATTGTCAATCAAGATTATCTTGAGTCAAACAGGTCGCCGAGTCCTCAAACGTTCTAGTTCTTTGTAATCATTTGGTGGGAAAATGACAGAGGTACAATTACCTGTATGGCAGACACTGTCGTAAGGGATCTCGGACAGGGAAGAACAACTTGGAGATCCCATACGTTGCAAAAAAGACAACCCCCCCCCCCCATCCACCCACATACACACAAACTAACGGCCCCTTTTATACATCTCAAGGCGTATTGTGCAATATGTTTTTGTTTTTTTAAACTTAGTTGCATATCCTGGACATAACGTTGCAGTCTGCCCCAGCATTTTTTGGTTGTTCGTGATATCTTGGCAAGTTTACGTTCAGTAGTTTGCCACTGCTTTTTGCATATAGTGCTTTTTTCATATCCCTAACAGGACTTTGCAGTCAACATCAACATTTTCCAGCTGCTGATGATGTACTAGACAAGATTACGCTCAGTAGTTTGCCAATGCTTTCTGAGCGACCGGCTCTCATACCCCGTAAGCTACCAACGCGGCGAGAACCGCTACCGATGTTCTCGCTCAGTTTACGTTACTCACGAGAATATACGGGATTACGGAGAAAGACGTTAACCTCTAGGTCAGGGAGACCGGCCATATGGTGCTAATCCCATATATGTTATAGACCAATCGCCACTCGGTGAGTGATGTGATGAGTATCATCCCAGCCGCTATACTTCACAGGACATCCCTTGGCACCCAATTTAGGCTGCGTGGTCCACCTAGTTGGCCTGCTGTCTTCTATTTCCTTCTTCTCCTTCTGCAGAGTCATGGATAGTATGGATAGAGTCATAGCAGTAAGTAAAGCAATAACATGGCTCGAGACACAGACATTCACTAAGGCATGTGTCCTTAGCGACTCATTGAGCATGCTCAAGACGATAGAGACGGGGTGGATCCGAAGAGACTGGTTGCTGTCTCTGGAGCGGTCTCGGCTGGCAAAGATTAGTTTCATCTTCGTGCCAGGGCATGCGGGAGTACACGGGAATGAGCGGACTGACAAGCTCGCAGGTATGGCTAATGTGGAGGGCGGACGCGCCATGGACCAGGCTGACTTTTGCGAGAACCAAGTGATGACTGCGAATCTACAACCATGGTCAGACTACGAGAACAGCAAATTAAAAGAGGTGTGGCCAAACAAGAACACTACGCAGGAAGCCAAAGAAGATTGATAAACCAGCACAGAACTGGTGTCGTTAGCCGCTACACGCTGCGGGATTTGCTGAGGAGGGGATCCGAGCACTTATGGACTAATGGTTCGATGTGCAATGAGGGTGATCTGTCGACTAACTAACTAACTAACTAACTACCTAACTAACTAACTAACTAACTAACCTACCTTTGCGTTCATCCGGGGTATTTTTTCAGACGTAATTGCGTTGTGCCCGGTTTTGCGCGCGTAGGCCGGCCGACTCATCCGACTTTAGCGGGCGTTTGTTGAGCGGGTTAGCTTTCCCGGATGTTTTATATTTCCAACTGCCGCTTGATTGTTAACGTCTGCAGCGTGCGTTAGGTCCTAACGGTAAAGTTAGTTGCATATCCTTTACAGAACGTCGCTGTCAACACCAGCATGTTTTGCTGTTGTGATCTCTTGACATGTTTACGATTAGTAGTTTGCCACTGCTTTCTGAACGACAGGCACCAATACCATTTCGTAAAAAACCAACGCAAGGAGGTCTGTTGTCAAATCACCCGCAGCTGTGTTTCGAGCGCGGGTATGCGGGATTACGAACTCAGCCCGTAACACCTCCGCCACAGAGTCCTTTAATCTCTTTTTTTTTTTTATTCGCATATCCTTTACAGGACATCGCTGTCAACATCAGCATCTTTCAGTTGTCTGTTGATTTCTTGGCAAGATTACGCTCAGTAGTTTGCCATTGTTTTCTGAGCGGCCGGCTCAGTTATCCCGCAAGTCACCAGCGGGGGTAGAACCGCTCCCAGTTCTCGCCCGCTACGAGACTGCGTGATAAACGGGATTACGGAGAAAGTGGTGTAACCCCTGGGCCAAAGAGACCGCCTTTAATCTCTACTTCTATAAAATTAGAAAGATACATGTAAATATATTTGTAATGCTATCTGAAATGACAGTAGCGCAAAATGAGCATATCCTGAACTATTTACTTTCCCTTGAATGCATTCAAACTTAATAGTCTGCCGGCGAACACAAAGAAGGCATTATACGCAATAACAGCTTCTTATTCTGTGTTTATTACTCCCATAATTTGCAGTCTAACAGTTTATAGTCAACACGTGCTGATCATTGCAGTTTGAATATTTGTTCCCGACCAGAACAAAGGACACTCCGCAAGGTTTTAAATATACAGTAAAACTTCTATTAACCGCCAGTTTCTGTTATCCGTCTTCGTCTAAAGATATATATATATATATATATATATATATATGTGTGTGTGTGTGTGTGTGCGTGCGTGCGTGCGCGCGCGTGCGTGCGTGTGTGTGTGTGACGCTATTTTCAATGTCGCTACTGGCTGGGCTGACCTTACAATGTTTACCTGAAGAATGGGCGGAATAAACTCTTACCTGGACCTGTTATTGTTGACGACAGTGTGCAACTGTGTATAGGACTAAACAATGAAAACATTACGCCAAAAGAAGTAACAGATTGGTTGGAAGTGACAAAACGGATGGAGGCCTTGCAATTTTGAACGATGATGAAATTGTTTCTAGAGTCACTACCATTGAAGAAGAAGAAACTGATGACGATGAAGGATCAGTTCTTAACCAATAGCCTACAACTAGCCACTGAGAAGCAGAACATTTTTTTTAATCAAATTGCATCGACTGATTTGAGATTCAAGAGGAAGCAAATGCAACACAGATCCTACTTCTGCTTAAGATATGGAACATCGTAGCGCAGTAAGCTCGAACCTCATAGACACAGGGGGACATGACATATTATTTTAAAGTAACGTAGGTTTATAGTATTACAATACATTTCTGTACATTACTGCTCTTATACTGAAGTTTATATTGATCGTTTTGTAAAATTAAATACAATATGTTTGTATTATTCACGTTTATTGGATTTTATTTTCATTCATTCAGCCCGCAGTGAGCTGAGTTTCTCTGGACTCAGGCTTGAGATGGGAGTAGAACGGAACTCTTAAGAGGTCACACCCTTGTGCCGTGATGTTGATCCGTCGACTAAACTAAACATCTCTGATTACCAGTTTACTGAAGTTCTGTTTTCAGCAGCCGTTAGTTAATGCACACGTAACAATGAATGGGCTGTAATAAACCCAGTAACAATTATATCCTTACATCGCTCTCTCTGGTCATTGGATTGGAGTATGTTTACAATTATCATAATCTTTCACTATTTCCGTCAAGCGTCGTAGGGAGGAATAATTGCCGTCCCAGCGCCCAGTGGGTGGCACTGGGTAGTGTCATTCCATGTGATTGTACAATGTTTTTGATGTCGTCAATCGATTTTCTTCTCGGGCGTCCTCTTGTTCTCGTATCAGATCTTCTTTGGTGTCGCACCAGTGCTGGTGATTGACGGTATTGTATTCTAACGAGATGGCCGAACCATTTATCTTCTGTCTTTCAATATATGCGGCAAAGGGTGTTGATCCCACTTTCTATCTGAAAACACCATTTCTTACTCGGTCTCGCATAATTGTATTCAACTCTTCTCGAGCAACTCATCTTGCTGGTGTTGATTTTGCGCAATTGTGATTTGGATAATGTCCAAATTTGACACTGTTAGCATAGGGTTGGTATGAATATGCCATTTATTATCTGTCATTTTGCGGACATAGATATATTTGGATGTTTCAGCAAATGTGGTCCTTGATATATAAGAGCACTTGCTTTCTGACATCTGATTTAGATTTTTCTGTCTATTCTGCAATCTTCTGTGATCATACTTCCTAGATATTTAAATGCTTCAACTTGTTTTAGAGCTCGCTTCGTGGCTCAGAGGTTATGACTTTTCTCCGTAATCTCGTATACTCTCGTCGGTAACGTGATGACGGTGAGAATCAGCAGTGGTTCGAATCGCATCGGTAACTTACGGGGTATGTGAGCCGGCCGCTCAGAAAGCAATGGCAAACTACTGAGCGTAATCTTGCCAAGAAATCAACATACAGCTGAAAGATGCTGGTGTTGACAGCGAGGTCCTGTAAAGGATCTGCAACAACAACAACAACAACAAAAATTGTTTCAGAGGTGTACCATTTATCAGTATATTTAATGGACCAGGTAATCTGTTAACCTGCATTACTTGTTTTGATTGCATTTATATTCGTACAGTATCAGCTGCATGTTGAACTCAGCTTGTTAATATGATTTTGCAGTCTGCCCTGGTCGCTGTAACACAGGTACTGGTGGTGCTCATTTATTGCGGGTAGACAATCCCTAATCCCGGGTAGTCCGTGTGTTTGTGCTGAATTATGACCTGCTTTAATTTACCGTGAAAATGTCCTAGTGAATCACAAACAGCCCACAATTACGACCTGATTTAATTTAAAGTGGAAATTTCCTAGTGAATCACAAACAGCCCACAAATACCGGAGTTGATTGCAGCGTCATGTAAAGAACATACAACTAACCTATTTCCCCATGATATTGGGCCTCTCGGCAGATGTGAAGTTCCAGTACTGGTCCTGCAAACCCGTTTAGTTACGGAGCTTAGAGAGGGAAAGTAGAGCTCTGCAGCAGTTTCCGTGGTGATGGTAGTTCGGTACTAGGTGGGGAGGACAGTCCCTACACCAATACCACTCAGATAGACTGAAACACTTTCTAGCACTCAAACAACCTGGACGTTAATGCATTGGTCTTAAGATAAAATTCAGTTTTCCAACCAGCCAGCCAACCAACGCACCTACCAACCAACCAAACATCCAACCAGCCAATAGGGCCATCATATGTTGTAGGTCTGAATGCACGGGGGTATATGTGGCCAGTCTTCCGCTCACTTAGCGAGGCGATGAACGCAGGCGTCAAAGTCTCGTCCGAGCATGCTGATGACATTATCATCGTAGCTCACTATCACCCACGCTAACGAACCTGCGGCCCTACTCTGTCCGGGGCATACTTCATTTCTTCGTTTGTAGCCTCTTTATGTTGCAGACAATACTTCATGTTAGCCACGCGGGAAGAAAGTGAAAAGTTGGATCGCCCAAATGAGGTCTCAGAAGTCTGTGATCACAGAGGTTGCGCAGCTTTGGATCCTGACAGGGACAGATGGAACCAGATGAATTAAAACATACTGCTGGGGAGCGGCAGATGTGCGGACACGTGATTGCTCTCGCCAGTTTGCGAGGAATTTGATGATGCTGATGATACACATTGATAATAAAGTAGTTAAGGCGAAGATTTATAGTAAGTGTTGACTTTCTGTCTCAGCATCCATGTCTACGTGAACGGAGTATCTCTCTCTCTCTCTCTCTCTCTCTCTCTCTCTCTCTCTCTCTCTCACACACACACACACACACACACACACACAAACACACACACAGACACATAGAGAGAGAGAGAGATAAAAAGAGATAGAATGATAAAAAAACGAGGTACAGAGAGACAGACAGATAGACACATTGTTAGGTGGGTGGATGCATGCATGGATAGACAGATATTCGGCTTCGTGGGTGCATGCATAGATAGACAGAGTGACTGACTGTCGGACCTACCGATCGACAGATTGTTAAGTGAGTCGATGCATGCATGCATGGACAGACAGACAGATAGTTAGGTGGGCGAGCGGATGCATGCATGGATAGACAGACAGACAGACAGACAGACAGACAGACAGGTGTGTGGATAGACAGACAGGAGAGTGGATGGATAAATGGGTGGGTGGATGTGGGTTGGGTGGATGGACAGACAGACAGACAGACAGACAGATAGATAGATAGATAGATAGATAGATAGATAGATAGATAGATAGATAGATAGATAGATACACAGACATGTAGACAGACAGACAGACAGACAGACAGATAAATAGGTAGGTAGGCAGGCAGGCAGACAAATAGAACGAACGAACGAACAGACTTTATTTTCAAAGGGTAACAAATTGGGCACGCAGGCCCGTCTTACATTCGGCCCTTCCAATCATTCATCTTTCTTTCATCAACAGTGCATAGGGAAAAAAACATTGTCACATGAATTTTGTAAACATAAACAATGCATATTACTATGTTATGAAACACTTCCACGACCCACCCACACATCCCCCATTCACTCCAACTCCCCCACCCAACCACACACATAATCCACACACACATACATTCCCCCACCCATCCACCACATCCCTACAACTACACATCTCCCCACCCACACACACCTCTCACCCACCACACATCCCATCCACCCACAACCCAAGCACACATACATTCCCCAACCCACACATCCCCCAACACACACCTCCCCCACCCACTCACATATCCTCTACCCGTCCCATTACCCACCAACAATCACTCACCCACATATCCTCCTCCACCCACACACCTCCAACCACCCAGCCAAACACACATTCCTAGGCCACACATCCCCCACGCACACACACGCACACATCTCCCCGTCAACTCACATATTCCGCACCTAACCACACACAAATTCCACACCCACCCACATAATCTCCCATCTCCCCCAGCCCACTCACAGATCCCGAGCCCACCCCAACAACCATCCCCCACCATCTCCTAACATACACACACTCACCAACCCACATCTCCTCTACCCACACATCCCCCAACCACACACCCTTACTCATATACAATCACCCACTCACACATCCTCTACCCAACCACACATCCTCCACCCACCCATCCCCCAGCCACACATCCCTTAACCACACACCCCTACCCATATACACACACATCCCCACCCCCGTACATTCTCCCCACCCATACACACATCCCTCACACACATCCCCACCCACCAACACATCCCCATTCACAAACACACACCTCCCATCCACGCACACACAACCCACACACACATCCCCAACCCATACACTCATCCCCTCACGCATTCCTAGACACACGAACTTATCCCCCAACCACTAACACCCACACATCCCTCACCCACTCATCAAAACATACATCTCCTATCTACCCACCCACACTCACACATCCCAAACACCCATCTAAACACACATCCTCCACCCTCACACACATCCTTCACCCACCAGCACAGAAGGACAAGCATCCCACACCCATACACATCCCACACCCATACACACATCCCCAAACCCACAACCACCCCCACCTGCACACATCTCCCCACCGGCACATATATCCCCCACCCATCCTATAACCCACCATCAATCATCCACCAACATATCCTCCTCCACCCACTCACCCACAACCACCTAGCCAAACACACATCCCCACCCACACACATCTCCCCACCAACCCATACATCCCGCACGTACCCACACACAAATCCCCCACCCACCCACACAATCCCACCCCGTCCACCCACACATTCTGAGCCCACCCACACACATCACGAATCCACCCACACATCCCACCCCACCCACACATCCTGAGCCCACCCACTCACATCACGAATCCACCCATACACACATCCCCCATCCCCCAACCTACTATTATGATCAAACTCCCACACTTTACACACACATACAGTGACGATTGTCATGAGCATTGTCGCAAAATTGTAAAGAAAATGGAGAAAAATTGTGCATATACATTTTGTAACTTAAAAATTAGTGATGCAATTCAACTCTCTCTCTCTCTCTCTCTCTCTCTCTCTCTCTCTCTCTCTCTCTCTCTCTCTCTCTCTCTCTCTCTCTCTCTCTCTCTCTCTCTTTCTCTCTCTCTCTATCTATCTATCTATCTCTCTCTCTCTCACTCATACTCCCTAATTCTCTCACACACTCTACAGTGATGTACATGTGTTCATGTTATAAATTATAACATCAATTGGCATTCAAACTGGTAATATGAACATGAGAATACACAACATATATGGAATAGCATGTTACATGATATGCGTAGCAGTCAGGTCTTAGTCAGATATGACTGAGCTACCGGATGACAGTAGACGGTACTACCTGCTTTCTGTCAGCGCCGAATGTTGGGCGGCGCTTACCAAAGCCGATACCCCACATTGTGCCAACGGTTCGGGCGGAAGAGCGCAATTGGGAGGGTACTAGCCTTATCCTGGTGCGAGGAAATGCAACCCAAAGACAAAATAAGTCATGGCAGGGCAGACCAGGCCCTAGGCCTTGGTTGGCAGCTGGTCTAGGATCGAAGCTCCGACAGGCAGACAGTTAGAGCATTGCTTTGCTGATCCGGCAGCTTCTGCAGCTTGTCTTGTTCCAGATGTATAGGTGTTAACTTTCCTCTGGAGTGAACTAGGCAGGCCGAGAGAGGGATCATGCTGCATGGGCAACACATGGTTTCTTTATTTTAGCCCAGGCTTTGTGCTATGGAGAGGCAATAACTCCATCCCTGGTCTTAACCGGTCTCGGAATCAAAGCGAGAGGCAACTGTTACGGGTTATAAGTCCTTGTCAGTTGGCGTAGACATGGAGCGCCACGCGTTGCCTCTGACGGTGGGAGACACCTACAAGTGTCACTGATCAGCTACCGCCCGCCTCAAGCTGGGCAGCCCCCGGCCAATTGGGTGCTCATCCGCCACAGCCTGCCTGCTTCAATGGGTGCTTGGGGCTAGGACAAAATCTGATCGCAGGCTGTAAAACCAATGCACCAGGTACTAATAAAAAGAATAATAGAAACCCCAAGCTACGGCTTGCAACCTGGAACGTGAGAACCATGTGTCCAGGATTTTCCACTGACCTGACAAATATTGACGATGTGAGAAAAACGGCTGTGATTGATGCTGAACTCAATCGTCTTAACATTGATATTGCTGGCCTGCAATGTGACAGGAAGGGTCACTCAGGGAAAACAATTACACCTTTTTTGGAAGGGAAGAGGGCAGGCAGAAAAAAGGCAACATGGTGTGGGCTTTGCAGTGAAGAATTCGCTACTGGGAATGATTGATATCCCAGCTGGAGGTAATGAAAGATTATTATCACTGCGCTTGGCAACCTCTTGTGGATTTGCCACCATTCTCACTGCATATGCACCGACACTGGCTTCCTCTGATGATGTGAAGGATACGTTCTATGAGCAGCTAGACTCTGCGATCAAGGCAGTTCCAAAATCCGACTACATTTATATGCTCGGTGATTTCAATGCTCGTGTGGGCAAGGACTCGAGTTCATGGCCAGTGTGCCTTGGAAAATACAACATCGGTCGCATGAATGATAATGGGCAAAGGCTGCTGGTGCATTGCACTAGAAATGACCTATGTATTACAAACTCCTTTTTTAAAACAAAAGAGCAGCATAAGGTCACATGGAAACATCCAAGATCCGGCCATTGGCATCAGCTGGACTTTATTATCACACGGAGACAACATCTGAACCATACATCATTAACTAGAAGTTACCACAGTGCTGACTGTGATACAGATAATTCTTTGGTTGTTGCAAGGGTTAGACTGAGACCAAAGAGAATCTACACAGCTAAACACAAGTCTAGCCCCAGGATTAATATTATTAACACTCACGATCCTGGAAAGTGCTTTGAATATCAACAGCAACTTGAAGACGCTTTCAATGATACATCAGAAAATTGTATAGTAAATGATAAATGGAGTAAACTTAAGGAAACTATTTATAAAACAGCGGTAGGGGTTTACGGCACTGTGGATCATAAGAGGCAAGACTGGTTTGCGGCAAACGGCCAGATACTGCAGCCCTTGATTGATAAAAAGAAGATAGCTCTCTTAAGAAACAAGGAAAGACCAACGCGTAACACTCTGCGTGAGCTGAAGCAAGCGAGGAAGGATGTACAAAAGGCTGCCAGGCAGTGTGCGAATGACTATTTGATCAAGTTATGTGAGTCCATTCAAATCACAAGTGATATGGGAAACATCAGAAGCATGTATGAAGGGATAAAGAAAGCCTGTGGTCCAATGATCAAAAGAATCGCACCACTGAAAACCTTGACTGGAGAAATCATCACTGATAAGAAACAGCAGATGGATAGATGGGTTGAGCACTATTTAGAGCTTTACTCAAGTGAGACCAAGCTAGCGGATGATGTCCTCAACGCCATAGAGGCCCTACCTACTCTTGACCACCTGGACACACTTCCCACTATAACAGAAGTTAAGTGTGCTATAAATGAGCTTGCATCTGGCAAGGCTCCAGGTAAGGATGGGATTCCAATAGAGGTAATCAGGAGTGGGCAAGACACACTCGCTCTACAGATCCACCAGCTAATAGAGCTCTGCTGGCGAGAAGGACAAGTCCCACAGGATTTCAAAGATTCAAACATCATTACGCTGTACAAGATCAATGGAGATCGAAGCGACTGTAACAACTATAGGGGTATCTCACTTCTGTGTATTGTTGGGAAAGTATTTGCCAGAATTGTCCTGCGCAGACTTCAAGTCCTGGGAGATCAAGTCTACCCCGAATCACAGTGCGGCTTCCGTCAGAACCGGTCTACCATTGATATGATATTCTCATTGCGACAGATGAAAGAAAAATCCGGGAACAAAATCAGCCACTGTTTATTGCCTTCATCGACCTCACAAAGGCATTAGATTTGGTCAGTCGTGAGGGACTGTTCAAAGCACTAAAGAAGATTGGCTGCCCACCAACTCTTCTGTCCATTGTGGAATCGTTCCACACAGGCATGAAGGGTATAATCAAGTTTGATGGCTCAACTTCAGAAGAGTTTGAAATCAAGAGTGGAGTTAAGCAAGGTTGTGTACTATCCCCCACCCTCTTTGGGATATACTTTTCACTTCTACTGAAATATGCCTTTCGTGATCAGGATGACGGTATATACATTCACTCACGCTCAGATGGTGGCCTCTATAATGCTCAGAGATTGAAGGCCAAGACCAAAATTAGCAGGGTACTAATCAGAGAGTTGCTTTTTGCGGATGATGCTGCGATTACGACCCACTCTGAGGACGAATTACAACAGCTACTGTCTGCATTCTCCAATGCTTGTTCTGGATTTGGTTTAACAATTAACAAAAAGAAGACACAGATTATGTCACAAGGTGCACATGGTGTACCATCAATCTTTATTGACGACGCCGAACTGGAGATAGTAGACCATTTTACATATCTAGGATCAGAGGTAAATAGCAAATAATCCCTCGATCAGGAAATCAACATCAGGATTGGCAAGGCAGCAACAACAATGAACATGTTAGCAAAAAGAGTCTGGGAGAACAGGAAGCTTACTGCCAAAACAAAAGTCCTCGTCTACCAAGCCTGTGTCCTTAGTACTCTTCTTTATGGCAGTGAAACCTGGACAACTTACTCACGCCAAGAGAAACGTTTAAACAGCTTTCATATGCGGTGTCTGCGAAGAATTCTTGGTATTAAGTGGCAAGACAAAATCACAAATACTGAAGTATTGGAAAGATCAGGTTGTGTGACGGTGTATTCCATGCTCAGTCTTCGTAGACTTAGATGGATAGGACACGTTAGGAGGATGGATGATGGTAGAATACCAAAGGACATCTTTTTTGGTGAATTACAGACGGGTAGGAAATCTCAGGGTCGGCCTCTACTACGATACAAAGATGTGTGTAAGCGGGACATGATTGGTACAGGCATTGATAATGCACATTGGGAGCACGTATGCTGAACGTGTTGCATGGAGGGCAACTATCAGAAATGGAATAAAGACAAAGGAGAAAATGATTGCAGATAAAGCACACACAGAGCATGAGAGACGTAAGATGGTGCAAAATGATGGAAATGACCATGTTTTCACATGCACCTACTTTGGGCAAACATTTGCAGCAAGAATTGGCCTTACCAGCTACACTCGCCACCGCCATGGATCGTAGTTATTAAGCCTTTTTGAAGCACAATGTACCAAACTATCGTCTGTCAAGACGGAAAGGTGCCAATGAATGATATGCGTGTGCTTAAATCTCTCTCTCTCTCTCTCTCTCTCTCTCTCTCTCTCTCTCTCTCTCTCTCTCTCTCTCTTCTCACCAACACACACCCACACTCACAAACAATGCGCGCACACATACACACATTAACAAATCCATTCTTCCACTGTCTCTCTCTCGTTCGCACACTCTCCTCCCCCCTCTCTCTCTCTCTCACTCGCAATCACTATTTCACCCATTAAGTCACTCTCTCCATCTTCCATTTACTCAATATCACACTCTCTTTCACTCTCACTCACACACAGACACACACCGTCTCGCTATCAAATACACACTCCCTCGCATACACACGAAAGCATATACACACACACACACACGAGCATACACACAATATACACACGCAAATACACACATATCCCCACGCACACATACACACATCCACACCCATATACACATACTTACACACACACAGATCTATCTAGATAGATATCTAGATAGATATCTAGATAGATATCTAGATAGATAGATATCTAGATAGATATCTAGATAGATAGATAGATAGATAGATAGATAGATAGATAGATAGATAGATAGATAGATAGATAGATAGATAGATAGATAGATAGATAGATACACAGACATGTAGACATGTAGACAGGCAGACAGACAGGCAGACAGACAGACAGACAGACAGACAGACAGACAGACAGGTAAATAGACAGGCAGGCAGGCAGGTAGGTAGGTAGGTGGGTAGGTAGGTAGGTAGGTAGGTAGGTAGGTAGATAGATAGATAGATAGATAGATAGATAGATAGATAGATAGATAGATAGATAGATATAGATAGATAGATAGATAGATAGATAGATAGATAGATAGATAGATAGATAGATAGATAGATAGATAGATAGACAGAGAGACAGACAGACAGACAGACAGATAGAACGGATTAATTTTATTTTTAAAGAATTAAGAATTGGACACGCAGGCGCCCTGAGGAAGATGGTGAGCCAAATGCCGTCAGATCCCGTTTATCCATAAACTCCATACAGCCCTATTAAAAAGGGTCATAAATGAGCTGTCAGTCTGGTGCAGGTCGATCAGTCGTGTTTCAATTATCGCTTGGTTGTTCAAATCATATATCGATTTTTGACGTCACAACTAATACTGTTTAACTTCCTAATAAACAAGCCTCATTATCTGTACATTACAGACTGGGAATTTATCTTCGCGTGGGTACAGGAACATTCATCATCATTATGTGCCATGCCGTAAGCGTGGGCGGTCATGTTTCGCCATCTCACACGATCATCAGAATCGTGGATCAGCTTTCGATCTGCCTTCCCTTTGTTCTGTTCCCCTCAGTCTTGCCAGTTGTCACCAAAATCTCCAGTTTATTTTATCTCATAACTTGTCCAAAATATGTTGACTGTCGACGTCTAATTTTTCTGATTAGTTTATGGTTTTAATTTGTTCCTTGTAGGACTCATTGGTTTTACTGTCTGTCAATGAACAAATTACATTTAAAATTTTTTTTATTTAAGGCATCAAACCAGCAAGAAACGTGCTCCATATTACACGTGAGGCACGTTATGGGGGGAAATAAACAGAACAATTTAGTGACAATCGGCACAATTAATAGGAAAAGAGCGAAGGGAAGGCAAAGAGATAAATATTTGGATGGCTTGGCCATATAGCATTACTGAGGCAAGAATACAAACTTGATCCATGACTGGTGATCTTGTGAAATGGGGAACCATAAACGCCCACGTTTATCGACATGACACTTGATGATGATGTACCGATCCCAGATACATCTCTATAACCCACTTTATGTGACTGGGTCGGTCTGTTCTATATGTTCTTTAGCATAATGTGGATATTGTCTCTTGACCTAATACACGTTTGTTGTTAAAGTTATGTATATGGGGGAGGCTAAGCGTGCGATCCTAGTGCAGATTTGTTGCTTTGGTTGAATCCTAGCCAAGTGTGTTTAGTGCACTCTTGATGGTTTCTAACCATGGATTTCTTTGTTTTTTCTCTTATTCTATCAACATCATATGCCATGCGGTAAGCATGGGCGGTCATATTTCGTTTTCTTACGAGATCATCAGAGTCGTGGATCAGCTCTGTGTTCTTGTCCTGACCATGCCATGTGGTCAAGCAATGCAGATATTTACTTCTCTGCCTTACCCTTGTTCTTTCCCCCGTAATCTCGCCAGTTGTCACCAAGTTCTCGAGTTTATTTCTTCTCATAATGTGCCCCAAAATATGTGACCGTCTATGTCTAATTTATCTAATCTGTTTGCGGTTTTCATTGGCCTCTTGTAGGACTTGCTCACTGATTTTTCTGTCGGCTCATGATATTCTTAGCATTTGCTTCTCCATTAGATGTCTTTCAGCTTGTCTCCTCATCGTCCGCGTTTCACATCCATACAAAAGTATAGGTTCTATGTAGCACATCAACACTATCTTTCTCTTTTCTCATCTTTTGCGTTTCACTTCCATACAAAAGTATAGGTTCTGTGTAGCACTTCAACACTATCTTTCTCTTTCCTCATCGTCCGCGTTTCACATCCATACAAAAGTATAGGTTCTATGTAGCACATCAACACTATCTTTCTCTTTTCTCATCTTTTGCGTTTCACTTCCATACAAAAGTATAGGTTCTGTGTAGCACTTCAACACTATCTTTCTCTTTCCTCATCGTCTGCGTTTCATATCCATACAAAAGTATAGGTTCTAAGCAGCACTTCACCACTCTTCTTCGCGTTGCAACTGACATCTTTTTATTAGTCAGTATGTTTTCCATTTTGCAAAAAATGCATAATTTTATTTTAGGAAGGGGAAACATAACTATGTGTAAACGATACACCAAGGTATGGTTCCGGGTCATAAGTCAAAGACCTAAATGTCCCAGCTAATGTGACACTTGTGTTGTCTAATTGCCCGTGGCGCAATGTTCTCGGTCGTACACATTAACAACTAAGTGCGGAATTGATCCAGAAACAGTGCGTGGCCACGTGGAAACGATTCCACGCAAACAGCAAACTGCTCCTGCATTGACTGCAGTGGTTTTTAAGCACCTTTCATTAAAGTGTTCTTAACGTTCTCCCCTGGGAACAAGTACTGCAGGAGTTGCTCTTCGTCGATTTCTTGGGCAGATTGTCCGTTCTTGTATGAGTTTCTAAGCCATGCCCAATAAAGGGCGGTGATTTTCACTTTATCGTCAATCATGTGTCGTCTCCACAATGAAGGCTGGCTGCAATTGATCCACAACACTTTGTCTCTGGTTTTATTTGTGCACTCTGATAGACTGCTGTTCGTCCGTAATCTGATGTTATCGTTTAAATCAGTGTTTCCCAACGTGGGGCCCACGCCCCACGGGGGGGCAATTTGACTGTTAAGGGGGGCAATTCGAAAATGGAAGAAATCAGCTGGATATAACAAAACGGGGAGACTTGAGACTGAAGTTAACTAAATTGGAACCTGACATAAGATCTCTTTGCAGCAAGCATCAAGCGCAAGGATCTCACTAAATTTAAATAATAAATAATTACTAATAATTAAAATAATATAGAAAAATCTTTCATTAAAATTATGTTGTACTTGAATTTCAGTTCTCCATTATATTTTTGAAAATTTACTTACTGTGTTTGCTCAATAATTACCTAGTGATTTCTTCCTAAAACCTATCATTCAAGTTTCTTTAGTGATCATTTCAATTTTTGAATATTAAAAATAATGTATATGTTGAGGGGGGGGGGGCATGGGGCGGGGGAGGGGGGCAATATGAATTTTAGAAAGGCTTAAGTGGGGCATGGTACAAAAAAAGTTGGGAAACACTGGTTTAAATTGTATCATCGTCTACACATTGCTCGCCCGCCTTTGATGTTTCTCTCCAGTATGGTGTTTACAAGACTGGGTTTCTTTTAATGTGATCAGACCAATAGACATGTCTTTTTGTTATTGCTTCGATCAATTAGCAACATGCCCACTTTTAATCAATAATAAATAATAAATAGAAAAGAAAACCCCCAAAACACCTAACAAAATAAAAAGAAAATCCTAACCTGCACAGTTCGCGGCGACTGCACTAGCCAGGCGGCCATAGTTCCTCAGGCTAACCCCCTGTCCTACACCGCAAGGTACTATAGGAGGCAGTAGATGACAGTTTTGACAGATAAATAGCACAGTAGAACCTAATTAGTGTGTAAACACGATTGGCCATACCAGATGGACAGACAACTGAAGAATGAGTGAATGCTGCTTGGCCATCTTTTGTATTTATGTCTGTCTGTATCCCACTCAAACCAACAGAAGTACACACAGAGATGCAATGCCTAACTTTAAGGTGAAAATAAGCTAACAAAACTATACCATTTATAGCACCAAGTTAACATTCGAAACTCTTTGCAGATAACACTAGATGGGGAAAGTATCTCTCTCTCTCTCTCTCCCTCCCTCCCTCCCTCTCTCTCTCTCTCTCTCTCTCTCTCTCTCTCGAGTGCGCGGGAGAGAGAGAGACACAGGGAGAGGGGATAACCATTTGTCATCAGACCAATGATGTATATTGATAACACAGTTGTGTTACATGGATGGTAGTCAATCCTTGGGAAGACTGTCAGTATTAACACTTAAGTGAAGGTCGGCATGGCCGAATGGATAAGAGCGTGTGTTAATAGATAGATAGATAGATAGATAGATAGATAGATAGATAGATAGAAAGATAGATAGATAGATAGATAGATAGATAGATAGATAGATAGATAGATAGATAGATAGATAGATAGATAGATAGATAGATAGATAGATAGATAGATAGATAGATAGGTTCAACCCCTACGCCGGACAGTTGGACTAAAATGTTGACCTCTCGTCCTTGACTTTGGGACGTAAATTACACGTACCTCTGAAGTCGGAGTGGGTTCGCCTGATGGCGAGGGATACTGTTAATAGGGAAAGCTAACTCACACACAAATTTCAGTCCAGCACTACTAGAAGAAGTGTGCATGGACTTCGCTTGAGTTCAAAGCGAGCGAGCGCAGGAAAAAAAAAGCATTTGAACTCGACCAAGGGTACAATCCCCAAAGACTAATCGCGAAAAAAAGGTGCAGTACGGGTAATTTGTATTTTGCCTCACCAATTAAAAATATTTAAAGTATCGATCAACATCATAGCCACTATGTCACCGCCATCAACGCATGGTCAGTGTGATATCTAAGTTCCTTGTCATGTCAGGCTATGTAGTCTATGGTCACTCTTGCGCTGCAGATTTGTGCCATGCTCGCAATATCATTTCTAGAAAGATCGCGTTAAGCTCCCTGGAGTATATGTTGATCTCTTCGGTAAAGCCGTCAAGTATAGGCTGACTGTCAAAGACTAATCGAATGTTAATTATTTACACACCACGGGGATGTAAGGGTAACCCTTGTTTGAACCGATCTTTAGAGTAATCGTGTTACACGACACCATAGATAGGGTAAGTGGCATTAATGGGCGTTTATGTAATAACGTCCTCCGGCGTTTGAATTCCCATCCAAGAAGATTTTTAAAACTCGGCATGGGTTCCCAGGTCCACTCAGCCATAAATCGGCACCAGGAAATATCTTGGAAGTGAAAGTGGCCGGCCTGATATTGATGGCATCGCTCTTCGGGTGCCGATTGGTTTATAATAATATGAGTACCCTGGAAGGTTAACCCGGTCAACAAACACCCGCAGAAGTCGGATGTGTCGACCTGAGGGCGCAAATAAACTTGGCCCAACGCAATTACATCTGGATAAAAAACCCACCCCGGATCAGCGCAGCAGAAGAAGAATAATATGAGTCAATCCCCCCTCCCCCACCTCCCTCCCCCTCCAGACATATTAGGGAGCGTAAAAGAGTCTTTTACTTACTTCGTCCTATAGTCTGCCACAGGTGACCATTCTTTACCTTAAGTATTTCAGGATCCTCGCCGGTGCTACGGAGTTCGTGCACTGAGCTGAGTTTCTCCAGACTCGGGTTTGAGTTAGGAGGAGAACGGAGCACGTATGGGGTACATCCGTGTGCCGTGATGTTGATTCATCGACTAAACTAAACTAAACAGGTGACCATTACCGTTATACTATATGCGTTATCATCACTCAGTGTTTTGTTTTTTTGTTATGTTTTTTGTTTTTTGTTATGCGCTCGCTCGCTTTGAACTCACACGTAGTCCATACACGTGCTACTACTTCTAGTGCACTGGACTGATTTTTGCGTGTAGATTAACTTTCCCTATTACTGTACCAGTTTTCCTCGCCACCAGGCGAACCCACTCCGACTTCAGAGATATCAACCAGTAATATTTTCACAATGAAAGGGTCTCCAACACTTTCTGTTATGCATCTTTCCTGTGCACTCATCTAGGCTTCTTCCAGTCATCTCTTAATGTTGACAATTCACGTGAAATATTATATTCTCCATTACACAGGTGTCCTCTGACCCCCCCCCCCCCCTCCCAACCCAAGCACATCCATCAGCAACGAGATAGACGTGTGTTGCTTTTCTTTATATACCTGGCGTACTTTAATTGTCTGCTCTAAATGGCCTGGTCTTAATCTGTGATTTTTTCTACTCAGTTTTAAAGACGGGTTCATTCTTATCTCTTGTCTTCATATTACCACTATTATCTATTGTAATCATATGTCTAAAGCTTCAATTTTAATCTCACACTGTTTAATCATGATTAGCCGGGAAGGTTAACCCGGTCAACAAATGCCCGCAGAAGTCGGATGTGTCGGCCTAACGGCGCAGGAACGCAGCTCTGTTGTAAACAGGCACAACGCAATCACATCCGGAAGAAAAAAAACTCCGGATGAACGCAGAAGAAGAAGAATCATGATTAGTGTTTCCTATTGTATACAACCCTAATATTGAAAAAAAAAATGTTTTGCATATCCTTTACAGGACATCGCTGTCAACATCAGCATCTTTCAGCTGATTGTTGATTTCTTGGCAAGATTACGCTCAGTAGCTTGCCATTGCTTTCTGAGCGGCCGGCTCACATACCCCTAAGTTACCGACGCGATTCGAACCACTGATTCTCACCGTCGTTACGTTACTTACGAGAGAATACGAGATTACGGAGAAAAGTCACTAACCTCTAGGCCAGGAAGCCGGCACCCTACTATTAAGAAACATTAAAACACCGAAACACATGTTTATTCATAATACATGTTTCTTTGTTTCTAACTGTATACAACCCAAATACAAGAAACATTAAAACACAGAAGTACATGTCAGGATCTAACAGGAACATTGTTAGTTAGAGTTGTTATTAAGTTAGACTATACAGAAATTTAATTGAAAACCATATAGACTCAATTAGATAACCTTGTAGATGGAAGCATTATTTTGATGCTTACCGACTCGTTTTCTCTGCAAGTTACGAGCACCAAAACGTTTACTTGCTTTTGTGTTTAGTTTAGAGTGGATGTCACCCGTGAAGGCCTCAAGTCTAGTGTGTGGGTCTGTTGTCAAAATCAGTCAAAAGTGTGCGGTAACGTGAGCTGATATGATAGATTCAAAAGCATGTCTATCTTTGGTACATTAAAGATGAACAGAGGGGATTTACTGCGGGTAATAAATGTCAAGCTTAGTGCATGGTGACATATCTCTTTGTGAATCTTCCCAGTTACGGATGTTGGAATGAAGTATGGAACTGGCTGTAATGACTGCTGGCGATGACGGTTCCGACGTGTGGTTAACTAACTCCTAACAGGGACTGTTAGTTTGTCAACAGATCACCCTCATTGCATATCGAATGGTTCAGTCCATAAGTGCTCACAATCTTTCCTCGGTATCTCCCTCAGCGTGTAGCGGCTGATGACAATAGTTCTGTGTTGGTTGACTCTTCGTTGACTCCCCATAAGGCTCTCTTATCCAGCTTCACTCCGTTGGACTTGATGTTCTTGCAGTCTGGTCAAAGCTGCAGAATCACACCCAACAGAGACTGTTAGATTCCACTCCATTGTACTTCTGCTTGGAGATACCGAGTGCTTTTATAAGCAACCGGAATGCAATGTTGTTGACTCTTCATCATAATCACAATCATTTGAAATCTAACATTTAGACCACACATATTGTTAAAAATGAGTGCAAGGTTGTGGAAAATATATGAGATCATAATGCCGCCGCCAGAATGCCATCACAAAAGTCCTCCACGAAAAATACAGTTCATCGTCGATGGAATCGGCAGTCACCAGAAAGCAGTTGGTTTGCCGAAACTCGAGTCTTTTCCGATTTCCACACTGGGCAGTAAGGAGCATTTTGTGTGATATTCACTGGCACTAGAACGGAGCATAACGGGGACGACCAGTTGCCATGAAGTTGGAACCGCGACTAATTAATAAATTAATATAAGATGAAATGTATTGAACTACCTCTAAACAAACAACAGGCACAGGTTGAGGTTATGTTGTGATCTTGCAGCAGTATACAGCTATAACTAAATATACTCACCGAGTGAAATAACAGAAGGCCAGTGGTATCTGATTCGTCTAGTACCTGTTAATAACAGGTTGTAACAATAGTACCTGTTGATAACGGTGTTATCCTATCATGTATCACTTATACTTGCTCCGGTCAGACGTTCAAACAGTTCTGTTTTCGTAACTTTTGCCAACTTTTTAACTTTCACCCCTGCCTCTTCCTGATTGGTTAGTCTGGTTATTACGCATGCTCATGGCAGCCGGAAGTATTCTATTCAATATGGTGGATGACTTCTTATTGTAACCATTCCCAAATAAATCGTGAATGGTCCACCAAAAATAATGCTACAAGTCGCCGTGTAATTCTTTTCGGCTTTATAAACGAAATATTAGTGGTTGTGGGTTCTTCAAGTCAGTTTATAATTAAGTGCATGTGCATTCACCTGAAAGACCCATTGCAAACGTTAGTCATGGAATATGGATTTGGAAGGTCACAGATTGAGATTGAGATTGACTTAGAGGGACGAATGTTAACAAAACCTGTGTTCTGTCTGTGTCGACGTGTTCTTGATTGACTTTAGCAGGATAATTATGTTGCTTCATTGTATTTCCAAATTACCCTGGATTTTGGCTTAGTTCGTCTGCTGGATACATTGATAATTGTTCCATCCACTCATTCCGTAACATTAATCTTTGTTACATCACTTCAAAACTTGAAATGAACGCATACAAAAGAGAAGTTCGGATACTCCTTGTTGGAGACGGTTTGTTACTTTAGTTATATTTTGCTAGTTATAATTTAACGCTGTTTTTTGTTTATTTGGTAATTATTGTCTTTAAATCAGTGCTAATCTTTTGTGAAGTAATAATTTAAATTATAAATCATATTATTTTATTAATCATAAATAATAATCATAATCACAAACAATGTACATAATTAATAATTATAATGAATGAACGGTGCAAAGTTGAAAATATATATTTAATATTATAGTATAATTGTTGTATTAATTGAGTGTCTAGCTGTCTATTTATTCTGTCTTAAGTAAATGTCTGTCTAGTATTTTAGATTAGTTCATCAGCTGTGCACATTCACCAGCATTCTGTAAGGACACATTTTATAAACATCATAGGCACACATTTTGGTACACAAACACATCATTCATCAATCCAATACTACATTTAGTTAGGTTTATAATATAGTATAGTTATATGATAAATTATGACGTAATTTTGAAATTAAAATGTAATCAAAATATAATAATACATGATTAATAAATATTAGATAGATAAATTCTAGTGGGAAAATGTAGTAAATACACAATCACAATAATAGTAATTGCATATTACTTTTAATTATCACATAAAGTAAAAAAACATTTTACTTTTGTATGGGTGAGAGAAAATGGAAAAAAAACATTACTTTCAGATGGTTAAGTATTGTATTGTGGCATACTGGCATGTCTAACATTTAGCCATTCTTATCTGTCATCTTTCATACATTATAATATTTCATTCTCACATCAATATAAATATAAGGCTAACGTTAAACTTAAAGTATACATATTGATATAAGCATACAATAGCAGCCCTTGGCGATTTTGGAGTAGATGCACTTGAGTTATGTATTCATATACATAAGTAATACAGGTTTCATACTAAAAGCAAAAAATACATTGTTCGTAACATTACCAAAGTGTCAGGCATAACAGAGTTCTCAGATTATAAAATATTCATTCTTATGAGCCGCACACTGTAAATACTTAATCATTCTTGAGAGAATATAAGATAGATATTAAAGTTTAGTTTTCAAAGATGCATTTTCTTGCCTTGATTATTTCTAAAACTTGACTGTGAAGACAAGAATAGGATCATTGACTACCACCAGAAATGGAATTCAGCGGCAGAAGTAGAACAATTAAACATAGTTTAAGAACCTGGGGACTATCTTTTGCAAATGCACGCTAAGAAAACTTGAAAATTCTTGCTCAAGGTAAACATTTTCAGGTTCCATGGCAACTGGAACCCAGGATTTTTCTAACCCTGTTCAGTGGAAACAGAGCATTTTGTTGATATGGACTTTGCTGACAATGCCCATTTGTAATTTACAAGATAAACACTCTAATGTGAGGTCACAACAATTAGGATTAATGATTAAACATTCATTGGGCAAAGACACAGATATCACAAATAAATCAAGCAAATGATATCTTGGTTTCCCATGGTGAAATCTCACTTTAGGAGGTGGAATCATACACGTATGTGAGCAGCAATGTAGGCAAAGCTGGAGGAACAGATATACTTATAGATATTAAAATAGGAATACAGAAAGTCAAGATGAACTTTGGTAGCCCTAGGAAACACGTGGAAGCTAGAAGAAATATACTCTAGCAGCAAACATAAGATATTTAACTGTAACACTAAATCAGCACTGTTGTATAGATCAGAGATATAATGAATGAATAAAACAATTACTAATACACTACAAATGTTCATTAAGTGGTCCCTGCAAAGAATAGGGAGAAAATTAAACATTCCACAGTCAAGAGGTGAAAAATGGCACTTAGTGGAATAAATATTGAGAATACCTGTAGATAGTATCATTAGAAAGTATTTACTTTCATAGTTTATAGTTGTGATTGAACCAGACCTATGTATGAATAGAAAATGCTTTGCACTAACAGTCAATGTAAATGACATTTGTTGAAACAAATATACATCCAGAGGTAGAAAAAACTTAAACATACTTCAGGAGCCAGCTCTCATTTTTCAGGAGCCAGCATTTTTCTGCAACTACAGGCTCAGAAAATGACTGAACTTAATCAGTGGGGCAACAAGTAATAAGGTTGGCTACTAAAGACGATAAAACAAAGACAATTGAAATATTTTGGTCACCTGAAACGTCATGAAAGTTTGGAGAGAACAATAATGGACGGGCATATGCCTGGGAAGAGAGGAAAAGGAAGGCCAAAGAGAAGATGGGTGCAGGATGTGGCAGATAATCTCCAGATGGGTGTATCGGAGGTAAGACATCTTGCTTATGACCGAGAAGTTTTCCGGAAGGTTATGGGAGCGAGGTTCTGCAAAGGACATGCTACTGAAACAATGAATGAATCACCAACTACATTAAAATATCAGATGACAGTGGGGATTAGGAAGTCATGATTGCTTGTCTGCTCCAGATCAGGCTCCTGAAGAATAAGCATATTTGAAACTACTATTGGTACTATTAGTATTACATTTCTTTTTTTTTTTATTGTCTTGCAACAAGAGACATTTGTTTGTTTGTTATGTTCCTCAAAATTATGGTAAGTGATCTTTCATTACATGCCTTTTTGTTAATATTTTACAGAAAAAGTTGGGAAAACCTCCTTAATTTTGTCACTTGTCAGCGAGGAGTTTGCTGAAGAGGTATGTTATTAGGAAGTCTTAAATATGACAGTATTAATATACATGAATTTAAAACAGTTTCATCGCATGAACTAGCATGGGCTCACACTCATCTGGGGAAATTGTTGGGGAAACTTCCTAAACTGCTTCAGTACCAAACAAAAAATATGTTTGGACCAAAGACGGTACACAATCAAATAAACAAGTATTATAATGTTATTTTCTGTTCACTGAGCATTGAAATATAATTACAAATAATGTAATGACCCTACTATGGCGATATATCATCCTTCTGTCCAAATGGGAGGTCACAATTGATTATGTATTTTCCTTTGGCACTGCATCAGTTAATTTTGTCACTTGTTAGCAATGCGTTTGTATATAGACTTTATGGAACCTCAGAAATATCACATGATGAGTAGACATTCACTGAACATCATCATCAGCTTGTGCCATGTCAATAAGCAGGGGCTGTTATGGTTAATCAAATCACATGATCACCAATCTTTGATGAGATCTGTGTTTTTGCAACGTACATGCCATGTGGCCAAGCTATCCAGGTGTTTTTCTCTCTGCCTTCCCCAGCTCTTTTCTAAACAATTTTGGCAATTGTCACAAAATTTTCAAGTTTACTTCTCTTCATAATGAGCCCAAACAATATTGACTGTCTACATTTGCTGTAATAAACTTAGGTTTCTATTTGTTTTCATGTAGGACTTGCTCATTCATTTTCTTGTCCATCCAATGTATAATTTGCATTTTCCTCGGAAGTCAAATTCCACCGTCTTTAGATGTTTCTCATCTTGTCTGCTTATTGTTCATGATTCCCATGTGTATAATGGTGTAGGTTCTATATAGCACTTCAACAGTCTTTGTGTAACTGCAGTTAACAGTTTTTTTTTTATTGGTACGTTATCTTGAAAAAGGCTGCCGTTGCTACATCAATTTGTGTTTGAAATCTCTGCAAGGCACCTTCTACCACAGTGGTTCTCAACCTTTTTTGGCCCATGCACCCGTCCACCATATGATCAGAACGTCACCACTCCCCCCCCCCCCCTTTCATATTTCCTCCCTATAAATCTCCCCCCCCCCCCACATTATACATAAAAATGGAAGCTAAATTTAATAACACATACTAGAACAAGTCTAGACGTCTACATAAAACGTGATTTGCGGGTCTACTTATGTTATAAAGCGAATTTCAGAAGGGCAAGAAGAACAGAACAGTAAAGGATGGAGTGAAAAACAATATCAAGTAATCGGTTCTTGTATTAACGTGATCTTGAAATAATCTTAATAAAATAAAACTTGGGTATGTAGTGCTAGACTCATATTTTTATAGACCAGCTGGCTATCTGTGAGTGATATGGTCAGTATTGTGATGGCCATCTTTACTTCCCAAAACATTTCCTGGTACTCATTTCAGACTAGTTTTAAAAGTCCTTGCTGATGCGCATTCATACCCATGACCACTGGGCCTACAGGCAAGTGACTAGCCACTTCACTGCTGCAGATCCCAGTGTTTGTTGGATGTGCATTAAATAAAAGCTTGCTTCCATGATGATTGGGATATCATGTACAACTGAAGAAACATGTGATTCACACATTCTTGTGTCTCATGAGCTAGCATACTGCTACACTTTGATAGGTGCTCTGTGTACAACTATTCCTGATAGAACATAGAACTTGCAGTTTGTCACGATAATATTTTGTTCAGACTCTGTCAGTTGTGTCTGTCACCTGTATTTTTTTTGGGAGGTCTTCTTTGATCTGTGCACCAGAATCATTTTTATAATGTCCCAATCAGGTGTTTAAGCTAATCCATGTCAAAATTTAGAATAAAATAAAGTTAAAATACTGCTTGCCTGCAACAGAAAGAGGTTAAGAAACAACTATAAGGAATTGAAGAAATTAAGTATACCCTGGAGAGAGTGGGTTTATATTATATAGCAGTTTTTGTGTAGTTATCTTGTCAGGTCTTAGTCACATGACTGAGCTATTGTATAACAGTAGATGATACTACCTGCTTTCTGTTTGAGCTGAATGTTGGGTTGCATTCACCAAGCCCGACACCCCACATTGTGCGGAGGAGCGCAGTTGGGAGGTGCAAACCTTCCCCTAGTTCAAGGAAATGCAACCTACAGACTAAATATCATGGCAAGGCAGACCAGGCCCTAAGCTTTGGTTGGCAACCGGTCTAGGATGGAAGCTCTGATAGGCAGATGGTTAGAGCATTGTTTTGCTGATCCTGTTGCTTCTGCAGCTTGTCTTGTTCCAGATGTATTGGTGTTACTTTTTCTCTGGAGTAAACTAGGCAGGCCGAGAGAGGGATCATGCTGCATGGGTAGGGTTGCCAGATACGTGAGCACCAAAAGGAGGACATAATAAGACAATAAAGAGGACAAAGGAGGACATATTGAATGTTTCATTTGAATCGTTTCAAATTAAACCCACAATCAGTACAATTTTATTACAATAGCTGCCAATAAGTGTATCTTACTCTTAGTGAATCGACTAAGAAACAATCACGTTAAAAAATAAATATAAATTCAATAGAGGCCTTGTTTTCAAAATGCTAAAAAACATTATTTAACACCGATTGTACAATTATTACCTTGTAATCTTTATTAATTACTCATAAAATATTTTTAAAAACATAAAATATAAGAAAAGCCGGACATTTTAAAGGTTTTTAGATCTGCCTGCCGGACGGAGAATATTAGGCTAAAAAGGAGGACATGTCTCCTCTTTTTGCCGGACGTCTGGCAACTCTATGCATGGGCAACACAAGGTCTTTACAATTTAGCCCACCTTTGTGCTATGGAGAGGTATAATTCCATGTTACAAACTATCATCTGTCAAGATGGCAAGGTTCCAGTCAGCTGTAGATATTGCTTTAAACACCAGTAGAGATAAGATGTTTATTTCTTGTAAATGTTTTTTCCCCACTTGTTTAATTTCAAGGTTCCTGCAAGAGCAGAGGAAATCACAATCCCAGCAGATGTCACCCCTGAACATGTCCCCACCTGCATTGTTGACTACTCAGGTATGTAGTTGATGACAGGTACTATTATTGAGGAGTTTGATGTTGCTAATGATCCAGTGGTGCTTTGGCTTCTGCCAACTGGCCTAATGTCGTGTATTTATACATTCAAGTGTACATTACCTGTTGGGTTGTTCCATATGACATGTTTCTTTTGTTGATGAAAAATTTGATGGTCCATAGATACTAAGTGGTAAATTCCCTTCCTCACCATTCAGGCAATTCCCAGAAGATTCTCTTGTAGCCATGTTTGTCTGTGATGCTTCATGGCAAAAGCAGTAAGAAATAAGAAGAAAGAAGGCCCCATCTTTATTAGGCTGGGTAGACCACAGACCTGTACTGGGCGCAATAAATAATCCTGCCTGTACTGTAACTGCTGTGGCACAGCATCTGATGTTGAAGTAGCATTATTGTTGCTTACATTTGCTCGCTTTGAACTCGAGCGTAGTCCATACACGTGCTGCTGCTTTTAGTGCACTGGACTGATTTTTGCGTGTGGATTAGCTTTCCCTATTACCAGTGTCCATCGCCATCAGGCGAACCTGCTATGACTTCCGAGGTACTTGTAATTTACATGTCCAAGTCAAGGATGCTTGCTTGCTTGCGTTTGCTGGCTGTGAGCTCCAGCGTGAAGTCCTGTATGTCGGAATGAAGACATCCTGTTGTCCAACATCAGTGTGATGTCATACCGGACTGAGGTTTGCATGAGTATCCGTTGTCACATGTCTGGCTTTTTGGTGTGCAGACCGGTAGTTCTTCGCCATGCAGGCAGATACTCTCCGACTTCAGATGAATCAGCGATCCTACTGTCGTTAGCCAGGACCCCGAAGGGACCTGTTACCCAGGACGCACGACTAGGACGTGTCAGTAGGTCTTGGCCAGTATAGAACCTGGCCCTGGTGCCTTGGAAACACCTCTACGTCCCCAAGCCAAGGATGAGAAGTCACCATTTTAGCCCAATTGACCAGTGTTGGGGTTGAACCAGCTCCCTCAGCATCAGCACACTGGTTGTTTATGAATGAGTACTCTTTTCCATATGGCCATACTGAGCTCTGGTTACTGAATTGGTCAAGTGTGGTTTCATTGTGTGTATTGATGGCATCACCGGCGTAAACTGCACAGTAGCACACAACTAAACACTGATGTTTAATCATCACTATAACTTAATAATTATGTTTTTAAAAAATAGTCCCATCACAGTACTACCTTTAGGGTGCAACATTTTATGCCTTCACATATTCTAGGTCAAGACATATGATTTGTAAACTATACCTGCTTGCTGCAGAAATATATGTTAATGTAAAATTTCATGATCGTGTTGAGGCATGCTTTAGTTGATCAATATTGTGAAAAATATACAATAGAAATGGGTGTGCCAAAATATACTTTAACAATTCAGTAATTGAAGGTCAGCATGGCCGAATGGGTAAGAGTTCTTCCCTAAACATCAGGTGTGCTGATGTCGAGGTAGCAGGTTCAACCCCTACACCGGTCGGCTGGACTAAAATGTTAATCAACATGTTGAGAATTTTGCTGAGTGAGGTTAACTCATGACTCTAATGCTGGGCATCTAGGTCTTGTGTACATAGACTTCTAAAGACTAGATTCCACTGACTACACATGGGATCCACTGACTGATCAATGAGTAGAAAGGTCACTACCAATAACATGCCGTGGAGCATGTTTTCAGACATTTTTGGGCTCATAGTGGGCAATGAACCATCTTCAAACCGACTTATAGGCGACACATGGCCTTTTTCACCAAAAGTGAAACTAGACAAGAATATTGACCCTGCAACATAATAATTTGAGTGCAAACATCTTTATCGTAATAATTGTTTTTGTATTTTCCATTGACAGGGCAAGATCAAGATGAAAATGCTCTACAAGAAGAGATTCGCAAGGCCAGCGTGGTCTGTATAGTATACTCTGTGATAGATGAAGACTCCATACAAAGGGTGAGCAACCTGTACACTTTTGTTGCTAAATCATATTTCTAGTTGACATAGCATACAGTTGTTCTTCTTAGCTTCTTCTTCCATTTATTACCCATTGCAAATTAGGCCTGCAACCAACTCATGCCAAGTCCTCTATTTTGCAACTCCCTCCATGTTCTCCCTGCATTATCATTCATCTCTGTCTCTAATTCTCTTCTCCGTGTTTTAAAGTCTCCCTCTTTTGTTTTCCCCTGCCTCGCACTACGAAGGTTGTGGGTTTTATTCCGAGCTGCGTCTTTCGGTTCACAAGTGCATTTTTCTCGGAGACTCCTGGGGGTCGTCGCTGGAGCTGTGGAGTTTGTGCTTTGTGCAGCGCTTTTGGCAGGCCGCCCCGTGGAAAGAGACCGAGCCATATGGGATAAAACCCGGTGCAATGAAGTCGACCGTCTCGACTTTTAAGACTTTTTTAAGATTATTATCAGGTTTTTTCAGTGTGTATCCTACACAGCACCAGGATATTTCCCTCGCCCCTTGATTTGGTGGAATCTATCACATTCTCTTCATAAGCACTGCATTTATCACACTGTTTTAGTTCTTCTATTCTGTGCAGGCATTAGCTAATGAATGCTTGTAGTTCATTATTATTTGTTAGTCGTTCTCCATGTTTCTAATGCTTGTATTTTTTTTAGTTAACCTGTCTAATTTTTCTATAACATTTTCTTTGTAAAATTAGTTATTTTATAATAAAGTGCACATTTCATCTCGCTTAAATCTCCCATTGAGACAGAATTTGATTTTGATGCCTCCATTACAGTCCTAATAAAGTCCTGAGCCCTACATAGACTCTCTGTAATGTTATGAATCCATTGTCATCTAAAATGCCCCACGTCATGTCTTTCAGGAAGCCTGTCTTTCATAATTAAACTTTTCAGATCACCATCTTTTTAATGTTTCCTGCACAGAAAAGAAAGGACTAAGTGGTGTGACATAATCAACAATATATGGTTGATGAAGGGAACCAAACAAACCAGTAAACGCTGTCGCTGGACAGGACACAGTGAGGAAACCTGAGAATAGTATAACTACTGGACAGGACACAGTGAGGAAACCTGAGAATAGTATAACTACTGGACAGGACACAGTGAGGAAACCTGAGAATAGGATAACTACTGGACAGGACACGGTGAGGAAACCTGAGAATAGGATAACTACTGGACAGGACACAGTGAGGAAACCTGAGAATAGGATAACTACTGGACAGGACACAGTGAGGAAACCTGAGAATAGTATAACTACTGGACAGGACACAGTGAGGAAACCTGAGAATAGGATAACTACTGGACAGGACACGGTGAGGAAACCTGAGAATAGGATAACTACTGGACAGGACACAGTGAGGAAACCTGAGAATAGTATAACTACTGGACAGGACACAGTGAGGAAACCTGAGAATAGTATAACTACTGGACAGGACACAGTGAGGAAACCTGAGAATAGTATAACTACTGGACAGGACACAGTGAGGAAACCTGAGAATAGTATAACTACTGGACAGGACACAGTGAGGAAACCTGAGAATAGTATAACTACTGGACAGGACACAGTGAGGAAACCTGAGAATAGTATAACTACTGGACAGGACACAGTGAGGAAACCTGAGAATAGGATAACTACTGGACAGGACACAGTGAGGAAACCTGAGAATAGTATAACTACTGGACAGGACACAGTGAGGAAACCTGAGAATAGGATAACTACTGGACAGGACACGGTGAGGAAACCTGAGAATAGGATAACTACTGGACAGGACACAGTGAGGAAACCTGAGAATAGGATAACTACTGGACAGGACACGGTGAGGAAACCTGAGAATAGTATAACTACTGGACAGGACACGGTGAGGAAACCTGAGAATAGGATAACTACTGGACAGGACACAGTGAGGAAACCTGAGAATAGGATAACTACTGGACAGGACACAGTGAGGAAACCTGAGAATAGTATAACTACTGGACAGGACACGGTGAGGAAACCTGAGAATAGGATAACTACTGGACAGGACACGGTGAGGAAACCTGAGAATAGGATAACTACTGGACAGGACACAGTGAGGAAACCTGAGAATAGTATAACTACTGGACAGGACACAGTGAGGAAACCTGAGAATAGTATAACTACTGGACAGGACACAGTGAGGAAACCTGAGAATAGTATAACTACTGGACAGGACACAGTGAGGAAACCTGAGAATAGTATAACTACTGGACAGGACACAGTGAGGAAACCTGAGAATAGTATAACTACTGGACAGGACACAGTGAGGAAACCTGAGAATAGTATAACTACTGGACAGGACACAGTGAGGAAACCTGAGAATAGGATAACTACTGGACAGGACACAGTGAGGAAACCTGAGAATAGTATAACTACTGGACAGGACACAGTGAGGAAACCTGAGAATAGGATAACTACTGGACAGGACACGGTGAGGAAACCTGAGAATAGGATAACTACTGGACAGGACACAGTGAGGAAACCTGAGAATAGGATAACTACTGGACAGGACACGGTGAGGAAACCTGAGAATAGTATAACTACTGGACAGGACACAGTGAGGAAACCTGAGAATAGGATAACTACTGGACAGGACACAGTGAGGAAACCTGAGAATAGTATAACTACTGGACAGGACACAGTGAGGAAACCTGAGAATAGTATAACTACTGGACAGGACACGGTGAGGAAACCTGAGAATAGTATAACTACTGGACAGGACACGGTGAGGAAACCTGAGAATAGTATAACTACTGGACAGGACACAGTGAGGAAACCTGAGAATAGTATAACTACTGGACAGGACACAGTGAGGAAACCTGAGAATAGTATAACTACTGGACAGGACACAGTGAGGAAACCTGAGAATAGTATAACTACTGGACAGGACACGGTGAGGAAACCTGAGAATAGTATAACTACTGGACAGGACACAGTGAGGAAACCTGAGAATAGTATAACTACTGGACAGGACACAGTGAGGAAACCTGAGAATAGTATAACTACTGGACAGGACACAGTGAGGAAACCTGAGAATAGTATAACTACTGGACAGGACACAGTGAGGAAACCTGAGAATAGTATAACTACTGGACAGGACACAGTGAGGAAACCTGAGAATAGTATAACTACTGGACAGGACACGGTGAGGAAACCTGAGAATAGTATAACTACTGGACAGGACACAGTGAGGAAACCTGAGAATAGTATAACTACTGGACAGGACACAGTGAGGAAACCTGAGAATAGTATAACTACTGGACAGGACACAGTGAGGAAACCTGAGAATAGTATAACTACTGGACAGGACACAGTGAGGAAACCTGAGAATAGTATAACTACTGGACAGGACACAGTGAGGAAACCTGAGAATAGTATAACTACTGGACAGGACACAGTGAGGAAACCTGAGAATAGTATAACTACTGGACAGGACACAGTGAGGAAACCTGAGAATAGTATAACTACTGGACAGGACACGGTGAGGAAACCTGAGAATAGTATAACTACTGGACAGGACACAGTGAGGAAACCTGAGAATAGTATAACTACTGGACAGGACACAGTGAGGAAACCTGAGAATAGTATAACTACTGGACAGGACACAGTGAGGAAACCTGAGAATAGTATAACTAAGAAGTGCTTTGTTTGGAACTCACAGGCAAACAAACTACAGGGAGGCCTAATGAATAATATAGAGATGGGGGGGGGGGGGTGTCCACATGGAGGAAGCTGCAGGAGATAGCAACTTGTATTAAGGTGGTTGAAGGCCTATGCTCCAATGGAGGATCAAAAGAAAGTATTCAGCTTCCAAACTTGTGTAGAGTTTACGAGCCAACTGCTGTTTTTATGGCTAGTGAGTTTAGCACTTGATATTTCATGTTTATTTCTGTCCAAGATATTTTGAATAGTATAATTTGCATGGTAGTTGTAAACATAGGAACACACATAAAGAGAAGTTATAAAGAAAACTGATGAAAGTAAAAAAAGGTGACAAAATATTTTGAACACATGAAAATACAATCTTATAAAAAATATATCTATATATTGAAAAAGACAATTTTATGTTCAGTAGTTTGCCATTGCTTTATGAACAGGAAGTCAACATTTTAATCAAACTGATCAGCATGTAAAACAAACCCACTATACGGCCATCAGAAAAGAAAGCTAAATTGCATTAAACCTCTGTACTGGAAGGGAAAGTTGAGGTCCAATACAAATTGCAGATAACAGATGAATGATAGCATTCTGTAGTAAGCACTTGACGAGATATAGGGACAAAGACTGGGCAATAAATTGTGGCATTAATTGTATTTGTCTTCTGTCAAAACTGTCATTTACTGCCAATATAGTACCTTACGGTGTATGGCAGGGGGGATCTTGAGCCTGAGGAATTAAGGCCACCTGGCTAGTGCAGTCACCGCGAACTGTACAGGTGAGTTTTCTTTTTGCCCCCAACAGAAACAACTCCACACCTTACCGAAGATTCGAACCCGGGTCTTCCGAAGGGGAATTCGGCATTCTAGCCACTCGGCCAGCCGCTCCTCTTCGTTATTAAAATATTAGAATAGTTAAAGACACGCCATGTAACTAGGTTACCAACTATCAGTATACCACAACAAGCAGTCATGTACAGACCAAATGGAAGCAGAAGAAGTGGCCGGCCACGTAAACGATGGACAGAGAGGGAATACCAGAGTCCATAGGAATCTCGATACATGAAGCCCATAAACGGGCACTCTCCCACTGTTTGTACTTCACCTCGACACCACAAGGTACAAGAGGAACAAGATGAATTGAGATGAGAAATAAAGACACAAGCAACATATTGCCTGTGTGTACAACAAACGCTTGAAACAATATATTGATCTACTGCAGCCAACTTTCATTGTTGAGACATTACTTGATCTATTGATAAAGTAGCTATAAAATGAAAGTAAAGAGTTATGCTATTATTAAATGATGTCTAGTTTAGTTGGTATATTAATAAGTAATTGACACAGTATTGTAGCTCTTTCTCTCTCTCTCTCTCTCTCTCTCTCTCTCTCTCTCTCTCTCTCTCCCTCTCTCTCTCTCTCTCTCTCTTCCCCCCCCCCCCCCCCCCCCCCCCCACTGAAATTGATCATGAGTCATTTATTTTTTATTTATTATCAATTGCGTTGTGTTCTAATCTGATGTTTACTTAACCAGCTGTTGTCATTACCTTTCAGCTAACCACTTATTGGTTGCCATATATACGGTTTACACTGGGTGAAGATCATCGAACACCGGTTATTCTTGTAGGAAACAAAGTGGACATGACAGATTTACAAACTTTAGAAGTAAGTGAAACACTTGCTTGTTTCAAACTCATTGCTTTAGTCTCTCCTTCAGCTTTGAATCATTGAACACATTGCTGCAGAGACCACGTTTTTGCCTGTTGGCTATTAAACTAGGTTTTACCAAGGACACTCCATCTCTGTCATTTATTTGTTTAACCAGAAGCTGTATACACCAGGTAGGATGTCTTGGGTTGACATATGTGTTCAAGTGGAAACAAAGATGGCATTTAATTTATATGCCTTTCTAACTCATAAGTCAGTATGTCTGACTTCAGTATGCACCTGTGTAAGATAGACAAATGTAGTGCCAGGTAATTGGCTGTATCTACCCATGATTAGGTTTTTCCCTAGCAATTATGCCTGGAGATTGGCCTTAGGCCTGCTCTTTGCGATTTCCAATTGCTGTGAACTTGCAATGTGTGCAACTAGCACACACACCCTCCCCCCCTTTTTTTTTTTTGGGGGGGGGGGGGGGGGGGGGGACAAAAACCCTTATCTGAGAAAACCAGGCATTTGATCACACTACCAAAGGATCTGGGGATATTGTAATACAGTAGTCCTTGTACTGAATTTTAGTGAGTCATGTATTATTGATTATTGCACATTCTCCATGTGTTTTAATGCATATTCTGTTGTTGTCTAAGATTAGCTTCGTAAGTGATGTATGAATGAAATAAGGTATGAGAGCAGAGAGATCAGAATGGCAGAATATCAGATGGGAGTGTATGCCCAATTCTTAACCCTTTGAAAATAAAGTCTGTTCGTTCAAACGCAGTAGCTTCTGAGCCTGGGATAGACGCTCTGACCTCTCAGCCACTCTGAGAAAGAGCATTTGTTCAGTTCACTTGTTCCCTGAACTTTTATAGGTTAATTTGTGCCTGATGGGATCAAGTGACATATGCCAGGCAATAATACATTGTGCGGTGTATTGTTTGCATCTGTATTTAACTATCCTAATATTTGAATCAAGAAACACACAATTAATTACACAAGGCATATTTCCCTGTATCTCGTCAGATGCATACTGCAGACATACATCAACATAGAATAAAGGACACAATGTATCCTTATGGATGATAAACACAACACAGAGACCTTTTTTTCACTGTAAGTGTTCCACTCAGTAGTTTTAGACTGATTATTAAATCTTGTAATTCTAATATCTGCTTCAATTGTATTTCAGAGTATTCTCCCTATAATGAATGACTTTGGTGAAGTAGAAACTTGTGTGGAGGTAAGATATGTTTTTTATGTAGTACAGTAGAACCTCGCTTAACGAGCATAATTCGTTCCAGAATCTTACTCGTAACGCGAAACACTCGTCAAGCGAAACAGTTTTTCCCATACAAATTAATGTAAAATACGATAATGCGTTCCATGCCGAAAAAATACTCAAAATATTTTGTATAATGTTTATTCAAAGAAAATTATACATACATTGTTAAGGAGCGTGATTCATCTTCCACTTCTATCACGGAATGAACAAACCTGGAATGAGAATTCTATTGCAGAAAACAAAACAAAAAATTGAAATAATTAATTTACCATTTATGATACATACCTAATTCTTTCAGGGATATCGAATTATAACCATGCAAAATACAATAGGCAAGCTGCTGGAGAAGGTAATTGCCAGGAAAATATCAAGCCAACTAGAGAGGCAAGGTGCTTTCCCACCTACCCTGGGTGGGTACCGTCCAAAAAGAGAAACCTGGACCAATGCAGCAGTCTTTGCCCATGATGTCTATGAAGGTTTCCACTCAGGCACTGAAACCGTTGCTGCAGTGATTGATCTTGAGGACGCATACAACAGAGTACCACTGGATTTTTTAATGTTTCAGCTTCTTGAACTAAACGTAAGTCCATTCCTCCTTAGTTGGATCGCTGCAGCCCTCTTCCAACGGAAAGTAGCTTTTAGATGTGGCAGTTGGACTTCGGAACCAACAACAATATATCCTGGCCTATCACAGGGATCACCATTATCTCCGGTACTGTTCAACGCCTACACAGTGAGAATCACCAGTGAGCAGATCACTGGACCTGGCAGGACATTGTCATATGCCGATGATGTTTTAGTGTATCGTCAGGGTAAGGATAGAGAGGAGGTTGCTGTGGAACTACAAACCGAACTCAATCGCATAAGTACTTGGTGTGATGAAGCTGGGGCAATGGTCAACCCAACAAAGGCAACAGTGACTTGGTTCTCGTTGAATAATCATATTGTCAACAATCCAACACCAACTGTAATGCTGTGTTCAGAGACGGTGGAAAGAACGCAGGCAATGAATTACCTGGGGATACGGTTTGATCGAAGCCTTGCTTATAATGTGCACATAGACCAGGTGATAACAAAGGCCAAGCGGGGTTTGGCAGCGATGCGGGTGATGGCGGCAGCAAACTGTGAGCAGCGCCATCTATGTCTTCTGTACGAGGGGCTGGTCATGTCTGTTTTGGAGTATGCAATGGCAATCCTGACTCTGTCATAAGCAGATAGAAAGGATACAGAATGAAGCTATGCGCATTATTCTTGGATGTACAAGAGATACAGCATGCAGGGCGATGCTCTACCTTCTTGATTTTCCAACCATTGAAGAGAGAATACAAGTTTGCAGGGCACGCGCCTACCTCAGAATTGACGCAAACACAACATCCACTGCATAGTGAAATTAGGAAGGTGAAGGGCAGCAGGTTAAAAAGAGGACGGTCGTGGATGGGTCAAGCCGAAGACATTCTTCAACAGGTGTGTTCACTTGAGGACTTAGAACCTGGCGAGGAGTGGGTGCAAGTGCCAACAGACTTCTGCACATCCTTTTCAGTTTGCATCCAACTAGATAGAAAATGCAGACAAGAAAATCCGGCTGCTGTTGAGGCTGAAGTACAAGCGTTGATTTTCGAGAATTCGCTAGACGGTGACGCGGTCATCTACACAGATGGGTCGGTCGTCCGACATGTGAGAAGCTCATGGGCCTTTACAGCTCGGGCCGGAGGGAGAATTGTGAAGGAGGACTCTGGTGCTTTCACTGAAACCACAAGTAGCCTGACCATGGAAGTCATGGCAGTAAGTAAAGCAATAACATGGCTCGAGACACAGACATTCACTAGGGCTTGTTTCCTTAGCGACTCAATTAACATGATCAAGAGGATAGAGGAGGGGTCGATCCGAAGAGAATGGTTGCTGCCTCTGAAGCGGTCTCGGCTGGCAAAGATTAGTTTCATCTTCATGCCAGGGCATGCGGGAGTACAAGGAAATGAGCGGGCTGACAAGCTCGCAGGTGAGGTTACTGTGGAGGGCGGACGCGCCATGGACCAGGCTGACATTCTGAATGCTCTACGAGAAGTGAGACTTTTGCGAGAACCGAGTGATGACTGTGAATCTACAACAATGGCCAGACTGCGAGAGCAGCAAATTAAAAGAGGGGTGGCCAAACAAGAACACTACGCAGGAAGCCAAAGAAGATTGATAAACCAACACAGAACTGGCGTCGCTAGCCGCTACACGCTGCAGGATTTGCTGAGGAGGGGATCCGAGCACTTATGGACTGAATGGTTCGATGTGCAACGAGGATGATCTGTCGACTAACTAACTAACTAACTAATTCTTTTTTACTAGAAAGCTGTCTAGAGAAATTTGTTTTTGCCGACGCTTCAGAATTTGGTGGAAATGCGACACAGCATTATCATTAAATAAATTAGTAGCTCTTATAGCCAATGCCTTATTAGGGTGATGGTTCTCAATGTACGATACAACAGTTTCCCATGCTTTCAGGATTTCTCTTATTGCACCAGAAGATTGTTGGTTTGCTGTTACCTTCTCCTCCTCCTTGGACAAACTCTCCTCCACAACTTCTTGCTGTGAAACACAATGTAATTCCATAAGCTCTTCAGTGATCAGCTCTTGGCTATGCTCTTCCACAAACTCATCGATATCTTTGTTACCCACCTCCAGTCCCATGATCTTGGCCAAAGACACAATCCCGTTGACTACAGGCTCCACAGGTACTGTCTCAAACCCCTCAAAGTCACATTCGACAATGCTCTCTGGCCAAAGCTTCTTCCAAGCAGAAGTGAGGGTTCTCTTGGTAACCCCTTCCCCTTTTCGATCATCTTGAGGCAGGCAGCGATGTGGACATGATATTTCCAAAACTCTCTGAGAGTGAGATTGGTCCCTTCAGTCACCTCAAAACAACGCCTGACCCCCTTGTCTACCGACCCTCGCTGTTGCGGGCGCACAATCCGGGACTTCCCCTCTCCTCGTGACTCATTATGCAAAACGTCACTCGTACAGCGAATCATTTTTTTACAATTAGTTTGCATGTTATGCGAATTACTTGTTATGAGAGGTGCTCATTACGCGAGGTTCCAATATATAATTGCCTGCTGCTGTAATGTAGGCAGTCCTATTACAGATACTTCAGTGAGTGAAGCACTGATGACTTTTACACAGGTCACTGATTTGTAAGATAGGGTGACCAACTTGCTTCTTCAAAGCTGTGTCTATCCCATCTACTATTTTGAACAAATTGGTTAGTCAATGGCATCTTCTGTGACCATGTTATGCCTTCTGTGTGGGCCGTATAGCAGTGTAAATCTGTGGGTCATATAGCAGTGTAAATCCATTAGCCTCTAGGAGCCAGATTGTGAAGCCTATTTTGTTGTTTAATACGAATATTCTTATTATTATATATGCTTCTTTATATAGGAAATAGGATAATGTGGTTTATATGAATATTGTTATTATTAAATAAGAAATAGAAGAATGTGATTGCAGGAAAACTGTACAACATGCATGTTGCCACTCATTCATATTTATTATTAGTTCAATTAAGCCCTTACGGAAAACAAAGAATAGTAATACTATAGCCAACCATGCATGTCCTGAGAGATGTGGTAACTTCCACCCCCATAGAAAACTTTAGCTGTAAAATCCAATCAGCATAGAACAAGACTAAAATAGGCTGGCTTGGCGTCAGTTGGTTGTGGACGTCTGCTGCAATTGAGGATAAAGGGCAGCAACAGAAAAATGAAGGCAGCCGGTGAGATATTGACCACATTAGCCTCTGAGTGCCAGTAGTCAACAATATAGAAGCCAGTATGCCCAGTGACATAAAAAGGTTTGCGTTACTTTAAAAAAACAACCAGCTGTAGATAAAATGTGGCAGCAACACGTATATTTGTTGTTGATTATATCTGCAACTTTCCTGTTTTGTTGCCAGTTGTAGCTGCTGAGACATGGCCTTTCTAAATAGGCACCATGGTTAGATAGATAGTTCACTCAACCTTTAGTATAGATTCACGTTTGATTCTCACTTGTTAAAAACAAGTACACCTGCGTGGTCAGCCCAGCATCTTGAAATGGATACCAGAGGTTTCTCCAGAAAGGAGTAATATGATCTAGTATGTGTGAAGACTGATCACTTCGTGTCGTCTGTGGGATTATCTTTACATTCTCAACATTTTTCACAAAAAGCACATCTTAACTGTCTCCAGATTCTTCACCATTTCATTATTCATTGTTCAATGGTAATATTGATACATTATTCAATAGTACACTTTTTGTGTTCAGCTTTGTGTTACTTCACTTCAAGAACTATACATTTCTAATTAATAATAAACTTAGTGTTCAGCTTTGTGTTGCTTGCTTCATTTCAGTGCTCAGCAAGGACTCTGAAGAACATTAGTGAAGTATTCTACTATGCCCAGAAAGCAGTTCTGCACCCGACCGCACCTGTCTACAACCCAGATGAAAAAGAGGTATGGCTTATACATCTTCTTTTGGGAAGTTTCGAAATGTATGGAGTATTGTGGTGATTTTGATGTTGAATGCATGTGGATTTAATATTCATCAAATTTGTTCATTAGGAGCTTTGAGGTGGTAATATTTTGTAACCATATCTCCAGCAGTCACTGTAGTGCAGCGGCTAGGACCCTTTTCCTTTTGAACTAGTGATCATGTGTTTGAATAATCACTAGGCATATTTGTTAAAAAGAATTTGAATAATCACTAGACAAATTTTTTAAAAGAAATTTGAATAATCCTTAGGCAGATTTTTTAAAAAGAAATTTGAATAATCACTAGGCAGATTTTTTAAAAGAAATTTGAATAATCACAAGGCAGATGTTTTTAAAGAAATTTGCTCTAAAATGGGTACCAGAAAATGTCTGGGAAAGTGAAGGCAGCTGGCATGATAGTGCCCACATCTCCCATCTAGTGCTGATTGGTCTGTACAAATATGAGGCTAACGCCATATATCCAGTACATCTCAAAGCTTTTATTTGTTGTTGTTTGTTTACATATCTCCGGGGTCTGCCCAGCCTGATGGATACCTGGAAGTATTGGGGATCTAAGGCCGCTGTTATACTACTGGCCACTTTGCCCATTGACTGCATTTGGTCAAGAAAATACGGGTCAGCACTATATTAACGGGGAATACAAAATAATTGCTCCACGACAGTTTTTACTACTAAAAATAAAGCATTTAAAACCGTTATATAGTGAAACAAAGGGGACATCAGCAGTCGGAATGCTAAGTGCATTCATATTTTGCTGTGGCAGCATACAGGTGTGAATCTTGGATATTTGACAAATCAGCTGAAAAGCAAATATGCAGACTTGAATATAAACATTACAGAAGGATACTAAACACTAACTTGACTGCAAAAAAGAACAAACAGACCTGTCCAACAAGAAGAATGGTTATTAAGACAATATCAGTGACTGCACTGAGTATTTCAGCCAAAGTATAATTCATGTATTCACTTCATATGATATTTCACTGTGCAGTATGCACTTGACAAGATGCAGTGAAATATGCCAGGAAAGAAATCATGCAATCTATTGTTTATGGTGTCTCTGTTTAAATTCACTAAGGAAATACAGTTTTGAAATAACATTGAAGAAACTGAAATAATATGGGCATGTCAAGAGAGATGTATTTCTGAAAAAGATAATTATGGAGGAAAGTGAAGAAGAGGAAGACCACATCATAGATTCTGAACTTAGCAGTCAGCATAAGGTCACCATACAGTGGATACCATCAAACTGTAGAATACCTGGAAATGATAGAGCTGATCAATTGGCAAAGGAAGGAGCAAAAGAAGAACAGCCTGATGTGCACGTTACATACTGATCAAATCCATCAGAAAGCCACCAAAACCTGCTCAAGATGACTACCATGTTATGGACAGACCAGAACAAGTCATTATTCTGTGCCTCAGAACAGGACACAATAGATTACGCAACCACATGTATACAAAATTGAAGATTGGTGAATCAGCCATGTGCACATGTGGATTGGCATCGCAGACAGCAGAGCACATACTCCAAGACTGCCAAAAATACAACATATCTAGGCAAACCTTCTGGCCTAGAGAGACAACAGTGGAAGATAAACTCTATGGACCGCTGAGTGAACTAAAAAAGACAGTTAAATTCATTGCAGTTATAGACATATTTCAAGTGAACGAAAGAAGAGGAAACATCATAGATAGATTCAAGATGTGATAGATCATTTACACATGACAGCAACAGGTTGGACATCTGGCTTGTAGCATATTTTTAAAGACTGTTAATAGGGGGAAAACTCCTATGCAGGACAAACCACTGAATGATAATGATTGTTCCCAAACATCACCCCGGGAAGGTTAACCCGGTCAACAAATGCCCGCAGAAGTCGGATGTGTCGGCCTAACGGCGCAAGAACGCAGCTCTGCTGTAAACAGGCACAACGCAATCACGTCCGTAAAAAACTCCGGATGAACGAAGAAGAAGAAGAAGTTCCCAAACATCATGATAGCCATGTTACTCACAATTTGTAGTTCTTTTCAGCACCCTCTTTGGGGAAAAAAATATAGTGTCTAGTTTAAAGATTGAGCACAAACCACTGCTGGCAACACCAATCGTATTCCTGTACAAACCTTGGGCCTTGTCCATGTCAGATTGGAATACGATCAGCGTTGCCAGTAGTGGGTTGTGCTCAATCTTTAAACCTCAAATCCCGAAACAACCAAATAAATCAATCGTGACTAGTGTGCATATTGAACTGCAGGTCATTAATTTTTTTGGTCAAGTTAGAGAGCAGTGGGTTGAGGGCTTGATGCCTGTACTCTATGTTTGCTATGAGGGAAAGACTGACCACCGATTCCTCTGTGCACTTAGGCTTAAAGAATGTGTTGGTTCTAGCATTCGCCTGCCCACAGCTGGTTCTTGCTACAGGGCCGTGATTTCATGATTCATTCTGGAGTCCATGTGCACTGTGATTATTCATGTTTTTGTTGTTTTTATTTTGAAAAAAATTTGAACAGTTTGTCAAAGTGACTTACTGATTTCTTGAGCTGAATTAGCAAAATATACCTGAACATGTTTTCTTCCACAGCTCACACCATTAGCAAAAAAAGCATTGACTCGCATATTTAGGGTAAGTGATAAATATATTTTGTTAAATTGCGAAGTTTTACTTTGTTTTTAGCTGTCTCTCGTTCTCTCCATGGCCTTCCTCTTTTCTCTCACGTATGGATATATAGGCATGAGAGAGAAAGAAAGAGAGTATGTAGGAATAAGTAAATTTTCGTTAGTAAGTTTGTGATTTTGAGTGAGTATATGTGTATGCGAGCGAATATATATTTGTGTGTTATTGAGTGGGTGCATAATTGTGAGAGTTTAGTAAATGATGTAAGTATGTATGCAGGTGTATATATGCATGTTTGTTATGTTCATAACATTCATTTGACAATGTATTTACCTATGTGAATGTAACATGCACTATAGATAATTGATGTAGGAAAGATAAATTATTGGAAGGGCTGAATGTTTGCCCCGGCCTGCGTGCCCACTGTGTGATCCTGTGAAAATAAAGTTTGTTTGTTCGTTCTTTGTCTCTGTATCTCTCACATTTACTCTGCTTGTAGCTCTCTCTCTCTCTCTCTCTCTCTCTCTCTCTCTCTCTCTCTCTCTCTCTCTCTCTCTCTCTCTCTCTCTCTCTCTCTCTCTCTCTCTCTCTTCCCCCCCCCCCACCCTCTCTCTGTCTCAAATTCACCGTTTTTAGCTCTCTCCCTCTCCCTCCTCTCCTGTTTTTTTAAATTTCTGTCTGACCTCTTTCTTTTTTTTTAATTCTTTCTTTTTCTGTTTAAAAATACATACAGAAGTAGGTGATCAGGAAAATGAATAAATGTACATGATCTTTGTTTACTTGAAACAGATATGCGACCTAGACAATGACAGTTTGCTCAGCGATGATGAGATAAACATGTTCCAGGTAAAATTAAATGTGCTGTTTGTTAAATGAACAAATTATAATTTGTGTATAATCTTGTTCTGATCTTCATATTCAATACCAATCACTTTGATCTTGGTGGCTAGGCACTTGCCTGCCGGCCAGATGGTCATCGGTTCAGTCCACATTAGGGCAGATTACAATTTAAAAAATAAATGACCTGACCCCGCAGGTCGACCTGTCCTAAAGTGGATACCATAAGATGTCTTGGGAAGTAAAGACCCTCAATGTAATACTGACCACAGCACCCACCGAGCGCCATTTGGTGTATACAAATGTGGGTTTAGAACATGTCTAATGTGTAAAAGTATCCTTTACTTTTGCTGACTTACTTTTTTCAAGAATGGTTATTATTATGGTACTAAAATATTTTCAATAAACATATTACACACTGAGAATTATTAAAAGTTAGTATGTTGCATATCCCTTACGGGACGTCACAGTCAACACCAGCATTTTTTTACATTCAGTAGTTTGCCATTGCTTTCTGAATGACCAGCACCCATAACATTTTGTAAAAAACCAACGCAAGGTGGTCTGCTGCCAAATCGCCCACAGCTGTGCTTTGAACGTGGGTATGCGGGATTACGAACTGTGTCCATGACACCTTAACCACGGATCCGGCCAATTATTAAAAAAGAGGGCAAAATTGTATAATTCTATGTTGTTTAAAATCTTATTTACTTGTGACTAAACAGTTGTGTTGCTGAGTTATCTGCTGAAGGCAGTGCAGCAGCATTACTTAATAGCAAATAACTGTATTCAAATCACATAACCTAGAAATGTGTTTGTATGTGAAAAGTTTCTGATTGTTTCAGCGAATCTCATTATTAACAGTAGTTAATTAACTCATGAAAGTTGAGGGAAAACCACCACATTATTTTTTCAAAAGGTTATGGGCAATGACAAAGTTAGATTTATGATGATGTGATATAATCAAGCAGTTCCTTTGGCAGGAGTTTGTGGGTCACCATGTTCCACCCCTGCTTTTTTGCATGGCACATGATGGTAATGAGTAGATGCAACGTGGTAAAATGGGTTGTTGATTAATCATACATTTGTTATATAGAATTATAGACTTAACTGTGGATTCAAAACAATGTATTCCCTTAGTGAATTTAAACACAGGAGGCACAAACAATATGTTGCACAATTTATTGTCTGGCATATTTTGCTGCATCTCGCCAGGTACATACTGCAGAGTTATAATTTGATTTTCTGATTGCTCAAATATAATGAGACAGTAATTAGGCGACTGCAGCCAGTTTTATGCAAACAGAAAGATTTAATTTTAAATTTGAAATTACTGTGGGAGTAACAAATGCTCCACATTCGAACAATACTTGTGATTATGTGTTTTAATTATTTCATCTAAAGTATTATTCATTTATTTAATTCATATGGTTTATAACTCAGCAGTATACACCAGACGAGATGCAGTGAAATATAACCGGTAGTATATCATGAGAAAAAAAACTAGGTTTTGCAAGATCACTCTTAAAAATCTTGTGGTAAGGACAACATTTATTGGGCATGTCAGCGGCAGAGGTGGAATAGAGAAATTAGTCTTATGTGGGAAATTTTTAGACAAGAAAGGAAGAGGAAGACAGAGAAACATGTATGTGTAAAGCTTAAGAAGCTGAGCAACAAATAATATAAAACATGAACTTCATCAAAATATCAGAAGACGAGAGTGTGGAAGAGTTATAATCGTCAATGACTACTACAATCAGGCATCTGAAGAAGAAGGAAATAGAGATTTGATTGAGATTGAGAATCTAACATTAATTATGTGACTCCCTCAGCTGAAATGTTTTCACCTCCATTGACTTTATGACTCCAACAGCTAAAATGCTTTAACCCCCATTGATTTTGTGACTCCCTCAGCTGAAATGTTGTAATCTTCATTGACTTTATGATTCCCTCAGCTGAAATGTTGTAACCTCCATTGACTTTATGATTCCCTCAGCTGAAATGTTGTAATCTTCATTGACTTTATGATTCCCTCAGCTGAAATGTGGTAACTTCCATTGACTTTATGATTCCCTCAGCTGAAATGTTGTAACCTCCATTGACTTTATGATTCCCTCAGCTGAAATGCTTTAATCCCCATTGATTTTGTGACTCCCTCAGCTGAAATGTTGTAACTTCCATTGACTTTATGACTCCCTCAGCTGAAATGCTTTAATCCCCATTGATTTTGTGACTCCCTCAGCTGAAATTTGGTAACTTCCATTGACTTTATGACTCCCTCAGCTGAAATGTTGTAACCTCCATTGACTTTATGACTCCCTCAGCTGAAATGTTGTAACCTCCATTGACTTTATGACTCCCTCAGCTGAAATGTGGTAACTTCCATTGAATTTGTGACTCCCTCAGCTGAAATGCTTTAACCTCCATTTACTTTGTGACTCCCTCAGCTGAAATGTTGCAACCTTCATTGACTTTATGAATCCCTTAGCTGAAACATTGTAACCTACATTGACTTTATGACTCCCTCAGCTGAAATGTTGTAATGTCCATTGACTTTATGACTCCCTCAGCTGAAATGTGATAACCTCCATTGACTTTATGACTCCCTCAGCTGAAATGTGGTAACTTCCATTGACTTTATCACTCCCTCAGCTGAAATGTTGTAACCTCCATTGACTTTATGACTCCCTCAGCTGAAATGTGGTAACTTCCATTGACTTTATGACTCCCTCAGTTGAAATGTTGTAATGTCCATTGACTTTATGACTCCCTCAGCTGAAATGTTGTAACTTCCATTGACTTTATCACTCCCTCAGCTGAAATGTTGTAACCTCCATTGACTTTATGACTCCCTCAGCTGAAATGTGGTAACTTCCATTGACTTTATGACTCCCTCAGCTGAAATGTTGTAACCTCCATTGACTTTATGACTCCCTCAGCTGAAATGCTTTAACCTCCATTGACTTTGTGACTCCCTCAGCTGAAATGTTGTAACCTTCATTGACTTTGTGACTCCCTCAGCTGAAATGTTGTAACCTTCATTGACTTTGTGACTCCCTCAGCTGAAATGTTGTAACCTCCATTGACTTTATAACTCCCTCAGCTGAAATGTTGTAACCTTCATTGACTTTGTGACTCCCTCAGCTGAAATGCTTTAACCTCCATTGACTTTGTGACTCCCTCAGCTGAAATGCTTTAACCTCCATTGACTTTGTGACTCCCTCAGCTGAAATGCTTCAATGCTCCACTTCATCCCCAAGCCCTGGAAGATGTGAAATCTATTGTGAAGAAAAATGTATCTGATGGAATCATCAAAGATGGCATCACTTTAAAAGGTTAGATGTTGTGCTTGCAGATTTATGCTTGTATGTTTTTCTTCATCATTTGTTCAATTGAAATAAATTGTCTATATCTAAGTTATTGCCTTGTGTACATCTGTCTTTCTTAACTAACTCAGTGATGCCTAAAGTTTGACTTCCACTGTTGTTTCTCTAAGTCAGAAGATTTGCGTTGGCAATTGTCATACTTAGGGCAGCCTTGAAGTATATGATCTACTGCCTGGGGTGCTTATATGTATGTGTAAATGGCTGATTTGCTAGTCTTTTATTATGTATGTATGTTGCTACCTAATCGATTGTCTCCTGTTCTGAGGTGCACAGTAAAGAAAAAGTATTGGTGGTGGTAGTAGTAGTAGTAGTAGTAGTAGTAGTAGTAGTAGTAGTAGTAGTAGTAGTAGTAGTAGTAGTAGTAGTAGTAGTAGTAGTAGTAGTAGTAGTAGTAGTAAAAGCAGTAGTAGCAATAGTAGTAGAAATAGTAGCAGCGATAACAGTAGAAGCTGTAGTAATATTAGTAACAGTAGTAGTAGTAGTAGTAGTAGTTAGTAGTAGTTAGTAGTAGCAGTAATAGAAATAGTAGTAGAGGTAGCATTTGTAGTAGTAGCAGCAGTAATAGTAGTAGTAGTAGAGGTAACATTTGTAGTAGTAGCAGCAGTAATAGTAGTAGTAGTAGAGGTAGCATTTGTAGTAGTAGCAGCAGTAATAGTAGTAGTAGTAGAGGTAGCAGCAGTAATAGTAGTACTTGAGGTAGCATTTGTAGTAGTAGCAGCAGTAATAGTAGTAGTAGTAGAGGTAGCATTTGTAGTAGTAGCAGTAATAGTAGTAGTAGTAGAGGTAGCATTTGTAGTAGTAGCAGTAATAGTAGTAGTAGTAGAGGTAGCATTTGTAGTAGTAGCAGCAGTAATAGTAGTAGTAGATATAGCATTTGTAGTAGTAGCAGTAATAGTTCTAGTACTAGTACTATAAGTGAATTTGGCTATGAGCCCTGAACAAGATGCCAGCAGGTGTGATTATTGCTGATTGTTTTGTCATTCAGTGGCTAAGACAAGAAAATGAAATCACATGCTCATGTTTTTAAATTTTAAAAACTCAATTGTTGTTCATTATTATTTTCAGGTTTCCTATTCCTTCACACATTGTTTATACAAAAAGGTCGACATGAAACAACGTGGACAGTGTTACGCAAATTTGGATATGATGACAATTTACAACTTACGTTAGAATATGTATCCCCAAAGTATGTATGGTTTAGTTTATACAATATTTTCTTTTCTAGTAAGCAAAGTTAGTTGTGTGCTTTTATCTGGTATGGGGTGTTTGTTGATTGGTTCTAACGTCATCTTTTGGGGGCAGAACATGTGCGAGGTTGTGACATTCACTTCTGGCTCGACTGCTTTTTTTTTTACAGTGTTGGTTGGATTTTTCTAAATTAGAAAAGAGTGGTCTCGTGATCCTGTGGTGGTGGATTGGATACAAAGCCTTTTAGGACAAGGACAATAATAACACATGTACATATAATAGAGACTTGGCTCTATGGTCATTGTGGTTCTTTTTGTTGTAAAGTTTTGGACTATTGCATTAAATGTTTACTAAAGTAAAAGATATATGACTTCATCTTAATTTGATTGAGGCATAACTTTTGAGATGCTACATAGAACCTGTAATTTTATATGGATGTGAAGCTTGGACAATGAGCAGTCAGGCTGAAAAACATCTGATGGCTGTAGAAATGTGGTTTCTGAGGAAAGTGCAAAGAATACCATGGACAGCCAGAAAGACCAATGAACAAGTCCTTCAAGAAACAAATGATCGTAAACTGATTAGAGACATTAGACGTAGACAGTCACAATTTTTTGGGCATGTTATGAGAAGAAATAATTTGGAGAACTTGGTGACAACTGGTAAGATCGAGGGGAACAGACCAAGGGGAAGACCTAGAAGCAAGTACCTGGATGGCTTGGTCTTGTGGCATGGTCGTGACAGAAACACGGAGCTGATCCACGACTCTGGTGATCGAGTGAGATGGCAGAACATGACCGCCCACGCTTACCGGCATGGCACATGATGGATAGATGGATAACTTTTGATCTTAATATGTTTACACTAGAAAGTTTTTAACTGCTCCTTTGTTTGTTGCACTAATTAGGCTAACATATCCCAAACTGTCATTTTAACTAATTACTAACAAATTAATTTTCATGTCTACAATCAGACTTTCAGTCGGACTTGGAAGTACTACGGAACTGACAGCACAGGGATATCAGTTTCTGGCAAAGCTTTTTGACAAATATGATGAAGTGAGTACAGCTCATTGTCTTAACTCATTTAATGGTCTACGTCTTTTTAAAGATGCATGTTGGTAATATTTAGCCATAAAATCCTTTAAAAAAAGACCTATTAATGTTTAAGTTAATGTTTTGTAATCTTTGCACTGTGAAGCCGGGTGTTCATGGAATCACTAGGTCCCCAATGATAGGATGTTATGTTTGCTTGGAATTGAAGGATCCAATAACTCAAGATATAGCCTGGCTGGGGACACAGACTTTTACCCAGGCATGCTTTCTCAGTGACGCAATGAATGTGCTCAGGAAAATTTTAAAGGGCTGTGCTCAAAGCCAGTGGGTGGATCAAGGTGGACAAAAATCAGCTTCATCTTCATGTAAGGCTATGCAGGTGTAAGAAAATGAACAAGATGATAGGCTTGCAAGCAAGGCTAATTTGGAAAATGGATGAGCAATGGACTGGGCTGATATACTTAATGCCCTCAGAGAGGCAGGGCGATTAATAGAATGAAATGATGACTTTCAAACCAGTGCATTCATGGAGTGGACCCAGTCTCGTAATTGGGACCAGAGTTGTGAAGAAGTTGAGGCCGTATTACCTCATGTGACATTCAATCATGGAAACCATCTTGTTCCTCTTGTACCTTGTGGTGTCTAGGAGAAACATAAACAGCGGGAGAGTGCCTGCTTATGAGCTTCATATATCGAGATTCCCATTGTCATCACTGCTTGTTGTGGTATACTGTCAGTTGATAGCCCAGTTATGTGGTCAAACCATTTAACATGCTGTTTTTAACAAAATCTAGTGCTGCTATATCCCCCAACTTTAGTTCTGATTTCATCATTTCTGGTTTAATTTCCTCTCTTGATATGTTGAGTATTTTTCTCAGGAATCTCATTTCCATTGTTGTAATGTTTCTTTTCTCTTTATCTGTCATTGTCCAGGTTTGGCATTCATAGCATAGAGTTGTTCGGAAGATTGCGTTGCAGAGTGTTGTTTTTAGTATCTACTTGTTAACACCTAACCCCATACACCCAAAATGCTCAATGGCATATAAATTGACTTACACTTGTGTTGTTTTCAGGATAGAGATGGGTGCTTGTCTCCAACAGAATTACAGAACTTATTTAGCACCTGTCCGATGATGCCATGGGGTCCTGATGTTAATAACACAGTGTGCACGAACGTGCAAGGCTGGGTGACCATTGAGGGTTACCTTGCCCAGTGGACGTAAGTATTAGATCATTCATCATGTTTTTAAAGTCTGAAGTCTTGTAACTGATTTTAACTGTCTACATGTCTTTACAATTGTGGAGCTCATGGACAGAACTTGAGTTGAGTCAAGAACCACTGTCACTGCATTCAGGACATTTCCTATCTTGCTCTGTCCTCATCTTCAATGAAGTGTCCCAGTACTGATGGTACCAGTTATGATCTGATCATATGTCCATCTGAGCTTTCCTCTGAGTGCTGACTGTTGGGCAGATTCTCTGGCCACTTCCTGTCGCTCCATTCTCTCCAGGCCATGAAGATTTATCTCTTCATCCATTCTATACACATGATCCCAAGGAGTCCCTGACCACATCTGCCTTGTCATGCACCAATACCCATCATGCACCAATACCCATCATGCACTCAGCGGTGCAGTCAGAGCTAAACAAATACCAGTGAATTAAGAGGTAAGAAAAAGTTGCTGGTGCTTGCTGGGACACAATTTTAGAACACTTGAGAGTAGTAAAGCTAGAAAGTCCTGTATCTGGAACCCACCAGGAAAATAAAAATAGAGAAATTCTTAAATAAACACATGAGAGAATTAAAGACATAAACGAACAATATGAGGAGGACATGGGCAGAGCTGCAAGAGATAGCTTAGGATGGCTTGGATTTAGTGGGTTGAGGGTTTGTGACCCAGTGGGGAATAATGGGCAAAAGAAGATGAAGAAGAAAAAATGTCTTCTGAGTGGTTCAGGACTTTCCAGCTGCATACATCTCGCTCACATTCCGTGTATCTTTGATTTGCAAGAAATATGTATTTACATAAGTATGAAACTGTCGCTACTGTATGTCGCGGAAGCCTGGACATTGGACAAGCAACTGGAAAGTCGCATAAAAGCCCAGGAGATGTGGATATACAGATGAATATGTTGTATTTCATGGAAACAAAAGCAGTCAAATGCAGAGGTTCTAGAAAAACTAGGAATGAAGAGAGAGTTGATGAAAGAAATATAGAGGAGGCAAGTGAAATATTTTGGCCACGTTAAAAGACATAATGCTCTTATAAAAACCATACTGGAGGGCAAGGTTAAGGGCAAGCGAGCAAGAGGTAGACAATGATACAAGTGGGAAGATAACATCAAGAGATGTATGAACATCAGCCTGACAGAATGTACAGTCAGGGCGAGAGACAAGACAGTGTTGGAGATCCATTGCAGCCAACCTTCATTGTGGAGACGGCACCTGATTGATTGATTGATTGAAGCTGTTGTAGATTGTGTTCAGTAGCCTGGTGACTTGTTATTTTCCACTTATGTCTAAAGCATTAGCCATTTGTATGGTTTGTGATTTCTTTTCAGGACCTGAGGCTTTTTTACTGTTAGGCATAAAAACATTTTCAATGGTCGTCAAGATGTTATGAAATTTACCATTTGTTTACAAGATTTACAATTCTTGTTTTGTTTGTTTCAGATTGACAACTTTGCTAGATGTGAATAGAGCCATCGAGTTCCTTGCTTATCTTGGATACAACTACCTTTTTGAGAATCAACTTTCTGCAATAAATGGTAATACTTTTTTGTGCAGTTGTAATTTAAATATGACAGCAATCTTAATTTGTATAGGTTCATACACTTTATATGTTATGTTACTTTCTGCAAATCATGGCAATACTTCGTTGACTTTTTGCAAATCATGGTAGTTAAAGGTTAATCCGTGCCTGGTTTTCAAGCTCTGAATATACACTTGTTGTGAAGGTCAGCATGGTTGAATGGGTAACAATGCGTGTTCTTAAACATCCGGTGTGCTGATGCAGAGGTTAGCGGTTCAACCCCTACACCGGACAGCTGGACTAAATTGTTGACCTGTCGTTCTTGACTTGGGGACGTAAATTACAAGTACCTGTGAAGTTGGAGTGGGTTCGCCTGTTGGCGAGGGGCACTTAACAGGGACAGCTAATCCACACGCAAAATTTAGTCCATCACTACTATAAATAGTATGTATGGACTACGCTTGAGTTAAAAGCGAGCGAGCTCGCACAAAAAAAACGTACACTTGCTGTTAAGAAATATGGCAAAGATGTATGACAAGCCTATGAAACAACACTAGCAAACAAGGTAATATGACATTTTTACCATACAAAAAAATTTAAAAAAATTTACTGAGGCAATTTCCTACTATATGTCTGTAGTGCAATAGCACCATCACATTTTGTAGGCCAAGATGAGGAAGAATAAATGGGCAATCTTTCACTCACTTTGACAAGTGACGAGCCCAGATGTCGAACCAGCTTCTGACAGTGCACATGACATTACCAGTGGTGTTCACTACCAACTTCGTTGGTAGGCCTGCCTATATTTTTAAGTATATGCAGATTTCCTGTGGGTCATTGACCATTTTTGCAATCATTAAAGAAGAAACTTGGGGCTTTTGAGCTCGAGTGTTACATTACAGTTCTGCAAATATTGTAGACTATAGACAGTCTACAATATCTGAGTATCCAAGGAAACTGGCTCATAAACGTCACGTCTGTGAAACAGAAATACATGAAGTAAAAGTGGCAGTGGCTTGGAAGGAACAGTGATGGACGGCGTGGTTCCAGGAAAGAGAAACAGGTCAACAACACAAAGATATACACAGGACATTGCAGACACCTAGGGAATGAAGGGGTCAGGCAGGTGAAATAGTGAGAAATCTTTTCGGTGGAATGAAGAAGGAGACATTTTGCAAAGGTCCTGTGATGTGATGTTGATGTGTGCATGCATTTGATGTGTCACTGTTTCTTTAACACTGCTGATATGTATACACAGGTGTGAATCAGATCCACACAATTTGAATCATCTTTCCATAAAATTGGCATAACAGTAAATTGAAGGTTTGCTGCATAAATATTGAAGTATTTTAAATAATTTAATGCTTGAATACCAGCAGAAAGTTAGTTGCATTTCCTTTACAGGGTGTAGCAGTCCACTCCAGCATGTTATTTGGCTCTTTGTGATTCCTGGGCAAATTTTATGTTCAGTAGTTTGCCATTACTTTCTGAATAGCTGGGACTCATACCATTGTATGAATATCAATACAAGACTGTCTGTTGCCAAATCGCCCGCAGATGTGTCTCGAACGTGGTATGCAGCTTTATGAATTGCATTTGTAACCCTTTTGCCACAGAGTCGGCACCAGCAGAAATGAGACCTTAGAATGCTGGGAGTATTTTTTCAAAATTAAACACTTGGTAGTCAGTAAAATATCCTTTTACATGCCTTAAAGTGCATTGGGCAGATGGTGCTAGACACATGTTTATAGACCAACGACACTCCAGGGATGATGTGACTACTGGCTACCTTTACTTCCCAAGTCATTTCCAGGTACCTGCTAAAGGCTGGGAACCCAGGTCAATTTAAAACATTCAAACCCTCATGTCTGAAAGTACTAAAGGATATTTATATTCTTACTGGATAGGCACCACTTTCCACAGCTATTTTTCTCTTAGTGATTATAGTGTAATTAGTAACAAATATTACTAATGACTTTTGGGTGAATTATTCTGTTCATGACCCATGCTGGAATAGACGCATAGCAAATGTTGATTGCTGAAGTAGTAGTAATTACTAACATTTTGTCTAAAATGTAACTTGCTGCTATTACAACACATTTATATTCCCACACTTCTACCGCAGAGGCAACATTTTTCACATGTTCATATTCAGGAAGTATAGTCTAGTAAATGCGAGCTGATGGTTTAGCTAATGTTATTTGTTTTGGATCTTTATAGTGACACGAGACAAGAAAATTGACTTAGAGAAACGTCAGACGGCCAGGAATGTTTTCAGATGTCATGTCCTAGGAGCCAAGTCTGTTGGAAAGGTGATTTATATTCAGAGTTACTGTGATTTAGTTTGCTATATGTTGATTTGGATTTATAGTTGTTACTGTGATTTAGTTTACTATGTGTTGATTTGAATTCATAGTTGTTACTGTGATTTAGTTTACTATGTGTTGATTTGAATTCATAGTTACTGTGATTTAGTTTATTATGTGTTGATTTGAATTCACAGTTACTGTGATTTAGTTTAATATGTGTTGATTTGGATTCACAGTTACTGTGATTTAGTTTACTATGTGTTGATTTGAATTCATAGTTACTGTGATTTAGTTTACTATGTGTTAATTTGAATTCACAGGTTCTGTGATTTAGTTTACAATGTGGCAACTCAATACTGAGAGCTAACTGCACGGACAGTGACCATGTGGTTGTCCTTCTAGAGTCCTTTGTCTTCTACCTTGGGGCTTAGTGGTGCATTGTCTTTATTTTATATTAATTATTACTTATGTGCTTTCCTGAATTGATTAAACAAGGCCAGTGAGACATCATATTTGAAGAACAAACCATGGAAGTGGCATTCTATATTACTACATCTAGGTGGTTTCCATGAATAAGCCACCTGCCTCATGCTCTAAAGATCAGCGTTTAATATTTGGACTTCATCATTCGGTTCATGATCTCACTTTTTTAAGAGCCCTGGAGGTCGTCACTGGAGCTACAGAATTTGTGCTGTGTGCACTGCTTTCGGCAGACCATTCTGCTAAAAAGATAGAGCCATATAGGATAAACTGGCGTTGCAACAGTCCAACCTCTTGCCTATCATTAATGGTCTTTTTGGGGTCTGCATTACCAACTTTTTCTTATCTGTTGCCAATGCATCTTATTCTTAGACATGCTTTGGAAGTGTGCTTGAGTTTGTACACATATAATGTCATATAAATCTTACTAGACCTATCAATTAATGTATGTTCTCTTTGTTTGGGGAGAAGGGGGGGAGGTGCATATTGACTTAAGGTATGGCAACTACCGTAAACTCCAGAACACCAGGGGTACAATTATGATGTGCATTTTTACAAAATGATGGATGTGAGAATATTATACCTACCCTTGATCCTTAGGTACTGGATTAACACCCAGCGTTAAGCAATAACAAATTACTGAACATAAAAATTGCCCAGGAGTCACAAACAGCCAACAAATGCTGGAGCTGACCATTACGTCCTGTAAAGGAAATGCAACAAACTTTAAGGGTTAAAAACTAGAAGACCCCTGTGCATGTCATAAATTCCAGTTAGACATAAAGTTTAGGCCACCTGTATTTTCTTCTACCCTTTATTTCTCAATGGGGCATAGATCCTCAACCTACTTGTGACAAGCGGTCCTATCCCTTGCTGTCCCTTTCAGCTCCCTCCATGTTCTCCCTACAGTTTTCTTTTGATATTATCTTTGGACATGTTCTTGATTGGGGGAATTGTGCAGCTAACGTCTACAGGACGAGGTGGCCAACCCCAAGCTCTACACTTCTTAGTCGCCTCATATGGCAAGCATGAAAGGTTACAATGTTACTGCTCTTGGCTTCCCCTACAGGGCGCAGTAACGCACTGAGTAGACCGGTTCCCAGCATAAATGGAAAACCCACAACCCACACAGAGCAGAATATTTGCAAAATATTTAGAGAGAAGACGGATACCACCAAATAGATCTCTTGCCTTGTGAAACACCATGCTGGTTCAGCTTACACTGAGTGTTGATGCTTCTATCATTGTAGCCCTGTTATTCTTGATTGGGTTAGGGGTTTGTTTGATTTTTATTTCATTTCTTAAATATTTTTACTGTTTATACCACTTGTTAATGATTACCATAGTTATTGAGTTATGATGTTATGAGATTTATTGTTCCCTGTGGTTTCAAACCTTGCAGATTCATAGATTTGCCTTTTTCTTTCATGCTTATTTCAGTACTGATATTATTGACAGTCATTTTTGTGATCCAAATATTGTGTGTCTAATTCTCTTGTTCAGTTGTTTTGACTGTCTCTGTGTTGTCTCATTATCACGACTACTTTTGTATTGTACAATTATTGTGACTGTCTCTGTGTTGTCCAGTTATTGTTTTCTGTAACTAAATTTGTTTGTTAACTCATTTGTATCTAACACTCTCCTTCACAGACTGCCTTCCTGCAAGGTCTACTCCACAGAAACTTGCGCTATGTCGCCACGCTAAATCGTCAAAATCTGTCAAATTTTAGCATTAATACCGTCCAGGTTTATGGTCAAGATAAATATCTTATGGTAAGTAAAGATGTCTTTAAGTACATTTATTTTCAAAACTTGAAGTGTTAGGGTGAAAAACTCGGCACTTCCTGCAAGACAGGCCAGATTTTGTCATAAAGAGAATGAACATCTGGCTCACAGAAGCAGCTCTAAAGGACAGATTGACCACAGGCACACAGCCCTGTTCATGACCAGTGCTTCCATACACTCATAGCAACAGATTGTCAAATAAGAGATTGAAAAGCCAACATAGCTAGCCATGCAGTAATGTAATAATTTGGGATAATCAGCCATATGGAAGATAATCAGCCATATGGAATAAATCAATCAATCATGTGCCATGCCGGAAAGCGTGCGCGGTCATGACTCGTCATTTCACTTGATCACCAGCGTCGTGGATCAGCTCAGTGCTCCTGTCTCGTATGGAATAGAATAGTGTTTTACAACAATAATGTAATTAATATCTGTTATTCTAGATATTTAACAATGGGACAGTCTTTCTTTGGAATGTTGCTGGACAAACAAAGGAAACACAAGTAGCAGCAACATTTCAACCAGTCTTTTTCAACTAGGAACAAGAGGAAAACAAAAAATGCTTAGCTGCAAACAGAAATTTCACAATCCACAAACAGTAATTTTAACATCAACTCAAAATAACAATTTTTATTTTTAATTGATATTCAGATTACTTTTAGTGGATTTTTATATTTTTGTTTACGGCTGAGTACTTGTTTGCCTTGTTTTCTTTGCTGAAAAAAGATATTGGTAAAAATGTTCACTGTTATTGTACATGTATTTCGTTTGTAAAATATCTTAGTCATACTTTGTGTTTGCTTGTTTTCGGTGTTGACTCAAAGACAATCACTCCTACTGTCAGTATACCTTACCGAAAGGCAAAACAGGCATAGAGAACAGAATTATTATTGATGTCCACATGTGAATGTATTTCATGTTTCCTTTATGTGAGACGTGTATTTCTGTCGACAGTTGCATGAGATTGATATGATGATGTGTGAGATGCTGACTCCTACAGAGCTAGACTGTGACGTAGCCTGCTTGATGTATGACGTCACAAACCCACACAGTTTTGAATTTTGTGCCAGGATGTATTTGGTAAGTGCTAGGTGACTTGTCTGTGTGTACAAGGTATTCAGTTTAAGGGAGCCTGATAACAAGTAGTCATAGTTAGAGAAATTCATTACTGAAAGAATAATATTCTTCTTCACAAACCCTTTTGGCCTCTTTTTTGTTGTTGTTGAGGGCGTTTGGAAGGAAGAGTCAAATATGTCTTTACACTTCAGTTATCAGTTGAGGTATCTTCATTGCACTCCGGACAGGTCCATAGATGCTCAGATCTTCCCCCCAGCATATGCATCAGCGTCCGGTGGCTAATAGTGCCAGTTCTGTGTTGGTTGACGAGGCACCTTGTTTTCCCAATGTACTTCTCTCATTTGGCCGTGCCGATTCTTACTCCCAAGTCTTTCATCCTGGACAGCGATGTGGATTCACTGATGTCAAAGTCCTCTGTTCTCGCCATATCTTTAAGGGCGTTAATAACATCGGCACGATCCATGGGCTGGCTATCTACAGGGGGTGCAAAGCCAGCCAGTTTATCAGCTCGTTCATTTCCCTCGACTCCCGCATGTCCCGCGACGAAGATGAAGGTGACTTTATGGACAACAGACTTCTGCAGCGACTCAGTCCACTGTCTGCGTACAGCTCCAGCTTCGATCTTCTGAATCATGCTCATTGAGTCACTTAGTACACACACGTTGGTATAATGCTGTGATTCTAGCCACATGAAAGCCTGTGTAACTGCTATCACCTCCATCGTCATGCTGGTCTTTACACTTCAACTGCTGTAAAATTTTGTTAGCACCAGATTGTATCTCAGAGCTGACATATCTGCCCAGAATGCTTTACGAACAAGAAACAGAATATGTTTTTGTTGTGGTTATTTTGGTTCAGATTTGGCTCTAAAGATATTGCATCCACAGAATTTAAACACACAAGCCACAACCGATATGTTGCACGATTTATTGCCTGGAATATTTTGCTATATCTCAGGTTTATACTGCAGAGTTACATATGAAGTGAATAAATGAATTATACTTGAGCTGAAGTACTTCAGACACCTAGTCACTGATGTTGTTCAGAAGTGAAGCATCAGTTATTCCCTCAGTCATGTTGATGCCCCACATTCAAACAATATCGGTGACGTTTTTAAGTATTTCAGCCAGAGTATTATTCATTTTTTTAAAAGTCGAGAGGAACGACTTAATTGCCCTGGGTTTTATCCCTTAAGGCTTGGTCTCTTTCCACAGGGTAGCCTGTGCACAAAGCACAAACTAGCTCCAGCGACGACCCCCAGGAGTCTCCGAGAAAAATGCGCTTGTGAACCGAAAGACATAGCCCAGAATCGAACCCACAACCTTCAGAGCGCATGGCAGACGGCTTGACCACTGCGCTAATTCATTTATTCACTTTATATGATTTATAACTCTGCAGTATGCAGCTGATGACATGCAGCAAAATATGCCAGGCAGTTAATCATGCAACATATTGTTTATGACGTCTGTGATTACACATCAACAGAATGTCATGAACTCACTTTGTCACCCACATAAAAAAATGCTCTCCCACAGAAACACTTCATAGATTGCAAGATTCCCACACTCATAGTTGCATCGAAAGCAGAGTACCCGGAGGTGAGGCAAGACTATGAGTTCACCCCTACTCAATTCTGCAGCAGATTCAAACTTCCACCGCCTCAGCATTTCACCTGTATTGATAAAGTCAACCATGACATCTATGTTAAACTGGCCACCATGGCTGCCTACCCGTAAGTATTTTGATTTTCAGTAGGTAATCTTCCTTGTTCACATCCTTCTTTTTCTTTAGTTTTAGATGTTTGTTGTTCAGAATTCAATTTTGCTTTGTGCCATCAATATTGATGTCTTGGTAACAAATTGCATTGAACATATAAATGTAAATAATTTTTCTAGATATGAAACTAAGGCTGTTAGGAGTTAACTAGAAAAAAAAATAACCATTGTAAATATGTTACCCAAAAAGAGGCATAAACAGATATTTTATTGTTTTGCTGTTTATTGTTACTAAACAGATAGTTTCTAGTTTGGTATTATTATCCGAACAAACTGCAGGCAGAAAGAATAATAGAAGTTGTTGGCAAATTCTGATGGCCAATTTTTCTGTAACAAGTTTCAGACAAATATTGGAGATTAATCATCAGCTAGAACCACCAGTGTGAGAGATGAGAGAACCACTGCTGTGAATCCTTAAAATGCTGGAGAATAGATTGAGACATATATGCACCCAGATACACATGCACTGCCAGCTTTTCTTCCTCTCTCCTTCCCTTCTCTCTTTCTCTGCTCTATGACACATGCACTCCTCTCTCCTTCCCCTCTCTCTTTCTCTTTGCTTTCTCACGCATGCACTCCCAGTTTTTCCTCATCTCTCCTTCCCCTCTTTCTTTCTCTTCACTCTCACACATGCACACACATAGGAAGAAGGGATATCTATTCATGCTCAGTCTCTTAGTCTTAATTCAATTGAACCTAGGGGCTATTTTTAAACTAATTTTTATTGGACGCAAATGTTAACGCAATTTAACGTTAAATTATAACACAGGCTTAATGAGTTTTCAAAATTATTTAACAAATAATTTGCAATGTAGAAAACACAGAAACATTGCACACAGTCTGACCACATGGTAGCTTGAGACATATTGGAAAACAAAGCTAGTTCCAGACACTATCTAAAACATGTACAGTGTAAAATACACATGATGCAGCTTTATGATTCGTGAACTTTTTTAACAATAAACAAATTATTATTGGTAAATGTACCATATTTTTACTTGTGCGTTACATTTAAACCTGTTTTATTGAGGGTTTACAGTATTTAATGTATCAGGAAAGTTAAGTTAGAAAGTTAAATAATTTTTGCTCAGACCAATTTCCAGTTTCATATGCCCTTTAATGGTTGCTTCCTTCGCTTCAGGTGTGGCAAACGTATCCTTATAACCAAACCCAGCATATTTTTATAATCAAAATATTGCCACTGTCAGTTTTTACAACTATACCTCTGTAAAGTAGGTAATAGACTAGAAATAATATCTACATATACTTTTGAGTACCTGGAGACTATTTACCATTTTTTCACAACTGAAGAATTAGTACTATTATTTTTGCATGTGATGTGTGTATGTTTGTGTATTTAATGTTACGTAAAGTGTTAACTTCAAGCAGTGTTCCACTGAATGTATTGTTGACATTGTGAATTCTAAAGTCATGTTAAGTTTTTGGGTGTTTGTGTCTATGGTTTATTGAATAACGCTTAAATGTGTACACACTTTCAAATATTAGTCGGTAGTAGATGCTAGAAGAGCGGTTGGGGAGTCTACGCCAGTTATCTTGTTTTTCTGCTTATCATTAATGATAGTAACTTTCCTTACATGACCATATCTTGCGTTGATGAACTCAACTAATTAGCAACATTAGTTTTAAAAAGTTAGTTGCATATCCTTTACTGGGCGCCACAGTCAACACCAGCATTTTTTGCTGTTGTGATCTCTTGGCAAGTTTACGTTCAGTAGTTTGCCATTACTTTCTAAACAACCGGCACCCATACCATCTTGTAAAAAAACCAATGTAAGGCAGTCTGCTGCCACATTGCAGCCGTGTTTTGAATGTGGGTATGTGGGATTACAAACTGCGTTAGTAACCCCTTCGCAACAGAGCTGGCAAATAGCAATGTAGTTTAAGGTAACTCTTCATCCTTGGCCTTACCCTGTAACTCTTAGTATACTATGTACAACATTGGTATTAAAAAAAGGGGATTGAGTGCTGCCGAGCTGATACTTCTTCTTCTTCTTCAGCATTCCGAGCCATTGAGGTTCTTTGCTGCAGATACAATCCGTCTCCATTCGTCTCTCTGGTGGACCTTCTCTTGTCAGTCGTTGATTCCAAGTGCTTGTAGGTCTGTACATGTATTATCTCTCCACCGCCTTCTTGGTCTACCTCGGGGTCTACGGTCATTTATTTCCTGAGTGTAAGCGAGTTTTGTTTCCCTATTACCTTCCATTCTTTCTATATGCCCCAGCCATTGTAGTCTATTAGCCTTCATGATACCAGTGATTAGTGGGGACTTATACAGATCATAAATGTCTTTGTTACTTCTTCTTTTCCACTCCACTTTGTGTATCCCTAATGGGTCCAAAGATGCGTCTTAAAACTTTGTTCTCAAAGGTTTGTAGCAAGGCTTCGTCTCCTTTTGTTGTACTCCAGGTTTCAGAGCCATACAGCTCAACTGGTCTGATCAATGTTTTCTTCTTCTTCTTCTTTCGTTCGCCTGAAATATGTTTATAACTGCAATGTTGTCTCTTGTATGAATCTAACAGTCTTTTTTAGTTCATTCAGCGGTCCATAGAGTTTATCTTCCACTGTTGTCTCTCTAGGCCAGAAGGTTCGCCTGGATATGTTTTGTATATTGTGATCTTGGTGTTACGAGATAGCGCCTTTGATTTTAGTAGATTTTGTAGTGCATAGTATATCTTATTTCCAGAATTGATTCTAGTTTGTATTTCTTCTCTTATGATGTTGGAGCTGATACTGGAATCCAAATATACACAAAATACAATTATGAAGCTCGATTAAAGGAAAACCACACATATACAAGTGAACATTTCGTCCAAAGTCTGTGGTTGTTCTTGTTCGTTGCTAAAGACTGGTCAAAGTGTTTGTATTAGTGTGTTTTGTTTCCTTTCATCAAGCTTTCTAGTCATTTTGTGTTTATCTGAATCCCATGCACAACATTAGGTGGCACTAAATTCAACCCAGAAGTATCTGAACCCCTGTCCATTATATGATGGCATCACAGGTTATTCCATTGAGAAATTGGTATCAAGATATTGTTTTTTGTAATGATGCCGCTGCTCCATAATTCTAGTTCTGCCTGTAAAATTATTCTTGGTAAAATTCACCCATGGTTTCCTCTTGCCTTGCACATCCCAGTCAGAAATATGAATATTCTATTGGGGCAGGCATTTTAAGAAATGGGCACTAGCCTATTCCCCCATATGTTAACGGGGCCCTTAAGGCAAGTAAAGAAAGATAAACACTATGACCGAACATGCCTGTTGTAAGAGGCTGCTACTATGGAGGTAGGTTTGGGGCTGGCTGCTGCTGGCCGTAGAAAATGTTTACTGCAGACTGTCCGGCCATGAACATGTGTAAAGATATGAGAGAATTAGAGTCCTAGAGGAATAATAATACAGGGAGGGCATGCAGGGGATTGCTTGATGTGGCTGATAGACCATGCTCCAGTGACGGTTGAAGGGCTGAAGAGAAAGAAATAGCCTACTACACTCTTTATGAGCAAGTCCTACAAGAACCAAATGAAAATGGTCAATTGATTACAGAAATTAGATGTGGGCAATCACAATTTACTGAGCATGTTATGAAGAAGAATAAATCATAAAACTTGGTCAATTCTGGCAAAATTGATGGGAAAGGAGCGAGGGGAAGGCAGTGATATAAATACCAGGACGGCTTGGTCACGGGGCATAATCAGAACAAGAACACAGACCTGATCCAAGAGTGTGTGGGGTGGCGGATCAGGGATCTATTTTTTATTCCCCACCCTCATCCTTAAGGCTAGACATGCAGTCCGGTATGCCTTCATTTATAAGCTGATTTATCTGGGTTTCCAGAACCTCATATCTGTGTACCATGCTATGTGAAATGTGTTTATGTTCTAGTGAACAGTTGTCAACGATTGTGGTGTCTTAGATTTATTTTACAACAAATGTTGGCCATACGGGTGCTATAAACAGTTGTGAATGTGGAGAGTATTAGGTTTTCCAACTGTAAGGCACAAGGTTTGTTTAAAACAATACATGGTCTCAGTTTTTTTACAGTTGCTTATTTCCTTTTCCCCTTGCAATATAAGAACAATATGGCCTTTGTCTTGATCTTTCCCCCGCCCATCAACCCCCAGCATCTCAGCAGTGATGCAATATCGTGTGTTTGTGTGTTAATTGTTCATTTCAGCAACCTCAAGCGTCTGGTACACATGCTGCTCGTACATCAGCGCCCGCTCTGGCTGGAAGAGAGGATAAGGTTCCATTACTCTTGTTTTCCTGTTGTTCAGTCTTGCTATATTTGTGTGAACTCAGTGTTTATGCCCCTTCCTAGCCAGCTTCACCGATTTTGTTTGCTTATTGTCAGCTGCACTAAAAAAAAACTGAGGAAGACCATGTTAACACTCATTGTAGATCAGAAGAATATTTGTTAAAGCATTGATGATTTATGACAATGTTAATTTATTCAGGGTTTTAGAGTTGTCCTTTTCAAAAATAGCATAATGTTTAAGGTTAAGGGTCAGCATTTTTAAAGTTATATTTGGCAATGCATGTTGTTATATATTAATTATTTTAAAATTTATAATCAGGAAAGAAGAACATAAACAAGTAGTTTTGTAATAATTGCCTGTCACAAATACTGGCCTCTTACCACAAGCTTGGAAAAGTGATTTTATTAATAAACTGTTCTTTAAGAGTTAAACATTGATGCTTTCCAAATGTGAGAGAATAGCGCTTTTTGTCTGTGGGTACTTGTTAAAAGGAATAAAATGTATAAAGAAAGAAATGTTGCGTTTGTAGGAATCATTTTATAATTTTAGTTACAGATGGTAAGTTTGAATGGTCTCTTAAGTTATCATATAATTTTTGCTGTAGAAAGTAAAATTCTTTTAATTTTCAAATAGTGACTACTACAGGAAATAGATTTCAATTTAATCTAATTGTGTTTCCTTTAGTTGCACAAAAGGTTTGATTTGATTACAGAGTTTGCATGGTTGCACATTCCTGGGTGTTGGTTGCCAGTGCTAGGTTGTAGAACTATAGTAAAAGAAGGCTGACGTTAGAGATACCATAACAGTAGTGGGTATATTTGATTTATTTACAGAACATATGTTATTGCAGTCTTGGCAAACCTTGTGATTTAGGTGGTTAGTATCTCGGCAGATATACTGGAGTGTCATGCACATGGCTGCACCATCATCTTATATATTTTTATCATGCAGTATCACATTCCTCACATATTTTTATCATGAAGTACTACATACTTTTATCACACAGTACCACATTCCTCACATATTTTTCACACAATACTACGTTCCATTCTAAACTCGACACCTAACTTGCATTTACATTAGTTACAGTGCCATTATTAAAAAGTGTGCAATTTATTCTTGTCTTTATTTCATGTTCATTGTCCCCACTGCCTCTCAATATGTCTTTGATGGCAGTCAGCTCTTTCATGTCTCCTGAATAGCCTGGACAGTAAAGTCACTTCATTCTTGAACATTCTGTCTGTATTTTCTGTTTGTGCCATAGCCAATTCATTTCAATAATGTTTTGCTTTATTATTATGTATAATATGGCTGCTTTCTGGTTAGTGCAAGATCTGTTTGATCTAAAGCCTGCCTCCGTATAAAGTCATTTGTATGTGCCATCTTTTGATCTCCGCAGAGTAATCCTGCATAATATTTTCCCAGAAACTGAAAATAACAATATTCGTATCTAATTTTCGCACTCCTGCTGATTCCCATTTTTGGGTACCTCCACTAGATATCCTCTTCTCCAGAAGATTTGTACATTTCTTTTAATAGACATTGTGATATATAAAGGGAAATGTTTGTAGTTCTTTAGTGTTCTGTGTGATGTTGTTCTTTAATTAGATGGGATGTTTTTGTAAAGGTAAATGATTATTGTTTTTTTTTTTTAAACATAAGCAGGTAAGTTCTTTAAAAGAAAAAGATGCTTAAGTTCTTTTTAAATATACAAGGTGTTTTTAAGGAGAAATAATGATTGCAATACTTTAAGTATAAATGGTGTTTTATAAATGGAAATGATTGTAGTTCTTTAAATACTTTAAATAGACGTGTTTTATAAAGGTAAATAATGACTGTAATTTTTTAAATAGACATTGTGTATAAGCATAGTGGCGAAAGGGTTATGGACACAATTCGCAAACCTGCATACCGCATTCAAAACACAGCTGCAGCGATTTGGAAGCAGACCATCTTGTTGCAGAGTGTCAGTCGTTCAGAAAGCAGTGGCAAACTACTGAAGGCAAACTTGTCAAAAAATCACAAACAGCCAGAAAATGCTGGGATTGACTGCGAAGACCTGTAAAGGATATGCGACCTGTAAAGGATATGCGACTAACTTTTAAAACAATGGAAATAAAGATTGTAGTTATTTAAATAATGGGAATGATATTTAAACTTCTGTAAATAAGCAGCACGTAATGTAAAATTCTGTTTGTCGTCCTTTAAATTTATAATAATATTATTTCGGTAGCAAGTATCAGTAGTTAATATAAATTTACTTGAAAGGAACTTCTTTTAGATGTGGGCTTTCTGTCTGTCTGGTTCTCTAAAGCTGTATTGTGTATAAGCATGTGTTGTGTACATTTATGGAACTCACACTGCTGAACTTGTTGCATATCAGGATGTTTGCATGCATGTAGAAAGATCAGTTTTGTGTTTTAATGCTTTACCAGAATTAACATCTCTTTGTGGTTAACACCTCTGTACAGTTAACACCACACCTCTTTATGGTTAACTGCAATAAGTTATCATAATTGACTCTTTCTGCAATACAGTTTGGTATCTGCATCTAACCAGACATATCTTTAGCTTTTTTTTTAATGAATATCATCTTTTGGAGCCTCATTATATGAAGGGCATACATTGTTGCCAATCTTATCATCGACAGTTTAAGGTAACCCTGTGACAGGCATTGCCATAATAGTGTGAAGTATTAGACCTTCACATGTTCATGGTCACACTAGCATAAGGTCGAGTGAATAGCTTTCTTCATTGCCACACTCCCAGAAATGTTTGACTATTCTCTAGTAGAGTTGGAAGTTAAGTTCATGAACCACTACGCTACTTTGACTTCCTGTGTTTCGTACACACTGCCATGGGAAGTGCAGTGGCTAACATGTTTGACCTTCGGCCAGGTCAGAATTCCAGATGTTTAAAATACGTGATGAAGAATATGCTTATTAGCTCACAAGTGAGGGAAATACTATAAATGCTAGCAACATCCAAAAGTGAATTAGTGCTGCAATATTTGCCCCTATTGACTGGCATGTGGTTTTACAGAAGAATGCTGAAAATACTGTGGGCAGCCAAATGTTTTGAAAGAGACTAAAATACAAAGAAAACTTATCACAAACATCAGAAAGAGGCAGTCATCATTTTATGGCCACATAAGAAGAGAAAAGGTCACATGCTGTAACCACTGGAAAGACTTATGGAAAGATGGCTGATGTAACACTTTATCACCAGTATGCCTAAAGAAGAAATTAGATTTTTATTGTACCCACTTCTGCTTTTTCCATCTTCTTTCTTCCTCTTCCTTTTCCCCCTGCCTCATTCCCTGTTGTAGTAATGTCTGTACAAGAATTCTGTTTTTTGTTTTGGGGTTAGTATTGAGGTATGTTGTTGTGTTTGAAGGCACATTGAAACTCTGCTATAACTTTACCTGGATGTTTGTCACAGTAGGCCAGGCCAATGTTCAGTCCACAGTTGATGAAGCACATGGCTGTACATGATTTCATTGTTTTTAAATGGAATACTGTAATGTGTGAACAGATATTTGGTTACAAGTTGAGCATTATAGACTATTATTTTCTGAGTTTGAGGTGGCCTCTTCCTCACTCCAGCTAAGAACAATGTCAATAGCCATCTTCCCATACATGTAAGCTGTCTTGTTTATTTAACTGTTTGTGATTTACCTGTCTGGATGATCTTTCTGTTGATAGATTTGATAAAATGTACATGAAGAGGACTCCAAGATTTCCCGTTTTTCTAATAATTCACTAATCCATTTTTGGATGTCGCTAGCATTTATTGTATTTCCCTCACTTGTGAGCTAATAAGCATATTCTTCATGTGTATTATTAAAAATTATCTTCACAACGTATAATATTAAATTTATCTCCACTATATGTAACATCAAATATTACCTTCATATATATTATAAAGTTTATCTTCACCATACGTAATATTATATGTTATTTTTACATATATTATTACATCTCATTGTAACCATTTTTACTGGTAAAGTTTAACTTTTCTATATGAGCTATTTAAAGTATTCTTTATTATTTATGCTAGTAATAGGATCTTTACTGTGTGTTTAACTGTTACTTCTTAGCTGGCGCTAAAATAATAACATGTGTTAACTTTTTTTTTTGCATTGCTTTGTGGCTGAACTTGACAGATCTTCTAATGTGCAACAGTTTGCAGTGGTTCAGAAATAAATTGGAATATAAATTGTTTAGGGAGTGACTTGGGCTGAGTGTTAATCCCCCACCCCCAAAATTGACATTTAATCATCTTTATTTTCGTATAATTGGGTGTATGAGATCCTGTTTGTTAATTCATAATGGAACAAATAACAGGTTGAATGTATAAGTACATTGTGATGAACTTCCTGCCATCTACATAAGGTTGGTGCTGCGGCACAATTCTAGTTCAAGGAGACATGTGTGATTGGTTGTGTGTGTTTTTCTTTTCATTTTCTAATGCCTACTCATGACTACCAGGTGGTTAGGCAAGTGTGCTAGCCACTACACCACCACAGCTCATCATCCATCGGGTGCCATTTGGTCACAGAAAATATGGGCCAGGCACCATGTCACCAGTATACCCTGATGGCAAGTAAACATGATCCTGTGCCAGATACCTGAGATGTCATGGTACAGATTGTGACATTTGTTGCCACTAGCATGCATGGCCATGTTAATTTATTTACAGAGACATGGGTTTTCATAGTTTTAATAATTCTTCATTTATTAATTTACATTTTTCCATCAATTTCTCTATAATTTTCTTAAGTTATTAGCTATTGTGATGTGTGACTGTTGCACGTTTATTTTTGGTATTGTCTCTGTGGATACCTTTTCAAAGGGAAAGTAATTAACTTTATGTTTATTTGTTAATAGAAGGATGTGGATTTGGCATTATTGTTTGTTTACGGTCAGTTTCTAAAACTATCTAACTGGATAAGGTCTGTTTAAAAAATTACTGGACCTTTAAAACAGTTAGTTGCATGTCCTGTCACATGACGTCACAGTCAACTCCTGCATTTTATGGCTGTGTGTGATTTATAAGGCAAGATTACATTCAGTAGTTTGCCATTGCTTTTGGAATGACCTATGCTCATACTATTGTTCAAAATCAACACAAGGAGGTCACCTGCAGCTGATTTCAAATGCAGTATGCAAGAATGCAGATCACATTCGCTAGCCCGTAATTACAGACACTCACTAAAGGAATTAGGGCTGGGAATAATACTGACTCACCTGGAGGTCTGAAACCCTTCTGAAACCCTACACCCCTGCAAGTTACTCTCCTTGGGACTGTACGCACTTCTCCTGGTGGTCCTGCCATTGTCGGAAGCATTTCAGGAAGTCTTTGGGATAGGAGCACAACATGGCTGTTGCATTCCACATCTATTTTTTCATGGTTCAAATCAGGTCTTTTTCATTATCATTGCATTATCAGCTTGACGTATGGCCAAAAATCACCATGTTGGGACAGTAAGGGCCCTGACGATCCAGAGGAACGTGTTTTGGTCAAGAAATTCTTAATTACATCCCAAGAATGCTGATGAACTAGCCTGCAGATAACAGGAACTTCACAGTTCCATCTTGACATTGCAGCCACCCATTCTTCACATCTGATACAGATTTACTTGGCCAAAATAACATTCTTCTGTCCCAACACGTTCCCTTGCAATTTTTTACTTTGCCCCAACCTGAAAATGTCACTGAAAAGGACCCGCTTGAGTCATGAGAAGTGCTAACACCTGGCTGTCTTGACAGATGATAGTTTTTTTTTAAATTCTGAATTGTAGAGACCATGTGTTGCCCAAGCAGCATGATCCCTCTCTCGGCCTGCCTAGTTTACTCCAGAGGAAAAGTATCACCAGTACATCTGGAAGAAGACAAGCTGTAACTGTCTGCCTGTCAGAGCTTCAATTCTAGACCAGCTGCCGACAAGGCTTAGAGCCTAGTCTGCCCTGCCGTGACATTTAGTCTTTAGGTTGCACCAGGATAAGGCTTGTACCCTCCCAGTTGTGCTCCTCTGCTCGAAACCACTAGCACAATGTAGGGTGTCGGCTTTAGTGAGTACTGCTCAACATTTGGCACTAAAAGAAAGCGAGTAGTACCACCTACTGTCATACGGTAGCTCAGGCATATCTGACTAAGACCTGACTAACATAGTCAGGTCACGAGAAAACATTATGGGGAAAAAACAGCCAGGCTGTACTTCATTCCCAAAATGGTATTCCTGAAATCTTCCAACATTGTCGGGTCTGAAGTGTGTACAGTCCCAAGGTAAGCACTTTGAAGGCAATTAGGCTTTCAGACTTCCGTATGTGTAATTTATTTACCTGGCCAAAGGTCTGATACTTTTTGAACAAACCTCACACTTTTAAGTAATGGGTAATTGACAGTGCATGTTAATCAATTCACTTTTATCATTCTGCCATCTGTGTGTTAACTACATCAGAGTGTTAGTCATTCCTATAATGAATAATTTAATTGTTGCACAGGAATACTTCCCTCCTGATTATTCTTCCCCAGCATGTGTCCATTTGTTTTATTAACACTGTTTTCGTGTAACTGGATTTGCTTTATCTGTTCTCTCTAACTGCATGAAGCCTCAATTATAGCTGTGCGTAAATGATCAATTTTCTGTGAAATTATATATTTATCTATTTGCTATTACGTGATGTAATTTGTATGTACATTGTATACATAATTCTGTGATATGTATACTGACAACAAGGTTTATACACACAAAGTTAATGAACGTAAAAATTAAAAGCTTTTACTTTTACAAAAAAAGCTATGACTGTTTCATTTTATATATGTATAGGAACAATTCCATACAAGCCAGCCATAATTATTTCCTGCAAACTTACTGAAGGATGAACATCTCAGAGAGTCTATGTATACATTGCACCTGTCAAAAATCCCTCAGCAGTTTGAAATAAAAAAGACCAGGCCGAATAGTTCTCTGCCCAGACAAATTTTCCAAATGAGTAAAGCTTCCCATAATGAAATGTATAGCAATGCATGATTGTGCTATACACACATTTGGATCTTTGCTGAAGCTGAGTGGTTTGTGCACTTTGCTGAGATTCTTCTTGTTTGGTATATAAAAATGACCAGCTCTTGTGGAGAGAACCGTGTGCAGTGAAAGTGATCCTTTGCAAACATGCTGAAGAATCAGAATTTGTTAGATGTGATCAATATATGTAGGGCAGTAGTTTGTTGTATCATTGGTTGAATCAAGACTTCAGTCTGTAAAGCAGGTTAGGTTATGTAGTAAACATAGTCACATGGTATAGACTGCCACTGGGGTGTGAAGTGTTAGGTCTTCACATATTCTAGGCAAGGTCTTAATTAGGTCGTGCTGGCAGCTCCCTTCCTCGCCACCTGCCCTTCCCAAACAATCCTCAGAAAATTCTGGAACTAGTCTGTTACCCATTTGATGAGGCTGGGTTGACCCCAGAACCACACTGGTCAGAATTTAAAAAAAAAAAGACAAGCCACTGTTGGGGATTGAACCCTGGCCAGTGTCTTGACAGACACGTACACTAAACGCTATTCCAGCTGTGCTATTTTTGAGATTATACTTTATATTTATTTATATTATACATTTAATTGTTGATGTATGTTTGACCATTGCCCTTTTATTTCCAACAGGCACATGAAAGGCCTCTTTCAGTCAAGCTCTCACACATACATACACGTTGGCATCGGACTCGCCATTGCTGCAGTGCTGGGGTTTGCCGTGTACAAGATCTCCACAACAACATCTTCCTCTGCAGTGCGCAGATGAGAGGCCGACCTGGCATATCTTATATTCTTCACAGAACTTGATGCAAAGTTTAACACTCTTACTGACACCTGTATTCACCCAGTGAACAAAATATTGACCGCAGAGATATATACATTGATAGGTTTGTGTTTATTTAGGCGAGGGAGTGTGGTGGTGATTTGCCTTGTTTCTGGTTCAATTCTGGATTACACAATCTAAGATTCTCTGTTGCCAGTACAGATATTTTTCCCCCTTGGGTTTGGGTACTGGCTTGTTTGTACAGTTATAGTTTATTCATACATCTAGAGCTTGTTCATACAGCTAGAGCTTGTTCATACAGCTGGAGTTTGTTCAAGTCTACAGATAGAATTATTCTACAGCTAGAATTTGTTCAAGTCTACAGCTAGAGCTAGATTTGTTTATTTCTACAGCTAGAGTTTGTTCATGTCTACAGCTAGAGTTTGTTCATGTCTACAGCTAGAGCTAGGTTTATTTATTTATACAGCTAGAGTTTGTTCATGTCTACAGCTAGAGCTTGTTCATACAGCTGGAGTTTGTTCATGTCTACAGCTAGAGTTTGTTCATGTCTACAGCTAGAGCTTGTTCATACAGCTGGAGTTTGTTCATACAGCTGGAGTTTGTTCAAGTCTACAGATAGAATTATTCTACAGCTAGAATTTGTTCAAGTCTACAGCTAGAGCTAGGTTTATTTATTTCTACAGCTAGAGTTTGTTCATGTCTACAGCTAGAGCTAGGTTTGTTTATTTCTACAGCTAGAGTTTGTTCATATCTACAGCTAGAGCTAGGTTTGTTTATTTCTACAGCTAGAATTTGTTCATGTCTACAGCTAGAGCTAGATTTCTTTCTTTCTACAGCTAGAGTTTGTTCATGTCTACAGCTAGGGCTTGGGTTTATTTATTTCTACAGCTAGAGTTTGTTCATATCTACAGCTAGAGCTAGGTTTGTTTATTTCTACAGCTAGAGTTTGTTCATGTCTACAGCTAGAGCTAGGTTTATTTATACTGCTTAGGTTCATGCCTACAACCAGGGCTAGGGTTTGTTTATTTCTATAGCTAGAATTCACTTTCACAACTAGTGATAGCTGTATAGATGAATTACATTAAATATACCACTATCACAGTTATTTTGGCAGCTAGAGTTATAAATCTCAAGTTCAAATGATCTCTCCAGCTATAGTTTCTTTATATATAGATTACAAGTTTCATCTTCTTCATTGTTCGGGACATTGGTCATGCTATATCTGCAGTTCTGTTGCCAGGTTTAAGTCATTGTCTTGTCCAGGTCCTGACCAGAGCATCAACTTATGCTTCAGGTCCGCACCACACCCACCGGCCAGAGCTCGCTGAGTTTACCAGTCCTGAAGCAGAGTTCTGAGCTCCAGCTTCACACGGACATTCATCTTTGTGGGTTGCTGTAAGACATTGTACACGTTTCAAATACTAGCTGAAGTGAATCTGAGTCAACCTTTGTGGATATTAGTGTAACAGTTTCAGTACTCACAATACCACTGTACATACCAGATAATCCTGTCTTCTAGGTTGTGATCTTAGCCTTATCATTTCAAAGGGCGTCCCATTAGCCAGGGGTTTTTGGATGTGGCCAGTTGTAACTTTTTACATGGGATCTTCGCTTTCTGAAAGTTTATGTCAGCTCTGACTGTTTTATTGCCTATCTACAAACGATGCTGACCTGTGTTGTTTTCATTGTGATTGATTAGTCAGCATCATCTTGACTTATGTCTTTGATTCGTATTAAAGAACAACAGCTGTCAGTCTCATGATGTTAAAATAGTCATATATACATTAAATCGCTTCTACCGGGCATTCATGTTCAGTTTACAGTTCACACTCTAGAAATGGCAAACATTTGTATGTTGTAGATGGGATGTGTTTAATATGTCAGGTGAAAACAGTCGTGTGAATGGAGCCTTTTGGGAAAACTGTGCTATTGGCTTAGAATGCTGGGAGAATATTGGTGCTAATTGCTCTGCCTGGCGTAGTTAGGTTTCTGCTAGCACGACATACTTCGAGCAGTTACAAATTTAGGCAGCTACCCAGAGATGTGTACAAATGTCAGAAGTCAAGTTGCTTGCGTTTCATCAACAGACACATCTGAACCCACCAAAGAACTGACAGATCTTCTCTATGGCAACAAAGGACCCAACAGCCACAGTGAATGGGGATATCAACACAGTGGACCTGTTTTTGTTCCCTTTACTTAAGCCGGCTCCACGGTGAAGGGGTTACAGATACATTTCGCAATCCTGCATATTGTGTCTGGAACACAGCTGCGGGTGATTTGGAAGCTGTCTGCCTTGCTATGATTTTCATACAATGGCAAACTATTAAATGTAAACTTGCCAAGAAATCACAAACGGCCAAAAAATGCTAGGGTTGACCGTGACGTCCTGTAAAGGGTATACAACTAACATAGTTAAGCAGCTGTGAATATAATTCAAGCTGTCATCACTGATTAATATGTTAAATACCAAATATTGATTAGGTGGGATGGTAAGTTCACATAGGTTTTGTAATGACATATATTTGGTGTAAACATGACCATATATAGTTTTACTAAAGGTGTTTTTTAGAAAAAAAACGTACTAAAATTAATGACAACATCATTGAACTAATAGTTCTGGGAACAAAATGTCCTTCCTTTATATTTCAAGTGCTGTCATATACCTGATACTTTCTGTAACCCATTTAGTCCCAGGTGGGTTTGCAGCTGGTGCCCAAGCAAGGAAATAACCACTTAAAAATTATAAGTGCATGACTTTCAAAGAGCCTAATTACACAATAGAAGAAACAATTAGGGAATCCAGATTTCTTTAACTTGCTGCTAACCAAATGTAAAGAGTAAACAATCACATTATGTGATGGTTAGGATTCATGGGAAAAAGCCAATCAGACATCAGTCGTTGCCGTGGACTGACAAGAATTAATTAGTGACTGGAGCTAAAGCTAAGCCACCCTGACCTTCCAACATGTAATGTTGGTAAAATGGTTACAGAAGAAACAGATGAAGAACAATTTGATCAGATGACTGAGGACACTTGGCTTGTGCAACTAAATTAGAATATTTTGTATAGGGGACTATAGGGTCGCATGCAAGACCATCTGGCTTATTTAAATCCCAGTGATTGTTTTATTTATTGACATGGTCATCTGAGCCTAAAATGGGTACCATGTAATGTTCTTTGCAGTAAAGGCGGCCTGCATGGAGGCAGCCTACGTGGTATTGTCATCACCCATCACATGTGGATTGGTCTACTGGCACCATATACTCAGTACACCTGCAGGCATGTATGTTGTGCCAGCATCTTCGCTGTATCCATCCATGATGTCCCTATGGCTGATTCCCTTAAGTCCAGTATGTCAACTCTTTCCTGGAAATTGGTCATGTGAGGCAATAAATTGACTAGTTCTCCAAAAGATATGTTCTGGTCGTCAACAAAGATAAACTCATTTTCAACCAGAATGCAAAGATGTATCTTTTTTTTTATTTTTTTGATGCACAGTAGTTAGTGTGCTTGCTTACTGATACATGGTGTAGGTTCGATCCTCAGTAGTGACATAGTTTGTTCCCTGACCAGCACAGCTCTGGGGGTTGACCCTCATGAAATCGGTACAGGATAATGCTCAGAAATTATGTGGGAAGAAAAATATGCGAGGAATAGAAATGGTCACCACATCTCATTATGTCATGGCCTAGTGTATTAGACCTATCACTTCACATCCCTGTGGTAGTATTTGCCATAGGATGTTTTCACCCTTATTGAGATTTGGATTTTTGCGTGTGCTTCATCGAAATACTCAGAATTAACTTCATAACTGCAGTAGAAATATATTTTAACAACATTTCATTGTTTATCTTTGTTTCCCGGCTCCCCGGCTTAGATTAAGACATTTTAGTTGTGTCTAAAATTAGAAAGGTATAGTTTTTTTTAACTCAAGTGCCTATAGGGTCTAGTTTTGGACATATGTTTATGTATTTTGATCTGTGCGTACTTTTCTTATTTCTTACCATATTGTGTGTACCAGGTGAGTGACTGATGTGCTGGCATTGACTGGTGGCAATGTATCAATTCATCATCATCATCCTATAGCTTGCACCATGCCAAACTTTTCCCCATAACAGTGTTTTGATATTTGTCCCTATCATAAGATAGATGTCCCGTTTCTGTTGCTGTCAGCATACTTTCTTTGACCACTATCATTCTTCTAGACATCTGTAAAGAAAGTAGTCTTGCCATTACTTTCCTTATGGCAGTGGCCATGTATGGTGGTGACGGTAGGTATTATCTCTATAAAGAGGTCATCTGCACATCATCGCAACTTGAGACTATAACCCCACGTCTACCTGTCGGCTCTCTTGCTCAATCCACCACCATCTACCCAGTTTTACCCAGTTTGAGGGGAGATGTATTTGGGTGGTCCACCAATGTACCAAGAACAATGCACAAATGTCAGAAATTTGCTCATGCATATGTGCAGAAATATAGGTTGGAAGAATGGGGGAGGGAGAAAGTGAGAGGAGAAACAGACAAAGCAAGTAGAGTAGAAGTGAGGAGAGTTAGAGAAAGAGGAGAGAGAGAGAGAACATGGAAAAAAGTGAAAGGGAGAGGAGGAAAAAAAATTAGAGAATGGGGTCTGAGAAAAAAAAGGAGAGCGTGAGTGAGAAAGCAACAGGCAAAGTGAGAAGAGAGAGATACAGAGGAAGAAAAAGACAGATAGGTAGAGAGAGCAAGAGACAAGTTTTACTAGAAACATTTGTTTGATTTATATTATTTAACTCGACACAGCTGTGGGATTCAGTGTTCACATGTCAACCATTTGGTACCTTACTGCAAAACTAGGTGCAAAGTGCATACTTGTTTGTTCTATTACCACAGCCTTACACTGTTGTGTGCTGACAGTGTAATTTCAAAATAAAGAATTTGTGAGAGGAGAGATTGAGAAATCTCAATGAAACTCAGAATGCTATAGACAGGTTACAATTTTTAACAGAAAGAATTACCCAAGAGTAGATATTTATTCACATCACCGATTGTGAGAAAGTTGTTGATCAAGTGCCCTGGAATACACTTTTCAGAGTAAGAATGCACTTTCCACATGAATTAAGCCGTGCTAGGAGAGTATCCATATTGAACTGGAAACTAGATATACATAGATAGGTATGAATTCAATTTATACCAAGCAGCTCATTGTAAGTTGATTAGTTGATAGTCAACATATTGGCATTTTTATTTAGAAAAGTAGTTGTATTGTGGTGAAAAATAGAAAGACCGAAATGGCACTGGACAGATATTTTTAAATAGGAAGGTTAAATCCAGTTGGAGATTGAAATGCTGACAAAAGTCAAACACATGCAGAGATACTTATCTACATTGCAGTTGGTACTTGGGGAACTTGATGTTCCAGTGACCTTTGTTATGTATGATTGTGCTCAATGTTTGTCAATCCGTGCATGCTACAGTGTAGGGGGTATCCGTGGCAAAGTGGTTCATCCGCCTGCCTTACACTACAAAGGTTGTGGGTTCGATTCCAGGCTCCATCACCCGGTTCACGAATGCAGTTTTCTCAGAAGCTCCTGGGGGTTGTTGCTGGAGCTACAGAGGTCGCACTGTGTGCAACTGTTTTGGCAGGATTCCCCGCAGAAAGGGACATAATCATATGTGACAAAACCTGTTGCAATGCAATTGATCCTATCCACTTTAAACCCTGTATGCTACTGTTTGCTGGATTTTAAAATAATTCAAGCATAGTAAGTTATCTGCTTTATGTCAATATGTTCTGCTACAGTGGGCAGGGTGCACAATTTTTAACAAAATACTTGGAACCTGGGAATAACCAGAAAGGACATATTCTTTTTCTTCTCCATTCCTGTTCCCGTCTAAGGTCAAGTTAAGAGAGACGTCTGGTGAGCGCTGTAGTGTGTGCTTCAGTCATGGTGGTATTTGTAGCCTCGGGTGTTTCCTCAGTGTATCATTTGTGGGGGGAACCTGTGACTCTGTCTCTGTCGTGTCTTAGTGCTAAAGGTATCTGTGGGGGCACCAGAAGATGTCTTTGGGAATAAAGACAGCCTTTGTGATGTTGATCACATAATCAATCGAGGGCCGGCTGGTCTGTAAATATACGGGGCCGGCACACTTACTCAATCTGTTTCAAGATGTGGAAATGGCTCCTTTGCTTTATATATATATATATATATATATATATATATATATATATATATATATATATATATATATATATATATATATATATTCAGTGACGTACTGGCCAGGCTGTTAGCTTGCTTGCTGGCAATTGGACCCCTGGTAAAGTGGACACCCTTCAACACGAGATAATACATGTACAATGTAAGCATCCTTGTAGTAGCTTCCTGGCAACCAGTATTTTTAGAAAACTGACAAGACTATATACAACGAGACAGAATTAACATGTAACATAGTCACTCATAGTAGGACGTTATCAGGGCTTGAAGATTGTTCAATTATAATTTATGTGTTCTTTGACTTTAGAATGAATATTTATGTGCTGATTGTGATGCCTCACTGGTGTGAATGTAGCAAAACAACAACATTGTCACCAGAGTATGAACATTGTTATAAGTGTACAGAGCACAAGCATCTTGAGAGTATGAGTATCATCTTCAGCACAAGAGATCAGCCTGGCTGAATGGATCAGAACATTCACTCTTAAACTTCCAGTGTGCTGATGTCAGGGTAGTGGGTTCTACTCCTACATGTCAGTTGGACCAGAGTGTTGACATCTCGCCCTTGATTCGGGGATGCAAATTACAAGTACCTCTGATTTCAGAGTGGGTTGATCTGGTGGTGAGAAACACTAGTAATAGGGAAAGCTGGCCCACACACAAAATTCAGTCCAGTATTCGTGAGTGGGTAAACACATCTTCAGCACTGAATTTGGTATTTTATACTTGGCTTTTTCATCTTGACTATGCTAATTACATATCCTTTTTACTGAATGTATTTCTTGCTTTATATTCTATCAGTTTCTTTGTTCTTTATCATTTCCTTGTGATATATTGCCTTCTGTCTGTGTCAGTATTTGTCTTTGCACAGCCCCTCACTCACCTCTTTTGATCTGTTATCATCTACTTCATTTATACTTTGTTCTATTCTCTCATCTTGGTTTTGTAACAGGAAGCCTTTGCTTATTGATGCCGCCTGCCGACTAGTTTGACCAGGCAGTGTCATGACCCTCTATACCAGAGGGGGAGCTGTTTGCAATGTGTATTATATTTGACTTCCTTGTACTGACCTTCTTGCAGTCTTGCATTGTTGACTGTATTTATGGTTGTTCTACCCTGGTCCAGGCTGTGGAAGATTAATGATCATTGTATGTTATGAGGTGCGGTATGCCTGTCCACCTTGTGTGTATCTGAGACCACAGCTAGTGATGTGAGAATTCCGTTTGTGTATAATTCAGACTTAGTTTATATTTGTGTGTATTTTACCAAGTCTGTGAATGTGGGTGTGTCCATCTGGGAATAAAGATTTCCAGTTAACTGCTGTTGTCGATCCTTTCTTTCCTCTTGTATACTGTTTGTTCCCATGTTCTTGAAACCATTTCTTGTCATCCTATATAAAGCACAGTCTCTTTGTAAAGCACAGAAGCACTCTTTTGAGGATAAGAACACGCGTTCTTAAACATTTGTTGTGGTGATGCCGAGGTAAGGGGTTCAATCCCTACACCAGACAGTTAAACTAAAAATGATGTCCTTGACTTGGGGATGTAAATTACAAGTACCTCTGAAGTCGAAGTGGGTTCCCCTGATGGCGAGGGACACTGGTAACAGGGAGAGCTAACCCACACGCACAATTCAGTCCAGTGCTACTAGAAGTCTACAAGGTGTTTTGATCGAAGCCTTGCTTATAACGAGCACATAGACCAGGTGATAACAAAGGCCAAGTGGGGTTTGGCTGCAGCAAACTGTGAGTAGCGCCATCTATATCTTCTATACGAGGGGCTGGTCATGTTTGTTTTTGAGTATGCGATGGCAATCCTGACTCTCCGCCGTAAGCGGATAGAAAGGATACAAAATGAAACAATGCGCATTATTCTTGGATGTACAAGAGATACAGCATGCAGGGCGATGTGCTACCTTCTTGATTTTCCAACAATTGAAGACAGAATACAAATTTGCAGAGCACGTGCCTACCTCAGAGTTAACGCAAGCACACAACATCCACTCCATAGTGAAATTAGGAAGGTGAAGGGCAACAGGTTAAAAAGAGGAAGGTCGTGGATGGGTCAAGCTGAAGACATTCTTCAGGTAATGCTGTCATTTACACAGATGGGTCGGTCATCTGACATGTGAGAAGCTCATGGGTCTTTACGGCTCAGACTGGAAGGAGAATTGTGAAAGAGGGCTCTGGTGCTTTTGTTGAGGCCACAAGTAGCCTAACTATGGAAGTCATGGCAGTAAGTAAAGCAATAACATGGCTCGAGACACAGACATTGACTAGGGCATGTTTCCTTAGAGACTCTGTGAGCATGCTCAAGAGGATAGAGATGGTGTGGATCCGAAGATAGCGGTTGCTGTCTCTGGAGTGGTCTTGCCTGGCAAAGATTAGTTTCATCTTCGTGCCAGGGCATGCGGGAGTACAAGGAAATGAGCGGGCTGACAAGCTCGCAGGTAAGGCTACTGTGGAGGGCGGGCACTCTCCTGCTGTTTATACTTCACCTCGACACCGCAAGGTACAAAAGGAACAGGATGAGATGAGCTACTAGAAGTAGTATGTATGGAATGCGCTGGACTTCAAAGCAAGCGGCCGAAACAACAAATTGCAGAGGGATTGTTAACATCGGCAATGTGCACCAAGATCCTGTGTGTGTTTTGCCTTCATCTGAGAAGACTAGATGTCTGATGCAATAACCCTGGATCATGGAGAAGGAGATGTACCATCCTTTTCTTAATATATAATCTATAGTACTTGGATATGACCGGTCTCCCTGGCTTTAACGTCTTTCTCCGTAATCCCGTATACTCTCGTGGGAAATGTGACGTGCGCGAGAATCGGTAGCGGTTCTCACCGCGTCGGTAACTTATGGGGTATGTGAGCCGGTCGCTCAGAAAGCAATGGCAAACTACTGAGCGTAATCTTGCCAAGAAATCAACAAGCAGCTGAAAGATGCTGCTTGACAGCTATGTCCTCTAAAGGATACATCCATCCATCATGTGCCATGCCGATAAGCGTGGGCGGTCATGTTCTGCCATCTCACCCAATCACCAGAGTCGTGGATCAGCTATGTGTTCCTGTCTCGACCATGCCACGTGGCCAAGCCATCCAAGTATTTACTTCTCGGTCTTCCCCTTGGTCTCCTCCCTTCGATCTTGCCAGTTGTCACCAAGTTCTCCATTTCTTCTCATAACATGCCCCAACAATATTGACTGTCTACGTCTAATGTCTCTAATCGGTTTACGATCTTCATTTGTTTCTTGAAGGACTTGTTCATTGGTTTTTGTGTCTGTCCATGGTATTTGCATTTTCCTCAGAAACCACATTTCCACAGCCATCAGCTGTTTTTCAGCTTGACTGCTTATTGTCCACGCTTCACATCCATACAAAAGTATAGGTTCTATGTAGCACTTCAACACTCCTTTTCTCGTTTCAATTGATATCTTTTTTATTGGTCAATATGTTTTTCATCTTGCAAAAGGCTACCTTCACAATGGCAATTCTTGTTCTAATATCTTCAAGGCATCTCCCATCAGATGTTATGACTGTGCCGAGATAACTGTATCGATTCACTTGCTTAAGAATATGCACATTTACTCGTATATCACATTGTGGCATTTCCTTCTTTCCAGAGACGACCATAATCTGTGTCTTCTTAATATTCAGTTCTAACCCTAATTGTTCACTGTGTGCAACAACCGCATCTACTAAACTTTGCAGGTCCTGTTCATTGTCTGCAATCAAGACTGTATCATCTTCATATCTAATGTTATTGATGTACCGTCCCCCAATGTTGATTCCTTCCATATCTTCTATATTCCTGAAAATATTTTCACTGTACAGGGAAAAAAGATCTGGAGACATTACACATCCCTGCCTCACACCCCTTTTAATAGGCTGATATTGAACTACATTGTTATCAACTCTTATGGCAGCTTGTTGTTTCCAATATATGTTTTTTACAAGTCTAAGGTCTTTTCCATCAATTTGTAGATCTTCAAGCATCCTTATCAAGTCGACATGTCTCACTTTACCGAACGCCTTTGTGTAGTCAATAAAGCAAAGATATAGATCTTTGTTTACTTCTATAGAACATTCAATTACTGTTCTCAGCATTTACTGCACCCTTGCCTTATACAAACCTACATTGTTCTTCTCCTGTTTCGGGTTGTATTTTCTTCCTGACTCTGCATGATAATTCTCAGCAGAATCTTCGTGATGTTGCTCATTATACTAATTGTTCGATGTTGATTGCATTCCAAGGCTCCTGATTTCTTCGGATTTGCAATAAATATCTTCTTCTTCTTCTTCTTCTTCAGCGTTCCGAGCCATTGAGGTTCTTTGCTGCAGATACAATCCGTCTCCATTCATCTCTCTGGTTGACCTTCTCTTGCCAGTCGTTGATTCCAAGTGCTTGTAGGTCTGTATATATATATTATCTCTCCACCGTCTTCTTGGTCTACCTCGGGGTCTACGGTCATTTATTTCCTGAGTGTAAGCGAGTTTTGTTTCCCTATTATCTTCCATTCTTTCTATATGCCCCAGCCATTGTAGTCTATTAGCCTTCATGATACCAGTATAAATATGGAATTACATAATTCAGGGAGTATAGGCCTATCGCCAGTATCGTATTTTGCGTTCAGCAGTCTGGTGACTTGGTTTATTCCATATTCTTCTAAGGCATTGATCATTTCTGCTGTGATGTTATCTGTACTCGGGGTTTTGCCAGTTTTCATATGGTTAAGAGCATTCTGAACTTCCATCTTCAAAATTGACGGTCCTTCATTATTATTCCGATGATCTTATTGTTCTTCTCATGTATCATCATAAAGGTCTTTCACATAATCTGACCACGCATGTAAAATCTGATCGTTTTCTATTATGATTTTTGCCATCTTTGGTTGATGTGTGTATTCTTTTGTTAGTGATGCCATTAATTCTTTTGTGCGTTAATTTGGTATTCCGGGTGTTGTGTTGGTTTTCAATTTCCTTGCAATTTTCCTCAAGCCATATTTCCTTTGCCTCTTTGCATAGCTTCTTAATTTTCCTGTGAATCTCTTCATATTTTTTTTAATGGCTTCATATCTGTTCGTATTTTTACGACGCTCGGCGCTCAGAGGTAAGGCGAGACGGACATATAATCAGAATGCTACTGGTACTATTGTGGTTGGAACTCTTCGCTGGCTGCGGAGGATGGGGACGGGGCGCTTCTGTGATGTCGATTCAATCAATCAATCAATCAATCAATCTTCATTTTTTTTCCTTGTTATTTTTGTTATTTCGTCTTACTTCCCCTGAGTTTTAAGATGTCTTCCGTCATCCATTTCTTGCGTCCTAATATTGGGATGGTTGTTTCTGCAGTCAGTGCCTGTAGATCAAATTTTGTGTTTCTTGGTGGTGAATATTTGACTTTCTTTAATTTTATATGTAAATTGCTTGAGATTAATCTATGGTCGCTGTAACAGTCTGCGCTTGGTATAGTTTTTGCGACTTTTAAGGCATTTCGAAATCTTCTGTTGATGAGAATGTAATCAATCTGATTTCTGATCTTTTGATCAGGACTCCTCCATGTCCATAATCTCCCTGGGTGCTGTTGATACCAGGTGTTTCCAATAATCAAATCATGCCCTTTTGCCCACTGTACAAGTCTGCAACCTCTTTCATTCTGTTCCCCTAGTCCACACTTGCCTACTATGCACTATATCTCTCTGTATCCATTATAACTGCTACTTCTCGCTGTTGTTTCTCTCCACCAGAATGGATTATTATATATTCCTCAGATGTTATAATGCCCATTCCTGTCCATCTGGTCTCACATATACCTAACAGGTTAATATTTAATCTTCTCATTTCAGCCTTAATGTTATCAAATTTCCCATCCCCACTCATAGTTCTTACATTCCAAGTTCCTACTTTCAATGTTGATATTCTTTTGCACTCAGTCGCCTAATGACGGTCTGGAGTCACCTGGTGCACATGACTACCACTACCGGGCGAGGCTGCTCCTATGGAGCACCCATTTACGCCGTTTCTCTGATTATCGATAAGACTGCAGTACATGATATTCTTGGCATCTGTATTTCCTTCCTAGCAGTGACCATACTGGTCGATGACCGTATCCTTTGTCTCCCAAAAAAGAGATCCTCTGCCTACCGTCGTGAAGCTGGAGACCATAACCTACAACTATGTAAAGGAACCTACAACTATGTAAAGGAACCTACAACTACTGTAAAGGATATGCCAAACAAACAAACAAACAAACAAACTTGGGTATGTGAAATGCCATCGGGTTTTCTAAGTCCTCTATAGTAATAGAGTTTATGAGGAATGCCAAATGATTTGTTTTATACATAAACAGCATACAACCAACGGCTGGGAGTGTATTTAAAAAAAAAATATCACATTTTTCCTTGAAAACCAAAATATGTTTAATCTTTATCGGGTCATCATTAGAATAACATGTTCTCTATTCACAAATGAAATATATTAATTGATTCAGTGCAGAAGGATAATATATCGATAAATGTGACATTACATTTGAACAGAAGGACAATATATCGCCATACTAGGGTCAGCGTGTTATTTGTTCTATTTTGCGGTATCTTCCACAATTTCAATTCTCACTGAACGGAAATTTACGTTATAATACTTGTTCATTCGATTGGTCCAACCCTATTTTTGTGTGTTTTGCACTGAATCAAAGTTCAGTGGAGAGACATGTTGAATGAACCATGAAACATTGTGTCGTGTAATGTGTTTGCTAGCGAGATCAAACCAATGGTACAAATATTCAGCTTTATTTACTTCTTGTTCATCCAGCGCCCCAGAAGCGGTTCAGGCCCTACACCGGTCAGCTGGACTAAAATGTTGGCTTTTCCTTGAAATTTTTTTTAAACATAACCTATTTACAGGACATTGCAGTCAACATTTGTTTCAGATGCTGTTGATGTCTTGGCACATTTTACGTTCAGCAGATTGCCATTGCTTTCTGAACGACCAGCTCACGTACCTTTCCGTAAGAAACCAACTTGACGCGGTCCGCTGCCGAATCTCGCGCAGCAGTGTTTCATAGGTGAGTATACGGGTTTACGAACAGCGTCCTTAACTCCTTCGTCAGGGAGACCAGCCTTCCTGACTTGGAGACGTAAATTACAAGTACCTCTGAAGTCGGGGTGAGTTCGCCTGATGACAAGGGACACTATTAATATGGGAAGCTAATCCACACGCAAATATCAGTCCAGTGCACTAGAAGTACTAGCGCGTGTGCGGACTAAGCTTGAGTTTAAATCGGGTCAATGCGCGCGCGCACACACACACACACACACACACACACGCACAATCTGTTGATTGCAATAAATCTAGTAATGAACATTCACTCCATCCTGTGACATAACTGAATGTAGAGTAGTAATCAAAGTTAATTTTGTATACACGTGTACACAGAAAAGTCAGATTTATATAACAAGACAAAACGAACAGATTCAGTGCCAAACAAAAAGTAAGGTTTGGACCAAACATAAATGGATTGTGTAAAATAGGAAGTAGGGTGTGTCACAGTTGTGACCTAAAGGTTGTTAATTATGGTAGCAGACATACAGGTAGTATATATCAAATTAAAGCAGGTTGCTAAGGGAAACTACTGTATTGAGTTTTAATTGAGATATTTTACAATGACACAATTTTGGCGATATATCAGCCCATGGCAGATACGGGAAGTCAAATAAGACGATTAATCACCCGGGAAGGTTAACCCGGTCAACAAATGCCCGCAGAAGTCGGATGTGTCGGCCTAACGGCGCAAGAACGCAGCTCTGCTGTAAACAGGCACAACGCAATCACATCCGGAAAAAAACTCCGGATGAACGAAGAAGAAGAAGACGATTAATCATATCCATTGGCACTTATTCATTCATTCATTCATTCATTCATTCATTCATTCATTCATTCATTCATTCATTCATTCAGTAGCATGTCCTTTGCAGAGCCTCGCTGCCATAACAACTCTCCGGAAAACTGCTCGATCATAAGCAAGATGTCCCGCGTCTGATACACCTAAGTGGAGATCATCCGCCACATCCTGCACCCATCTTCTCTTTGGCCTTCCTCTTCCTCTCTTTCCAGGCATATACACCTCCATTATTGTTCTCTCCAAACCTTCGTGACGTTTCAAGTGACCAAAATATACCAATTTTCTTTGTTTTATCGTCCTTAATAACCAACCCTCTTCAATATTCAGCTCTTGAAGTATGGATGCATTTGTTCTTTTCTTTACCCAAGATATTCTTAGAACCAGTCTTTAACATTTCTATTTAAAAGCATCTATGCGCTGTTCAGCTTGTTTAGTCTAGGTCTCACAGGCGTATGTTGCAATGGGAAAGATGCACGCTCTTAAAAATCTAATTTTTGTAGTTCTATTTGTCCCACTCTATAATTTATTCAGTTGTTTTAGTCTTTGATGAGCAATTGATAGTCGTCGTTTAATTTCTTTCACTGTGTCACCATTGTCGGTAATCAATGACCCAAGATATTCAAAATTTTCCACCACCCCCAATCTTTCCTCATTAACATATATTTCTTTCTCCATAGTAGTTTTATCTGTATACATTATCTTTGTTTTTGCTATGTTAAGATATAAGTTGTGATTTTCACTATTTCTTTGGGTTGAGGCTATTAAGTTTCCTATACCATTCTGTGTTGTGGATAGTAATGCTGTATCATCAGCATATCGAATCTCTGGTATGTCATGACCGCCGATATTTAGGGCATCATAATGCTCTCTGTTTATATAATTTCTGACATTTCTCATTATATTTTCGGCGTACAGGTTAAACAAATAGGGTGACAGCATAAAGCCCTGACGGACTCCTTTCTTGATGTCAAACCAATCTGATGTCTCGCCATCTATTCTAACCGCTGCTTGTTGGTCTAGATATAGCATTTTTATGAGTTCTACTAAATGTGATTATTATTATTTTTATGTTGCATATCCCTTACAGGACGTTGCAATTAATATCAGCATTTTTCAGCTGCTGTTGGTGTACTAGGCAAGATTACTCTTAGTAGTTTGCCATTGCTTTCTGAGCGACCGGAAAGCCCATATTCTTCATTATTTCCCAAAGTTTCTGATATTGTACACAGTCAAATGATTTTGAATAATCCACACAACAGGAGAATAGGTTTACATTAAATTCTCTGTACCTCTCTATTATTAAACGCATGTTAAGTATGTGATATCTTCTTCCTCTTCCTTGTCTAAATCCAGCTTGAACCACGTTAATCTCTTCTTCCATTTTCTTACGAAGTCTTCCCATTATTATTTTTAGTAGAATTTTACTTGCATAACTGATCAGTGCAACAGTTCTATAGTTGGTGCATAACTTCAAGTTGCCCTTTTTTGGTATTGGAATGAAGATAGTTCTCTTCCAATGGCACTTAATCAGTAAGAGATAAATACATAACCCACAGAGCGCCGATCGGTCTATACATATATGTATCTTGCATCGTAGGCCCGGTGTGCCTTAGACATGTAAACGGATCCTTTATTTTTGTGGTTAATGAAACAGCGGCTTTCTCCTTACTCCCGCCTGTTGTGTGTGTAGTTTTACTCTGCGAGACAGTCTTAAAAGACAGACTATGCAAGGCAGCACCATCATGAGAAGACTAACACAAGAACACATTGTGACAACTGGAAAGATATACAGAAAGAGACAAAGGAAGACAGCCAGATAAAATTCTTGACTTTCTTTGTGTCATGGGACGAGGGTTTGATACATGCCATTGGAGATCGCAACATCTGGAAAGGCATGATTACCCATGTCAGTCGGTAAGGAGCTTGATGGTTTCAATCACTCAGCATTAACTGATTCAGTGCCATGGGATAATTAATCGTCTTAAGCGGCTTCCCATATCTGCCTTCGGCTTATACATCGCCGAAATGTTGTCATTGCAAAATGTTGTTTCAATTAAAATATCAATACAGTAGTTTTCTCTAAGCAGCCGCCTTTAATTTGATATATAATACACATCTACTACCATGTTAACAACTTTTATTTCATAACTGTGACACTCCCTTACTTCCCATTTTCCGCCATCCATTATTTTTCGGTCTAAATCTAATGTTTGTTTTGGCACTGAATCTGTTAAACTTGCAGAAGATGCCGCGAAATGAAACAAAGCACACGACGACCCTAGTATGGCGGTATATCGCCCTTCTGCCCAAACTGGAAGTCATATTTGGCGATATACTATCTTTTGGCAATGAATCAGTTACGTGAGCCACATTTAAAACGCTGCATTCTGAAAGTATCTCGATGTTGAAGTGTGCTACTTCCGAATGGATGACGGCATGTTGTGGAAACAACACACCCACCTACATAGGCTACCCGTATAAATATATTACATACTTGTCTGAACAATCCCAGCCCTAACCAGTTGTTACATCATCATCATCATGAGCCCTGATACCTCAGTGTTCTGAATCAACACTACTGATGATATTCCTCTACGCCACCGTCTCCGTCCATCCAGTATATTTTCTCTGGTTCTGCCTCAGCCTCCTGATCTTTCCAGCAGTCACAGTGTTTTCCGATGTATCCCTACTGATTATGTGCCCAAAGAACACTCTTTATCTCTTTCTTAAAGTAGTATTGTTCAACTTTCATTAGTCTTTTTAGGCATTCCTTGATAATTGCTCTGACAGCCCAAACGTTGGCAGCATTTGCCCCATGAACCACAACCCAGTTACTTTATAGCACTAAATATCATCATAAGGAAAGATCATCCCATGGCAGATAACACCGTTAGCGTGTTAAATCTGTTGCGTGTCATTTGTCGAACGTTGCGACCAACCCTAGGTTGATTTTGTAAGCAATTTTTCGTTGAGTAGTTTGCCACTGCTTACTTAACGAGAGTCAGTCAGGTCTTAGTCAGATATGACTGAGCTACCGTATGACAGTAGACGGTACTACCTGCTTTCTGTTAGCGCCGAATGTTGGGCAGCGCTTACCAAACCCGACGCCCCACATTGTGCCAACGGCTTTGGGCGGAAGAGCGCAATTGGGAGGGTACTAGCCTTATCCTGGTGCGAGGAAATGCAACCCAAAAACAAAATAAGTCATGGCAGGGCAGACCAGGCCCTAAGCCTTGGTTTTGGTTAGCAGCTGGTCTAGGATCGAAGCTCCGACAGGCGGACAGTTAGAGCATTGCTTTGCTGATCCGGCAGCTTCTGCAGCTTGTCTTGTTCCAGATGTATAGGTGTTAACTTTCCTCTGGAGTGAACTAGGCAGGCCGAGAGACGGATCATGCTGCATGGGCAACACATGGTTTCTTTATTTTAGCCCAGGCTTTGTGCTATGGAGAGGCAATAACTCCATCCCTGGTCTTAGAGGAAGGATGTACAAAAGGCTGCCAGGCAATGTGCGAATGACTATTGGATCAAGTTATGTGAGTCCATTCAAATCGCAAGTGATAAGGGAAACATCAGAAGCATGTATGAAGGGATAAAGAAAGCCTGTGGTCCAATGATCAAAAGAAGTGCACCGCTGAAAACCTTGACTGGAGAAATCATCACTGATAAGAAATAGCAGATGGATAGATGGGTCGAGCACTATTTAGAGCTTTACTCAAGTGAAACCAAGCTAGCGGATGATGCCCTCAACGCCATAGAGGCTCTACCAACTCTTGACCACCTGGACACACTTCCCACCATAACAGAAGTTAAGTGTGCTATAAATGAGCTTGCATCTGGCAAGGCTCCAGGTAAGGATGGGATTCCAATAGAGGTAATCAGGAGTGGGCAAGACACACTCGCTTTACAGATCCACCAGCTAATAGAGCTATGCTGGCGAGAAGGATAAGTCCCACAGGATTTCAAAGATTCAAACATCATAACGCTGTACAAGAACAAGGGAGATCGGAGCGACTGTAACAACTATAGGGGTGTCTCACTTCTGTGTATTGTTGGGAAAGTATTTACCAGAATTGTCCTGCGCAGACTTCAAGTCCTGGGAGATCAAGTCTACCCCGAATCACAGTGCGGCTTCCGTCAGAACCGGTCTACCATTGATATGATATTCTCATTGCGACAGATGCAAGAAAAATGCCGGGAACAAAATCAGCCACTGTTTATTGCCTTCATCGACCTCACAAAGGCATTCGATTTGGTCAGTCGTGAGGGTCTGTTCAAAGCACCAAAGAAGATTGGCTGCCCACCAACTCTTCTGTCCATAGTGGAATCGTTCCACACAGGCATGAAGGGTATAATCAAGTTTGATGGCTCAACTTCAGAAGAGTTTGAAATCAAGAGTGGAGTTAAGCAAGGTTGTGTACTAGCCCCCACCCTCTTTGGGATATACCTTTCACTTCTACTGAAATATGCCTTTCGTGATCAGGATGACGGTATATACATTCACTCACGTTCATATGGTGGCATCTATAATGCTCAGAGATTGAAGGCCAAGACCAAAATTAGCAGGGTACTAATCAGAGAGTTGCTTTTTGCGGATGATGCTGCGATTACGACCCACTCTGAGGAAGAATTACATCTACTATCTGCATTCTCCAATGCTTGTTCTGAATTTGGTTTAACAATTAACAAAAAGAAGGCACATATTATGTCACAAGGTGCACATGGTGTACCATCAATCTTTATTGACGACGCCGAACTGGAGATAGTAGACCATTTTACATATCTAGGATCAGAGGTAAATAGCAAATAATCCCTATATCAGGAAATCAACATCAGGATTGGCAAGGCAGCAACAACAATGAACATGTTAGCAAAAAGAGTCTGGGAGAACAGGAAGCTTACTGCCAAAACAAAAGTCCTCGTCTACCAAGCCTGTGTCCTTAGTACTCTTCTTTATGGCAGTGAAACCTGGACAACTTACTCACGCCAAGAGAAACGTTTAAACAGCTTTCATATGCGATGTCTGCGAAGAATACTTGGTATTAAGTGGCAAGACAAAATCACAAATACTGAAGTATTGGAAAGATCAGGTTGTGTGACGGTGTATTCCATGCTTAGTCTTCGTAGACTTAGATAGATAGGACACGTTAGGAGGATGGATGATGGTAGAATGCCAAAGGACATCTTTTTTGGTGAATTACAGACGGGTAGGAGATCTCAGGGTCGGCCTCTACTACGATACAAAGATGTGTGTAAGCGGGACATGATTGATACAGGCATTGATAATGCACATTGGGAGCACGTCGCCGCTGAACGTGTTGCATTGAGGGCAACTATCAGAAATGGAATAAAGACAAAGGAGAAAATGATTGCAGATAAAGCACACACAGAGCGTGAGAGACGTAAGATGGTGCAAAATTATGGAAATGACTATGTTTTCACATGCACCTACTGTGGGCAAACATTTGCAGCGAGAATTGGCCTTACCAGCCACACTCGCCACCGCCATGGATCGTAGTTATTAAGCCTTTTTAAAGCACAATGTACCAAACTATCGTCTGTCAAGATGGAAAGGTGCCAATGAAAACTTAACGAGAAGTTTACGTTTAAGTACAAAGTAATGCTGGTGCAGCGGTTTGAACCGCCTACCACGTCAGCAATGCACTAGTTTACAATCAAGCGCACTGATATTTTCTAAGGCCTTCACATATTCTAGAACGTGGCATAATGAGGTGGGGTGGCTAGCTCTCGCCCTCATTGTATTTCCTGCCTAGACAATTCTTCCAGAAAATTCTAAAGAAGGCCGAGTGACCTCTTGAGCCGTACTGGTAGAAAAAAGAGCATTCTGACACTGTTCATAAGCACGGGCTCCAACTACTAAATAGAGGTAAAGTTCTCCCCACGTGATGCCGCTCTATATCTAGTTCTCCCCAAATGATGCATCTCTATATCTAGTTCTCTTTCCGCGTATTTTTGAAGTTTCCTCTGGTTCTTTTGCCAGACTGGTTCCAGAGAAAGGACTTTCTAGTTGAACTATTAACATGTTCCCCCCCCCCCCCCCCACATAGTTGAACTATTGACATGTTTTCCCGCCCACAAAGTTGAACTATTAACATGCCCCCCCCCCCCCCCACACACACACACTCACAAAGAGGTGGGGGATATTTTATGGCTAGAGGGGCTGCTTCATTGTAACGGGGTGTATTTCACGTGGCTCCATTTCTTTCCACAGGGCGGTCTGCCCTAAGCTTCACCTACAGCACGAACTTTCCAGTTCCAGCGACGACCCCCACGAGTCCCCGAGAAAACTGCACTGGAGAACCGAATGATGGACTCCGGAATCAAACCCGCGACCGCCGGGGCGTGAGGCTGGCATCTGAACCACTCGGCCACGGCTACCTATCTGTTTCCGCCAGCATCTGTTCCTCATCTCTTGATTGGATGGGATTGGTGGTTATCTTCATAAGCTCTGCATGAATGATTCTGTCTTGCCAGTTGTGTCCTTTCATTCTGTCATCATCATGTGCCATGTCGATAAGCGTGGGCGGTCATGTTTCGGCATCTCACAAGATCACCAGAATCGTGGAACAGCTCCCTATTGTTTTATCGATTCTTGGCCAAGCCATCTAGATAATTATCTCGCCGCCTTCCCCTTGCCCCCCCCCCCCCCCCATCATCTTGCCAATTGTCACCAAGTTCTCCAGTTTATTTCTTCGCATAACGTAACCCCTCCCCCTACCGACGCTAAAAAAAAAAAAAAAAAAACTAAAATAAAAACTTGGCTGCCTACGTCTATTTTCTCTAATCAGTTTATGGTTTTCAATTGTTTCTTGTAGGACTTGCTCGTTGGTTTTTCTTTCTGTCCATAGCATTCTTTGCATTTCCCCCTAAAAACCACATGTCCACTGCCATTTTATGTTTTTCAGCTTGTCTGTTCACTGCCGACGCTTCACATCCATACAAAAGTACAAGTACAAGTTCTATGTAGCACCTCAACACTCTTTCCCGTTGCAATTGACATAATTTTATTGATCAGTTTGTTTTCCCTCTTGCACAAGGCTACCCTCACCAAAGCGATTCTCGTTCTAATCTCTTCGACGTCATCAAATGTTATGACTTTTCCTAGATATTTGTTTGTTTATTTGTTTGTTTTTGTGTGCATTCGCTTGCTTTTGATCTCAAACGTAGTCCCTACATGTTCTACTACTTCTAGTACATTGGACTGGTTTTTACGTGTGGATTAGCTTTTTCTATTACCAGTATCCCTCACTATCAGGTCAACCCACTCCGACTTCAAAGGTACTTTAATTTACGTCACCAAGCCAAGGACAAGAAGTCAACATTTTCGTCCGATTCACTTGCTTAATAATCTTACAAGTTAGCCTTATATTGATTTTAATCTGCACAGACACCAGTTAATGAATGTTTGTAGTTGATCAGTAATTGTAGTGATTGTCCTCAATGTTTCTGATTTCCACATCAATACTGGTTTGACGTTAAAGTTAAATATTCTACGCTTGGCTCTAGATTCATTCCCCGCTGACTTCCAGAAATTTCCTAGTGCTATGAAGGCCCCATCACGTTTGCTTGATTTTTGGTTTTTGGCATTCATTTTTCAGTATCTCTGTCCTTTCCCCCAACTTTGTCATTTTCCAACCAACCATGAACATATAAGTATTAAATATGATTACATATTAGCAAAATTAATGTTAATAAAAAACATGGTGACAAACACAATCAGCAATCTTCATTTGTTATACACGAGTAACAACTGGCAACTTTCTAATTATGCGTGTGTGAGTCCGAGAAGAAATGAAACAAAATCATGCCGGTGACTTATGCGAACGTTTCTCTTTAGTCCGATTATCAGGCTGCCCGGGTGTGAAATCTTTGGGCACTTTGGCTGAATTGAACGATGTCTGAGGAGTAGAGAACAGAGAAAAAGCTACATCAGAAGCTGCCTTACAAATGGATGTAACTCTTTGTTTATTTATTTATTTATTTTTGCGTTCGCTCGCTTTTAACTCCAGCTTAGTCAATGCACGTGATACTACTTCTGATGCACTGGACTGATTTGTGAGTGTAGATTACCTTTCCGTATTACCAGTGTCCCTCGCCATCAGGCGAACCCACTCCGACCTCTGAGATACTACCCCACACGCAAACATCAGCTCTGTACACTAGAAGTTGTAGCGCGTATATACACTTCGCTCGTGTTTAAAGTGAGCGGAAGACGCACAGAAATATCTTAATTTACAGGATGCTATTAAAACATCGCCGGTCTCTCTGGCTGTGGGGTTACAACACTTTCTCTCTGTAATCCCGTTTATCACGCAGAGTCTCGCAGCGGAGCGAGAACTGAGGTGGTTCGACCCCCGCTCGTGACTTGCGGATACTGAGCCGGCCGCTCAGAAAGCAATGGCAAACTACTGAGCGTAATCTTGCCAAGAGATCAACAGACAGCTGAAAGATGCTGCTGTTGACAGCTAAGTCCTGTAAAAGGATACGCAAAACATTTATTAAAACATCACAGTAAAATCAAATAAACCACAAGACGGAAGAAGGCGTGAGTACAAAATATAACTTGGAAGCTCGAGGACAGAAGACACACTTAGATAAATAAAGGGAGCCGTTATTCGCAGCGCGCTGCGAATAATACTGAGCGTTAGTCACAGCTGCGAGATTTAAGTATGGCTTCCATTGAAAATGTAAATAAGTTTTAATATATATGTTATACATTTATTTCTGTATGCAGTTCCTAACCCTAACCCGAAATTTGAAAAGAACGCTCCTTTTTCTATAGGGATGTTCGAACATTTTCGACGGAAGTAAACGTCACGTGACCAGCCGCGACTGCGAATAACACATAGCTATGGGCGGCGTTATTCACAGCGCGCTACGTATAATCACTTCGTAAAAAATAAATGGATCCTCCGTGGCGATGCGGTTACGCCACTTGCCTCACGCTCTGAAAGTTGTGTCTTTGATTTCGAGCTACTTTGTTCGGTTCACGAGTGCAATCTTTTCTTGGAGACTCCAGGGGGTCATCGCTGGACCTACGGAATTCGTGCTTCACGCGACGCTTTCGGCAGGCCATCCTGCAGAAAGAGAACGAGCCACACGGGATACCACCCGGTGCTATGAAGTCATCCTCTCGGCTTAAAAATTAGTTTGGAGATACAAGCGAACGTTTGGACGGGGGTTTAAAAATAAACACAGAAATACTTGGCTATAAAACTTAAATATCACAGTCACAAATATAGGGTGTATTTTTAACGACTCTGCAGTGTTTGAAAATAATGCCGGTCGAAGTTATGTATTTATCTATTATGTTGCATGAACTTTACAGAGGGTGAATACAAAACGTGAAACCGGCAATATTTTCCAACACCGCATAGTCATTAAAAATACACATTGTATAAAATCCACATGTTTTATGGGACGCAGAGGTGTTTCCAAGGCACCAGGGCCGGGTTATATACTGGCCAAGACCTATTGACGCGTCCTCGTCGAGCGTCCTGGGCAACAGGTCCCTTCGGGTTCCTGGCTGAAGTCAATAGGATCGCCGATTCCTCCGAAGTCGGAGAGTGTCTGCCTGTACGGCGAGGAACCACCAGTCTGCACACCAATAAGCCAGACATGGGACAACGGATACTCACGCAAACCTCAGGTCCTGTATGACATCACACTGATGTTGGACAACAGGATGCCTTCATCCGACATACAGGACTTCGCGTTGGAGCTCAAGCCAACGAACACAAGCAAGCAAGCAAGCACATGTTTTATCGAATATCACAAACAAGCCCTTCGTGAACTGAAAATTCGGAAAGGTTGAATTTAAAAAAAAAAAAAAACAACATAAACGAAAACAGAAAAGTGAGGGACGAAAAGTGCACATGGAGAAAGAATAGACCCTATATTATGTCTCATCTTGGTCGATATATATGTTGTTGTTGTTGTTGTTGTTGTTGTTGTTGTTGTTGTTTGTCCATCAAGAATGATGATGACCATTCATTTCATCCAGTGGGGTTGAAAGTATGGAGCCGTGAGTTCTAAGATCGCTGATAAGGTATATTTTGGCTCGAAATGTTCTTTGACAATGTGGACAAAGAATGCTTGACGTTTCTCTAGGAGGATTTTCTGCAGTGGTTTTTGAGTCCTGTCTTTTCTTCACAGCTCTTGCAGTCCTGGTTGCCTCACAAGTGACAGCACCCTTGCGTAATGATGCACGCTATGAATTTCGGTCTCTAGTTGATATATATATATATATATATATATATATATATATATATATATATATATATATATATATATATATATTATATGTATCATTCATTCATTCAGTAGCATGTCCTTTACAGAACCTCGCTCCCATAACAACCCTCCGGAAAACTTCTCGATCACAAGCAAGATGTCCCGTGTCTGATACACCCATCTGGAGATCATCCGCCACATCCTGCACCCATCTTCTCTTTGGCCTTCCTCTTCCTCTCTTCCCAGGCATATACCCTTCCATTATTGTTCTCTCCAAACTGTCGTGACGTTTCAAGTGACCAAAATACTTCAATTTTCTTTGTTTTATCGTCTTTAATAGCCATCCCTCCTCAATATTCAACTCTTGAAGTATGGATGCATTTGTTCTTTTCTTTACCCACGATATTCTTAGAACTCGTCTATAACATTTATATTCAAAGGCATGTATGCGCTGTTCAGCTTGTTTAGTAAGTGTCCATGTCTCACAGGCGTATGTTGCAATGGGAAAGATGCATGCTCTTAAAAATCTAATTTGTGTAGTTCTGTCTGTCCCACACCATAATTTATTCATCTGTTTTAGTCTTTGAAGAGCAATGGATAGTCGCCGTTTTATTTCTTTCATTGTGTCACCATTATTCGTAATCAATGACCCAAGATATTCAAAATTTTCCACCACCTCCAATTTTCTCCCATTAATGTATATTTCTTTCTCCATAGTAGTTTTATCTGTATGCATTATCTTAGTTTTTGCTATGTTAAGATATAAGTTGTGATTTTCACTATTCAATTGTGTTGAGGCTATTAGGTTTTCTATGCCATTCTGTGTTGTGGATAGTAATACTGTATCATCAGCATATCGAATCTCTGGTATGTCATGACCGCCGATATTTAGGGCATCATATGGCTCCCTGTTTATATCATCTCTTACATTTCTCATTATATTTTCGGCATACAGGTTAAACAAATAGGGTGACAGCACGCAACCCTGACGGACTCCTTGCTTGATGTCAAACCAATCTGATGTCTCGCCATCTATTCTAACTGCTGCTTGTTGGTCTAGATATAGCATTTTTATGAGATGTACTACATGTGAAGGAAAGCCCATATTTCTCATGATTTCCCAAAGTTTCTGATGCTGTACACAGTCAAATGCCTTTGAATAATCCACAAAACATGAGAATAGGTTTACATTAAATTCTCTGCACTTCTCTATTATTAAACGCATGTTGAATATGTGATCTCTTGTTCCTCTTCCTTGTCTAAATCCAGCTTGAACTACGTTAATCTCTTCTTCCATTTTCTTACTAAGTCGTCGCATTATGACTTTTAGTAGAATTTTACTTGCATGACTTATCAGGGCAACAGTTCTATAGTTGGTGCATAATTTCAGGTTGCCCTTTTTTGGTATTGGAATGAAGATAGTTCTCTTCCAATCTTTTGGCCATATACCATATTTCCAAATCTTTGTACATAATGCATGATATATGTGTATGCTTTCTTCTCCTCCTGCTTTAATTAGTTCAGCTGGTATCTCATCACATCCAGGTGATTTACCATTCTTCAGGTTCCTTATAGCCCAAGCAATTTCATCTAATGAGGGTTCAGGTTCTGTCTCTGCTGTCATTGGCTCATGTATCTCATTCATATCCTCACTGTCACTCATATCATACATTCCACTGCAGTACTCCTGCCATCTTTCTAGAATTTGTCTAGATTCTGTTAAGGTATTTCCCATCTTGTCACAGATAACATTCAATTGAGGTTGAACATTTCTTGTCAATAACTTCATTTCCTTGAACATTTCATAATCTCTTCCAGCCTCATGATATTGCTCTATTCTGGTACAGCTATCTTGTATATATTGATTTTTGTCCTTTCTTGTGTTCTTTCTTATTTCTCGAGTTAAAGATTTATACTTCATCCTGCTATCGGATTCATCTCCTTTCTGTTTCAGCTCCCTTCGTTGTTTTATTAATTCTAACGTGTCTGATGTAATCCATGGCTTACGTTGCGTTTTCTTGGTCGGAATGAAATCTTTGGCTGCAGTTATCAAGATATCTCTAGCTTGTACTGCCAGTTCATCAGGTGTCATTTCTTCTTGTACAGACATCAAGACCCCAAAGCGATTCCTAACTTCTATGTTGTATGCGTCCGGTATTTGTGTGAGATCAAAACGAAGTGGCCTTGGTCCTCGGGTAAGCTTTTTGAGTTTTAATTTCAGATCTGCTTCTAATAACCGATGATCTGTATCACAGTCTGCACTTCGTAGGGTTTTTGCAGATGTTATGCTTGATCTCCATCTTCTTTGTATTAAAATATAATCTATCTGATTTTTGGTAAAACTGTCTGGAGACTTCCATGTGAAGAGTCTTCTTGGATGTTGTTTAAAAAGTGTGTTGGCTATCGTTAACTCATTTTCTGTGCAAAATTCAATTAATTTGTCACCTGCATCATTTCTATTTCCTAATCCAAATTTTCCTAAAATGTGTCTCTCATTTTCAGCTCTTCCTGCACCTACTTTAGCATTAAAATCTCCCATTATTATTGCTATATCATTATGACCAATCTTATTTAATGTGTCTTGTAGTGTGTTGTAAAAATCTTCAATTTCGTCCTCCTCTGCTGTTGAAGTAGGTGCATATATCTGTATGAGAGTTGTGTTTTTTGGACGGCCTCTAAGTCTAATAGTGAGGATTCTATCACTAACTGGATTATATCCCATTAAAGCTTTTGCAGTTGTCTTATCTAAACAAAATGCCACTCCACTCTGGCCTCCGACATCTCTACCAGAATAAATGAAAATACTTCCATTTTCAGTTGTGAAATGTCCCTTGCCGCTCCAGCGATGTTCACTAATTCCTAAAATGTGAATGTTTAACCTCTCAATCTCATCACACACTACTTTAAGCTTTCCCTCATACAAACTTCTCACATTCCACGTTGCCATTCTCACTCTGTTTCTTAGTCTGACACAGGGAATTTCCTTGGTAACACAGTCAGGATTAACTCCGTCATCACGATTACTAGTACTGGTCCCTGCGTCACACTCTTCCCCAGTGTTATCTGATCTGCCTGGCCTGGGGGTCTCGCCACCAGATCTCTTTCTTATTATGTTTTCTTTCATGGTTGTTATGGTTTCTTGGCAAGTTTTGTAGAAGGTAGTTTGCCGTTGCTTTCCTTCTGGGCAGTGACTGTACTAGTCGGTGGCCATAGCCATTGTCTCTACTGATGAGATCATCTGCCTATCGCCGCAGAGTGCAAGACCATAACCAACAACAATCTGTCGGCTGCTCTCACACTCCATCCACCACCTGCTTCCATGGCTTCACGTAACCCTGATCGGGGGGCTAAACGGGTACTCCACCTTGCCCAAGGGTGTCCCGTAGACTAACGGAGGAAAGGAGGCGTCTTACATCTCCTTTGATAGGGGACACCCCTACCCCGCTAACCGGATTATATGTATATATATATATACTACCCGTCAGTCCATTGCACTGAATGAGTTATAACCTTGAAGTCCATTGCATTGACGTTCAGGTCGTCTCTTAGGGGGCTGCGTGGTCTCGAGGTATGGTGTCTGGAGGTCCCGGGTTCAAGCCCCGGTAATGACCGGGATTTTTTCTCGTGGACTTCTAGTAATAAAATTTCCCCTGGTCTCTGGGTAATGAGGTCGGACGCCCGTGTGTATTGTTGCGCACGTAAAAAATCCCTTGGTAGTTGGAAATCGAAAAAGAGTAGCCTAACTGTGCTACCCGGGCAAAATTTCGAGTTAAATATCTACCCAAAGTATTTCAGGATCCTCGCTGGTGCTACGGAGTTCGTGCACTGAGCTGAGTTTCTCCAGACTCAGGTTTGAGTTGGGAGGAGAACGGAGCACTTATGATAGAACCCGAGTGCCGTGATGTTGATCCATCGACTAAACTAAACTAAACTCAGGTCGTCTCAATTCTAATAAAAGGCTTGCTATTGGTGCTGAGATTTGTCTCCTGCCCCGGTACACCATCTCCACGGTACTTGAGTTAAGGAGTTCACCTTTCTGACTCCAAGCTAAGAAACCCACTGGGCTTGCACGGCTGGTGTTCGATCTTCGCATTTTCAGAAAGTCATATCGGGAAGTAACCAGGTTTCGATTCAGGAGATCACAAACAAACCGGCAGTGATTTGGTGTGGGTTTGCAGTATTCTCTTTCCCATCTTTAGCTACTTCATTGTCAGCAGACACCACCACAGTGCCCAAAAGGAGTATCAGAAGTAGATAATTGGACATGTCATGAAAAGAGTAATAGGAAATATGGACATAACTTGTGACGGGGAAAGACCAATCCACACAGGTTTGTATACGACTCCTTCTATTAACTCTACAGGTAAGTGAGATGGAGCCTTCAACAAACACGAAGATACAAACCCCCAATATTTCATTGACTTCCCTCTCTTTCCATGGCGTCTGAAACATCGTAAATGGCAAGTTACTCTCCCGCTTTTTCAATGGCTGTTCACCAATCTTTCGCTGTAAGATGTGGTCCAGTAGCAAGTACCATTCGCTCAATACCGCTTCGTCATCGGGTATCTGCACTCCAAATCTGCGAACAATCACCGAGGCACAGTAGAACCCACATTCCACACAAGGGTCCAGCTGATGGCCTCGAATCATCATGGCCATGAAACCTGCGATAGGGATACAGGTGTTGTCAATGACTGCCTGTTGAGTGTATTTTGGCTGTTATGTTTCAGAAATTGGAAGTATAGAGCTCTGTTACAGGACTTTACACATGAGAAATGGGAAGTATAGAGCTCTGTTACATGAGTTTACACGTGAAAAATGGGAAGTATAGGGCTCTGTTATATGAGTTTACACGTGAGAAATGGAAAGTATAGGGCCGTTACAGAACTTTACACGTGAGAAATGGGAAGTATAGGGCTCTGTTACAGGATTTTACACGTGAGAAATGGGAAATATAAGGCTCTGTTACAGGACTTTACACGTGAGAAATAGGAAGTATAGGGCTCTGTTACATGAGTTTACACGTGAGAAATGGGAAATATAGGGCTCTGTTACATGAGTTTACACGTTAGAAATGGGAAGTATAGGGCTCTGTTACATGAGTTTACGCGTTAGAAATGGGAAGTATATGGCCCTGTTACATGAGTTTACACATTAGAAATGGAAGTATAGGGCTCTGTTGCATGAGTTTATAGGTGAGAAATGGGAAGTATAGAGCACTGTTACAGGACTTTACACGTGAGAAATGGGAAGTATAGGGCCCTGTTACATGAGTTTACTCGTGAGAAATGGGAAGTATAGGGCCCTGTTACATGAGTTTACACGTGAGAAATGGAAGTATAGGGCTCTGTTACATGAGTTTACACGTGAGAAATGGGAAATATAGGGCTCTGTTACGTGAGTTTACATGTTAGAAATGGGAAGTATAGGGCTCTGTTACATGAGTTTACACGTGAGAAATGGGAAGTATAGGGCCCTGTTACATGAGTTTACACGTGAGAAATGGGAAATATAGGGCTCTGTTACGTGAGTTTACACGTGAGAAATGGAAGTATAGGGCTCTGTTACATGAGTTTACACGTGAGAAATGGGAAATATAGGGCTCTGTTACATGAATTTACACGTGAGAAATGGAAGTATAGGGCTCTGTTACATGAGTTTACACGTGAGAAATGGGAAATATAGGGCTCTGTTACATGAGTTTACACGTTAGAAATGGGAAATATAGGGCTCTGTTACATGAGTTTACACATTAGAAATGGAAGTATAGGGCTCTGTTGCATGAGTTTATAGGTGAGAAATGGGAAGTATAGAGCACTGTTACATGAGTTTACACGTGAGAAATGGGAAGTATATGGCCCTGTTACACGAGTTTACACGTGAGAAATGGGAAGTAGAGGGCCCTGTTACAGAACTTCACAAACAAGAAATGGGAAGTGCAGTGGTACCTCGTGTTACGAACGCCTCAGGTCACGAATAATTCAGGTTACGATCAACAACTTCGAAAATTGTATGCCTCCGGTAACGAACAGTGCCTCGGGTTACGAACGAAGGCGGGCGGGCGGGTGCGCGCGCGCGAAAGAGAGAGAGAGAGAGAGAGAGAGAGAGAGAGAGAGAGAGAGAGAGAGAGAGAGAGAGAGAGAGAGAGAGCAAGGTGTAACGTTGGAAGCAAACGATCGCGAAGAGTACAAACAGTACTACAGATGAGCTTGTGAATCTTCAAAATGAACAGCTAAAAACATTAAAGTAGGAGCAATCGTCCGATGATGAGGAGTCAGTGACTGTTTCAACTGCCAGGATTAAAGAAATTTACAGCAAGTGGGCAGACGTCGCAGACTTCATTGTGAACCATCATCCAAACAAACTTGTTGCTAACAGGGCAGTAAACCTGATGAATGATAACACGATGGCCCACTTCAGAATGATTCTCCAGCAAAGGAAGCGACAAATATCCCTTGATAGTTTCTTGGTGCAGAAAGATTCCCAGTCGGTTGCCAAGAAACAGCGACAAGATTCTCCTGAAACTAATGATTCAGAATAGCAAACAACGTGACAAATTTCAAATGGTAGTTTTCTTGGTAATAAACAGACTAAATCTCTTTTTATTTTACATTTAATTCACTTGGTTGTTTTCTTTCTCTTTATTTAATATTTGAAGTACACGTATTCTTTGCGTTTTGTCAGGTAAGCGACCGGATGTTAATAAAAAAAAGAACGAGTCTTTATTTCATTTATTTCAATGTTTCGGGTTACGACCGTTTCGGGTTACGAACCGAGTTCTGGAACGAATTAAGTTCGTAACCCGAGGTACCACTGTATAGGGCTCTGTTACAGGACTTTACACGTTAGAAATGAGAAGTATAGGGCCCTGTTACAAGACTTTACAAGTGAGAAATGGGAAGTAGAGGGCCCTGTTGTAGGACTATACACGCCAGAAATGGAAAGTATAGGGCCCTGTTACAGGACTTTACACGCAACTGGCGTGTGGTGCTAGGCCCGATAAATAGATACAAAGCAAAATCCATCAGATTTTAAAAGAAGAAGAAGCACAATGAAAGTTTGGGATGAACGCTCTTATCCTCTTAAGCTCCTGGTGTGCTGATGCCAAGGTAGCGGATTCAACCCCTTCACGGTCAGTTAGACTAAACTGCTGACTTCTCGTCCTTGTCTTGGTGACGTAAATTACATGTACCTGTAAGTCTGATTGGGTTCGCTGATGGCGAGGGACACTGGTAATAGATTTCTCCCCACTCAAAAATCAGTCCTGCGCATTAGAAGTAGTAACAAGTGTTGATTTACCTAAACCACTGGCAGCATAACCACAACTCGCAAGTATTTTTACCCTCCCTCTACAAGCTATGAGAATAGCACGTACAAAAAAGGTTGTTTATATATTTCAGTATAGCTTTGCTTAACTGCTTTTTTTTTTTTTTTTAAATTCGCCTATCCGTTTACAGGACATCGCTGTCAACATCAGCATCTTTCAGCTGATTGTTGATTTCTTGGCAAGATTACGCTCAGTAGTTGGCCACTGCTTTCTGAGCGGCCGGCTCAGTTATCCAGCATGTCACCAGCGCGGGTAGAACCGCTTCCAATTCTCGCGCGCTGCGTTACCCTGCGTGGATAAATAAACGGGATTACGGAGAAAGTCGTGTAACCCCTCGACCTGAGACCGGCGTGTTTAACTGCTACCATGGCCAATATTTCATCTGACACTCCCTGTTACCTATCGGGGTTTGTGAGCAGAAATGAAGTTCGAAACACAGCTGTGCTGGTTTTTTTTAATGAAATGGTATGGGTGCCGGTCGCCCAGAAAGCAATGGCAAACTACTGAACGTAAACTTGTAAAGAAATCACAAACATCCACACACACATATACAAAATTGCTGGGGTTGATTGTGACGTCCTGTTAAGGATATGCAACTAACTGTTTAATGATCCTGAGTTGTTTTTCTTTTATTTATTATTGTTTGTTTTAAAGGTTGTGCTGTATGCATTTCACCACTCACCGCAAAATGAAACCATCGTCTCCATCTGAACTCTTCCTCTACTAGTCTTTCTTTCTTTCTTTCTTTCTTTCTTTCTTTCTTTCTTTCTTTCTTTCTTTCTTTCTTTCTTTCTCTTTCTTTCTTTCTTTCTTTGTTTCTCTTTCTTTCTTTCTTTCTTTCTTTCTTTCTTTACTCTCTCTCTCTCTCTCTCTCTCTCTCTCTCTCTCTCTCTCTCTCTCTCTCTCTTTCTTTCTTTCTTTCTTTCTTTACTCTCTCTCTCTTTCTCGCTCTCTCTCTCTCATTAGCACATTATTCGCATGTTAGCTACGTTGACATGATATACGATGTGTGTATATTCCTATTCTATATAGTATATATAATGTATATATATAGAGAGACGTAAGATGGTGCATGATGGTGGAAATGACCACGTGTTCACATGCACCCACTGTGAACGAACATTTACAGCGCGAATTGGCCTTATCAGTCACATTCGCTATGGCGATGGGTAAACGTTATTATGCCTTTTTGAAGCACAAACTATCGTCTGTCAAGATGGCAAGGTGCCAATTCTTCTTCTTCTTCTTTCGTTCGCTTGAAATATGTCTATAACTGCACTGCTGTCTCTTGTATGAATTGAACTGTCTTTTTCAGTTCACACAGCGGTCCATAGAGTTTATCTTCCACTGTCGTCTCTCTAGGCCAGAAGGTTTGCCTAGATATGTTATATTTTGGGCAGTCTTGGAGTATGTGCTCTGCTGTCTGCGACGCCAATCCACATGTACACATGGCTGTTTCACCAATCTTGAATTTTGTATACATGTGGTTGCGTAATCTATTGTGCCCTGTTCTGAGGCGCAGAATAATGACTTGTTCTGGTCTATCCATAACGTGGTAGTCATCTTGAGCAGGTTTTGGTGGCTTTCTGACTGATTTGATCATTCTTTTCTTTTGGTGCTATGTTACAGGCACATCAGGCTGTTCTTCTTTGGCTCCTTCCTTAACCAATTCATCAGCTCTGTCGTTCCCGGGTACTCCACAGTGGGATGGTATCCACTGTATGGTGACCTTATGCTGACTGCTAAGTTCAGAAAGTAGTGTCCTTAGTACTGGCAATTTCCCAGACAGGAGCGCCTCGAGTACTGATTTTGCATCTGTCAATAGCACCACAGGTTGTGTACCATTGGTGGTATTTAGTAATTTCTGTTGCTATCTTGATTGCCTCAATTTCAGCATCGTAGTTATGGCAGTACTTTCCTGTCGGTACTCTAGCTGTGTCCCTGGTATTATTTGGGTATTCTATGTACACTCCCGCTCCTTCATTTCGAACAGCATTTTGTGCTGACCCATCTGTGTAGACTCGGATCCAGAGGTCCTGTGGGTATTCTTCATCAAGGAAGCTGAGAGTGGCTGTTCTGCGCTGCACACTGTTCTGATCTTCCTTGTCAAATATTCCTCTCACTTTTGTCTGGATTTGTAATGATAGTCTATGCTCATCTTTCCATGGAGTTCGCTCTGGAATAGTTGTTAGGGGGATACCAACTGTGGGCAGATCGGTGGTTTCTCTGCAGAGTCGTTTGGCTTGGTGGATAAAACTACTTCTTTTCAACCGCCCCATAGCTAGGTTTTCAAATCTGTTCTTCATAGGGTGGCCTGGCAAGCTGAGGAACTTTTCTGCTTGTATTAGCGTTTTCGTATCTCTGCGCTCACTCAGTGCTTGTGTCCTCCCCATCTTCTCCATTTCCACTATAGGGGTTGATCTCATCCCTCCTGTGGTGACTCAAAGTGCACTTTGTCCAGCTCTTGTAGTGTGGTTTTTGCTGCCGAACACCATGCAGTTGACCCGTATTCCAGGTGTGGTCGTATGCTCTGTTGATAAACTTTGCTAAGTATTTTCCCACTGGCTCCCCATGTGGTTCCACTTAGCTTTCTCAGGATGGATATTTTCCTTCTGGCTTTTACTACTGCTTTGTTGATGTGCTTTCTCCATGTCAGCCTGCCATCAAATGTTACTCCAAGGTATGTTGGTTCTTTATCTTCTCGTAGGGGTGTTCCATTTATCTGGATGGTCCCTGCCTTTTGTTTTGGAGAGAGGGTAAATAGGGTGGTGCTGCACTTGTCAGTGTTTATGCTGACACACCATCTATTTGCCCATGCAACAAATGTATCTACAGCTCTTTGTAGTAATCTGGTGGCCACTGATGCATGTTCATTTGTGCTCCATAGAACCAGGTCATCGGCATACATTGCGGCTTTAATTCCATGCGGTAGATTAGCAACGAGATCATTGATGAAGATTAGAAAGAGTGTGGGGGACAATACTCCGCCCTGGGGAACTCCGTGACGCAGTAGTACTTTCTTGCTCTTTAGTCCGTCTATCTGTACTCTGGCTCTTCTGTTGTCCAAGTATGCTTTCACCCATTTGTACATTCTTCCATTGACTTTGCTGTTTCTCAGTTTATTCATCAGACCTTCTTTCCAGACTTTGTCAAAGGCTTTCTTCAAATCTATCCATGCCGCAAGCACCAGCTTCTTCTCTTGGAATGCATCCTCAATTTCTTGAGAGAGGTAGGTTGTCTGATCTTCCGTAGAGCAGCACTGCCTAAAGCCAGCCTGCTGTGGCACAAGGATGTTTTTACTTTCAATGTACCACTGCAGTCTGTGATTGATGATGCGCTCCAGTGTTTTGCAGAGACAGCTGGTGAGGCTAATTGGTCTGTAGCTAGAGGCAATGGAACTATCTTTCCCTGATTTAAGGAGGGGTATCATGATTGCTTCTCTCCAGGCTTGTGGAACACTGCCTAAGGTCCAACTGTTATTGAAGATCTGCAACAGCTTTGCTTTGGCCTCTGTTCCTAGGTTCCTGATCATTTCATTGGAGATACCATCAGCTCCTGGTGACTTTCTCATTTTCAGTTTTGATATGGCTAGCTCCAGTTCGCTGATTGTGATGGGTGCCTCCAGAACCTCATGTACTATTTCCTTCTGTCCTGTATGTTGCCGTTTCTCTTGAATCTCTTGTTGTTTCTCTGGACTGATTTTGATATTGTTATCTTGTGTGAATGAGTCCTCAAAATGGTCAGCTGCTTGCTTTCTTGTTAAGATGTTTCCATCTTTATGTAGTGCAATTTTTGAGTTTCTCCCTGTGCCCTCATCGTTAAGTTGTTTTATTAGCTTCCACAATTTCCTTGTGTCTCTTTCAAAGTTCAGAGACTCTGTTTTTTCCTGCCAGCTTTTCCGTCTAGCCTGCAGCTTGGCCCTTTGAAATTTGGCTTTTGCATGCTGGAATTTATTGTGGTGCTCTTGGCTGGGTGTGGCCTCTGCTTGCTTTCTACATACTTCCACATCATTATGCAACTGTTCCAGTTCACTACTCCAGTAGGGTTTATATTGTTTACGGGCTCCTCTTGGTACTGTTTCTCGCGCTGCCTGTAGTATGCATTTCCCAAACTCTTCAACTACTTTATTTATGTCTTTCTCAGTGTTCAGGTTTCTAACCAGTATGCTGGTGCGATGCTTGTACACTGCCCAGTCTGCTTTCTTGTAGTTCCACCTCAAGAGGGTGCTGCTTTCACTTACAAGCTCATTTTCTACAGTTAGAAAGACTGGTCGATGGTCACTGCCACCTAGTTGTTTCCCAACAATTCGTGTAATGTTCCACTCCAGGTCTGGTGAATGAAAAGCCAGGTCAGGTGTAGTTGTAGAGTGCCATGATCTCGAGTAGAAAGTATGTGGGTCGGACGGCTTGTTAACCAAGATGAATCTATTCTCATCCTGCCAGTCTTCCAGTCTCTCTCCTCTCTGATCCATGTGATCATAGCCCCAACTCTGCGAGTGGCTGTTGAAATCGCCGCACACAATCATTTTTTCTGTTAATGGTAGTGTGTCCAGTGCCTGTGGACGGTCACTTGGACAGTAGTAATTGATCAGATGTAGGTCTGTATAGCCTGTTTTAAGTTTAAGTGTCTGATACTCAGCCCCTTCCATATAGACTTCGATTTGGGAAGCAGTGATGTTATTTTTTACAAGGGTAAGTATCCCACCTTTTCGCCTGTCCTTTCGGTCAGATCAGTAACACTGGTAGCCTCTGATTTTGAAGGCTATATTTTCGTTGAGGTGAGTTTCTTGCAAGCAACATATGCTTACTTTTTCTTTGTCCAGGATGTTTTCTAATTCTACTTTTTTGTTGCTGACTCCCTCCGCATTCCAGTGCATTATTTTAAGTCTCAGTTTAGTATGGCCAGCTGTTCTATTCTCATGTCCCCTGGCTCCACAGGACATCTGAGAAGGACCTCCAGTAGTTGGGGTTGGACCCTTTCGAGACATAGGGCCCGGCACTGCACCTGCCTGGGGGTCCAAAGCAGGGCGAGCACCATAACGTTTAGCAGCAGTCGACATATTCCATTTTGCGTAATTGCGTGGCATCCTGATTTCTGTGGTGCGCCTCCTGGCTGGTTGCCTCCGTCTTCAGCACCTTTCCTTTGCTAGAGCAGACTGTGGTCTCACTCGAGTGTAGATGTGTACGCGCGCACACACCTGTCTGCGCATGCATGTATGTGTATACACATCTAGAGCACACTGGTTATTTTCCGGCGCCAGATACTCGCCGTCGCCCCTTCTCCTGTTAGTTAAAACAGTTCCGCCACGTGAAGGCCAGGAGTTGGACTTTTGCTGCAGAGGTTATGTATTCACGAGCCATTGGGGTATTTAAGCAATGTTGGGCGCTCACCCCAACACTGCGCCCCGGCTACATACAGCAATTTGGAACCGCAAGGTGCCAATGATGAAATCATTCCTATACGTTTTTAATGTTTATTTGTATGTTGTTGCTTAAGACTAATATATATATATATATATATATATATATATATATATATATATATATATATATATATATATATATATATATATATTATATATATATATATATATGTGTGTGTGTGTGTTTGTGTGTGTATGTGTGTGTACAGACAGACAGACAGACAGACAGACAGGCAGGCAGGCAGGCAGGCAGGCAGGCAGACAGACAGACAGACAGAGAGTGTGTTAGAGAGAAACACACACACGCTTCACTAAATATGGCAGTAAGTAGTGCGCTCAAACCTGCAACAAAGGCACTCCCCATGCCATAGTAATCAACTACCTTTGTGCGTCTCGCAAACTTGGACGTGTATTTTGCAGACGTGCCCGTATTGAGGTCTGGAAAATACAGGCGAGAGCTTACTAAGCACCGACGCAAACGCGCGCGCGCACACACACACACACATACACTCATATACACACATACACACTCATAACTCAATGCTATGTAATGAGGCAGAGAAAACACCGATAGAGTGGGAAGCAGTGAGAATAATAACAATAACATTTAGAACTACAAAAGCGTAAATGTAGTCCAGTGTTACGCATCCATGAGTGACAAGGGTGAATCAAATAAGAGGGCATTGCACTTGATACTCAAAAGAATTATAGATAACCATCGAAAGACATAGAAACATGACAACACTTTGATAGTTACACAAGATACTATCAGATAACACGGGCTTGAAGGGATCACCGACATGGGGTAATGAATACAAATGGAAAATTATTCGGTAATTTCTGCGTAGTGAATCAATACGTCATAGGCTGAAGTGTTTTTCCACATAAAAGAATACATAAAGTAATGTGATCTTCACCAGACTACGGAACGGAAATTCAAATGGACACATCTGTATCAACACAATTTTTAGATTAGACCTTCTCTACACAGCATAAGGGTGTTTGGAGACACAGGCATGGCAGTAGATAATCATCTGCTAATAAGTACAATTATATTGGAACTCAGGTGATATATGCCATCTTATAAATGCAGATTTCAATACAATTTAGAATATCTTATGAATGAAGAACTTAAGGAACAATTTATGGTCGCAGTCTCTGGTAATTACCAGGCTCTGTAACAATTACGAAGCGAGAAAGGAAGACTGTTGGCAGCACGCTAAAATATTTGAAGAGAATCATGTACAGAATCCTTTGCAAAATGTAATGAAACCATACAGCATGGATAGCGCCGGAAACTCTTTAAATAAGGTAACACAAGCTGACTGAAATAACAGAAAAACAAAAGCTACAAAAACCAGAAGCCTGGAACAATGCGTAGAACACAGTAACAAAATTAAGAAGCGGATAAAGGCTGATAAAAGGCAAAATATAGAGGATCCACCAAGAAAGGCAGAAGATTTTAGAAGGCTGAAAGAAAACAGAAAATGCACCAAATGTCTCGGCAAACATGGAATCATATCCCGGGGCTGTCCATACCACCACAGATGCAGACACGCTATGAAAATCTCTGTACCAGTAAATATGTAATTTAAGAGGTGCGACGGAACTGACAGACACATGCATATCACTACTGGAAAAGATACAACAAACAGAAGAACGTAATGCACCACAAAAGCGCAGCAAGAACAAACAACACATCACACGCAAACAGAGAAATATTAAGCGGAACAAAGCGAATCAATGATGAAAAAGTTGACTATATCTTTTTTCTGTACTTGAAACGCGATTTAAAAAAAAAAAAAGCGAAAGGCTGAGGAAGCTAAAGTAACACAGGACGCAAAGAAACGAACTAGAAGGACTTGTCCGTCTGAGGACTACGTAAAACAACAAACGTGCACTGAGCCATCACCGACGGACGGAAACACAAGAAGAAAACACCACACATATAACCGCGCCAGCCAAACCATTAGCTGACGACATAAGCAGTAAATCTACTCCAACAGAGAGAGAACATTCATCGACACAGAAAGATCAATTTTCAAGAAAACCCCAAGGACAAATGACCTCAAATATTACACAGGGAACGACAACAGAGAGCAAATTTGTGTTTCTTCAATTGAAATAAAGTGAAGCAGGGCCAGCATCGAAAGAAATACCTAATATCTTTACTATTTCTAAGGAAAATAGCAGGAAAATATTCTGAGCGTAATTCGTAAATAGGAAAGGGAGTGTTCTCACTAACATTAAAGATCAATTGAACAGACGGGCTGAATAATTTGATTAACTCCATAAGACAAGTCCCAGAAGAACATCCAGATATCCAGCCTACAGAAGTGAAGCTAGATATCAACTGCGAGAACCCACCTTAGGAAGAGATTAGTAAAGTTATCACACTTCTGTAAGATGGAAAAGCCGCTGGTCAAAATGGCATCCCAGCATAGGCTGTAAAAACTAATATTAACACATTAAGTTAGTTGCATATCCTTTACAGGATGTCACAGTAAATCCGAGAATTTGTTGGGCTGTTTGTGATCTCTTGGCAAGTTTACGTTCAGTTGTTTACCACTGCTTTCTGAACGACCGACACCCATACCGTTTTGTAAAAAAAAAAACAAAAAAAACACAAGGCAAGGTGGCCTGCTGCCAAATTTCCCACAGCTGTGTTTCGAAAGCGGTATGCGGGATTACGAAATCAGATGTAGGATAAACAGATTGAACGAGAGGTCACAACAATTATGCTTTAAAATTCACAGAGGAAAGACAGAGACAATTGGAATAAACCAATAAATGATAATCTGATCTCAGTTGGTGAAACCTCACTTTAGGAATTGGAACCATGCACTATTTAGGTAGCAATGTAGACAAAGATGGAGGAACAGATAAAGATGTGAAAACAAGAATAACAAAGGCAAGAGTAGCTTTTATTACACTAGGAAATGTATGAAAGACAACAACAACAAATTAAACTTAGCATCTATCCTATAATACTGAGTTATGTCGTTATATCAGTACTAATGTACTGATCAGGAACACAGAGAACACGACTGCCAATAAATGACAAACATTCATTAATTGGTGTTCTGTGCAAATTAGAAGTACTAAAATGGTATGGCCGAACACCCACGCGAAGCTTCTAGAAAGAAGTAAACTAATACCAGTAAATCAAGAGGCGAAGACAGGAGGATGGCGCTGAATAAAACAATGAGAAAACTCGAGAATAGCGTAACTAGAAAGGCTTTTGTCTTGAATCCTCAGGGTAACAGAATTAGAGAAAGACCTAAAACACACGGAGAAGAAAAGAAAGGTAGAGACAGAAATACATCAAATGGGTAGAACATGGACAAAGCTGCAAGGGGTAGCTAAGAATAGAACAGCTTGGAGCGAGTTGGAAGGTCTATGACCCAATGGGGAATTCAAGCATCATCTTGAGAGGCGAAATGTTCTTCTTCTTCTAATCATCATCATCATCATCATCATCATCATCATCATCATCATCATCATCATCATCATCATCATCATCATCATCATCATCATCATCGTCATCATCATCATCATCATCATCGCCATCATCATCATCATCATCATCATCATCATCATCATCATCATCATCATCATCATCATATCATCATCCTTATGTGGCCGTAGGTGTAGGCGTATTGCCGTAGGCGTTCATGCATGACAGATCTCTGTTCTTGGAGTTACCGATCAGTTCTGTTGATAAAATCCCTCCATCCCACCGCCTCAGCCCGCCCAGCATCATTTCTCGCGGTCTGCCCCTGCGTCTTCTGCCGATAAACGTCTCAGTCGTCGTCATGTTTTCTAATACCTCTCTTCTCATTTCATGACTAAATAAGATTGTTTGTCTCCTTATTATATTTGAATATAAAGCTCTACTGTCATTAGTCTTTTCCGTTCACTCGTTTACAGTTATTTTGACAGTCAAAGACATTAGGAGGCTGGACGATGGTAGAATACAAATGGACATCTTTCTTAATCTGGGTGAATTGAAGATGGGTAATGGATATTGGGGTAGGCCTCTACTACGGTACAAATATGTGTGCAAGCAGGACATGATTGATACAGGCATTAATATTGCACCCTGGGAGCAAGTCGCCGCTGATTGCAATGCACTGAGGGAATCAATCAGGAATTGAAGAAAGCCAAAGGAGTAAATGATTGCAGAGCACGTGAGACGTCAAATGGTGTGTGATAATGGAAATGACTGAGTGTTCACATGCATCCATTGTGGACGAACATTTACCGCGCAAATTGGTCTGTTCAACCACATTCACTATTACCATGGGTTGTAGTTATTATACCTTTTATTTCCCCTCTGCCGTGCGTCCACCTTGACGAGGTAGAGGGGCTTGCGCGTTCCAATGACCCCAAGAGCTATGCCGACGGTAGCACAGCTACTGGTAGGGTCACCCATGTCGGACAGGTCAAGGGAGAGGGACCAGACGAAGTGACGCACAGACCTGCTGCCTTGTAGGTAGACTGGGGACAGTCAAAGGCTAGGGAAAGCATCCCGAAAAATGCTTGTCGAAATCGGATGTACTGAGCCACAGGCTTGACAAAGAAGTGCAACGTAACTTTATCATTTCATGATGCCACAGATGAAAATTAATCGTTATGGTGCTAATCCCGTGAAGTCCCATCAGGCGGTGATAGTGCCGGGCCCCCTGCCTCGAGGGGGTCCACCCATGACTACTGGTGGTCACCTTCCCCTGTGTTGTGGAGTCAAGGCACAGAGGAGTAGGTTAAGAGCTATTGACCAAATACCAAGGACACACAACATACTACAGTGGAATGCCGAAGGAGTTTATAACAAGAAAGAATCCCTGACACAGCGTCTTCATAAAGATAGAATAGATGTGGCATGCATTCAAGAGATACACCTCAACGCCAAGCGCACATTTTCAGTCAGGGGATATAAGGCCAAACGTTTCGACCGCGAAGGACATAAAGGAGGAGTTATAATACTTACACGAAATACAATACCTTGCAGCGAAGTATCTGTGATCTCTGACAACCAAACAGAAATTATAGGTGTTGATATAATGATAAAGGACGTGAAAATAAGAATTTACAATCTTTATAGCCCAGCAGATAAGGATCTTACACTCTCAAACATGAAAATAACTGACACAAATTGCATTATTGTCGGAGACTTTAATAGCCGTTCAGAAAGATGGGGATATCCAGATACTGACAAAAGAGGAGATGAAGTGGAGGACTGGGAAATAGACTCAAATCTCCATCTACTCAACAAAGCGGATGACACACCGAGCTTCTACTCCAGAAGATGGATTACCACTTCTACTCCAGACTTAGCTTTTTGCACAGGAGACATCCTCCACAAAATCGACCGCCATGTGCTGGACCAATTAGCAGGTAGTGACCACAGACCAATCAAGCTTGTAATGAATATGGAGTATGTTCCACAGGAGCAAAAGCCCTTGCCCCGCTGGAATTACAAACGAGCAGATTGGGACAGATTTGCCACACTAACAGACAAATATTGTGAAAACATAAATACACGATATGGCAACATGAAGCAAATGGTGGAAAGTCTAAACAGAGCAATAATACAGGCAGCCACTGAGTCCATTCCAAGAGGAGCGAGGAAAAATTACAAACCATACTGGACTGAAGAACTACAAAGATTGGAGGACAAAGTTGAAGATGCCAGGAAGACAGCAGAGAGAGAACATCTCTCTCAAAGCCATCTCAGCAAAATATAAAAGAACAGTAAATCAAACAACAAGAGATTGTTGGAGGGAAAAAACAGAAAACCTGAATTTTGACAGGGATGGAAACAAACTATGGAAACTAGTGAAAGCCATGAACAATGAAGGACCTAGAAACAAACAAATAACAATTAAACAAGGAAATGCCTTGCTTACAGGAAAAAAAGCTGCAAATGCACTAATGGAACACTATGCCAGTGCAAACCACATTGATATTACAACCGAACAGAAGAAAGCAATCAAAGATAAACAGATACATCATAGTAATACAGAGACAGCAGCAGAATATATGATGGCAAATCTAACAATGGAAGAAATGGAACAGGCAATGAATACCCTAAAAAAGAAGAAATCACCAGGAAAGGATGGAATCACAAATGAAATGCTAATAGGACTAGGGACAAAGGCAAAAAAGAAACTAATAGCAGTCCTAAATTACAGCTGGAAGAGGGGAATAGTCCCACAGGCATGGAAGGAAGCTATACTAATACCAGTCCCAAAGAAAGGAAAAGACCTGGAAGAACCAAATGGCTATCGACCTATCAGTCTACTTAGCTGTGTAGGAAAATTAATGGAACGCATTATCAATGGCAGGCTAACATGGCATCTGGAAGAAAACAAACTCTTAACACCACACCAAGCAGGATTCAGAAAGTACAGATCCACTGAAGATCAAATAACCTATATAGCTCAGGAAATAGAGGATGCCTTCCAAGAGAAAACGCACACACTAGCGGTCTGGATAGATTTAGAAAAAAGCATTTGATAAAGTATGGAAAGAAGGACTGAAAGTAAAACTGCAAAAAATGCATGTTTGTGGGAAAATGTACAAATGGATCAGCCACTACCTTGAGAACAGAACTGCCAAGACAAAAGTACAAGGACAAACCAGCAAAATGATGCTGTTGGAGCAAGGTGTCCCCCAAGGAGGAGTTCTTTCACCAACATTATTCCTAGCATATATAAACGACATCACGGAAAATTTTCCAGCCAGAGTACACACATCATCCTTTGCAGATGACCTAGCCATATGGACATCTGAAGAATATCTGTACAGCTAACAGCAGAATACAGCAAGCCCTATTAGCACTAGAGGACTGGTCAAAATCATGGCTAGTGAAGATAAGTGAGGAGAAAACAATATGCACAGTGTTCTCCCTCTCAAATAAAACTCAGCAACCTAAGCTGGTATTGAATGGAAAAATATTGCGCCATGAAGAAATTCCAAACTATCTCGGAGTCACCTTTGATCGTCGCCTGACATGGAAAACACAGGTTGAGAAAAATCGAACAAGAGCAAGGCAAAGAATGGCAATCATGAAAAAGCTTGCTGGTACAACGTGGGGAGCAGATGAGAAAGTTCTCAAGAAGCTATATACTGGACGGGTGAGGCCAGTACTGGAATATGGCATTGCAGCTTGAGCAACAGCAGCTAAGACAAACTTTAACAAAATAAGTAGAGTCCAAAACCAAGGAATGCGAATCATAACTGGAAGCCTGAAGACAACGCCTATTAATGAACTAGAAAAGATCACTTGTTTACAACCAATGCAGTGCAGAAGAGATAGCAGAGCCCAGCAACAAGCAGAAAAATTTAGAAGATTGACAGACCACCCTATGTATAACAGGTTTAATGGTTTTGGAAAAGGAAGACTGAAGCGTAGCAACTTTGTAGACACTGCAAAACGAAAGATTAGGGCAGATCCCATACTTAACATATCAACAGTCAAGCCCATTTACTATGCACACAACTTCCCAGCTTGGAGACAGCAGCAACTGCCTGAGATGATAGAAAACATTCCTGGTATTGAGAAAAAGAACACTCAGCATGAAACCGAAAGAAGAGAAATAACCCTAAACTACATAAAAGAACATTACCCAAGCAGCAATTGGACCCATGCATATACAGATGGATCAGCCAAAAATTCAATAGAGAATGGAGGAGGAGGAATTTTCCTAAATTTAAAAAATGGAGTGACAAAAACACATTCAGTGGCAACTGGAAAGTTTTCAAGTAACTTCAAAGCAGAGGTAGAGGCTCTGAAAACTGCAGCAGAAATGCTCTTGATGGAGGAAAATAAAGAGAAGCAAATAGCTATCTTCACAGATGCAAAGTCAGCTGTCTCAATACTGAAGAGCAATAACAGCACAGAAATAACTGACCTAAGAGCAGCACTCCATGGTCTAAGCTAAAAATCCAAAAAAGTTGTAATACAGTGGATCCCATCACATTGCAGTATACCTGGAAATGAAGAGGCTGACATATTGGCAAAAGAGGGCGGACGACTACCACAGCCTGACATAGACATAACTTACAATGATGCAAAGAGGTTGATAAAAAGCACCTATAAAACCAAATGGGAATCAGAGCATCCAGGCCACCAGAAGGATGATGCATATTACAAACTCGACCGAAGAGAACAAGTAGCAATCTTCAGACTCCGCACAGGACATAACAGGCTGAAATACCACTTGTTCAATAAACTAAAAATAGGAGATACCGATGAATGTAATTGTCGAACTGGAAAAATGACAGCTAAACATTTGCTGCAGGATTGTCCAACGTATGCAGAACAGAGAAAGATATTTTGGCGCACCCCTGCTTCATTTGAGGACAAGCTCTATGGAGATACCAACAAGCTCAAGTTGACCACAGCTTACTTTAACTACATACAGGTTGACATTTAAAGGTGTATGAAGAAGTATTCAGACTGCCACACTTCATACCACAGGTATGTCAGTTACAAAAGCCTCCCAGAGGCATGAAATGGAATATTGCTCGGATAGCAAATCCATTACGTGGAAAGTCCGAATCAGAAGCTCACTGTGTGAGCTTCATAAAAGGTGGAAAAAGTGTCCTAGTGGCACGAAATGGAATATTGCTTGGATAGCAAATCCATTACGTGGAAAGTCCGAATCAAAAGCTCACTGTGTGGGCTTCAAATAAGGTGGAAAAAGTGTCCTAGTGGCACGAAATGGAATATTGCTCGGATAGCAAATCCATTGCGCGGAAAGTCCGAGTCGAAAGCTCACTGTGTGGATGTCATCTACACACTGCATTCTTCTGGTTTCCCGAAGAACAGCCTATGGTGAACGGAAGGCCCAATATACGGAAGTGAGGCTAAGCAGCCATGTGCAGGACGTGATGATTCCTTGGGTGAGCCTAGTACCAGAGCGCTGTGTGTTGGCTCTGCAATTATGGAAGCCTCCTTGGATGGCGGGGAATGCCCATGGTCTGCCCCTGCCTTCCCTTGAGGGCTGACCAGGATCTTTGGCTGTTCTATATGGGCCAGCTAGGATGGGGGATAACACCACAACAGTGAGAGTCAAACGTCCTAAGAAACCCCCGGGAAGGTTAACCCGGTCAACAAATGCCCGCAGAAGTCGGATGTGTCGGCCTAACGGCGCAAGAACGCAGCTCTGCTGTAAACAGGCACAACGCAATCACATCCGGAAAAAAAAAACAACTCCGGATGAACGAAGAAGAAGAAGAAGATACCTTTTATTTTGAAGCACCATGTAACAAACTACCGCCTGCAAAGACAGCAAGATAGCAGACAAAGACAACCACAATTCTCAAAAATGACATCTCCGTTGTTGGCAAGCACTTCCTAATCTATTCACTTACGTTCCATAATTCAGCGTCACACAACATAACCGGTTTGATATACCACTTCAGGACTCTCTTTCTGACATTCAACGGCAGTGACTTATTGCATAAGGTACTTTTCATTTTCTGAAATGAAACTTTTGCTTAACCTTCTGCTTTTAATCAGTGTCATGCATCTATGATTTGATGTTATGAATGTCGCCAAACACGTGAACTCATTTTCTTGGTGAAGTAATTTCCTTCTATTGCCATATCACATTTTGATGATGGTGTTTTTCTTCCATGTAAACCTTACTTCTGTTTTATTGGTATCACAGGAAAGGCCCTTATTTTGCGATCTCAGTTACCTCTATTTTCAGATATTCTTCTTATGGGGAAAACATATTTATTTTTATTTTTTTATTTTATCTGATTAAGAGTTAGAACACGTAGATCAAACAATTAACAGGTTTGTTATGTTCTGTTTGAGTTTAAAGACTTTTATTCACTCACTCATTCACTCACACACTCACTCACTCACTCACTCACTCATTCACAATAATCAAAACAGGCAGTCAGGAATTGTAGGCATGTTCTGAAAGATAAACTTAAAGACATAATGTCAACCGGGAAATTTGATGGGAAAAGAGACTGACGAAAGCAAAAGTTACCTGTATGGCTTGACCAAAGTGTATAGCCAAGAAAAGAACAAAGACCTGAACCGATAATGGCGATCGCATGAGATAGTTAGCCATGAGTTCCCACGCTTAATAGCATTGCCAATGCTAATGATATAAGTCTAACATAATTCCATACTACATATACATACTATATTACCTGTATGATCATCATTCTATACTACAGATGCATACTACATTACCTGTATGAACATCATTCTATATAACACATAATACTACATTACCTGTATGAACTACACATACTATACTACACATACATACTACATTACCTGTGTGAACATACGCAGTGTTAAGCCCGTCGCTCACAATAACTATACTGGACTTTTTGGCCACGTCTTTCAGCCACAAGTAGATGTCCCAAGCATGTCTCCAACGTTTACAGCACTGCAAGTAGATTCGTGTAACAGGGTTTTCATCATGGACACTTCAGGTTCACGCAAAAAACATGGGAACACATGTTAAGGATAGACAGCCTTTGGAAAAGTCAAAACAGAATGGAACAATAGATACGAAAAACATCTATATACAGATGACGACTCCTAAAGTAAAATATTCATTTTAAATTAAGCCAAGAACCGACTTCCCAGCACTTGGGGTATTCCCACACCCGCTCCGCCCTCATCTTCAATAGCCATCAGAGAGTCCCCATACTAATGGTACCAGTTATAGTCTAATATGTGTCCGTTTGGCCTTTCCTCGGTTTTATCAACCCCTGCCGCACCATTCTTTCCAAGCCATGCTGATGTATCTGTTCTTCCCGCTGTTCACATGACCTATAAAGACCTTGACTACATGTGCCTTAACATGCACTATGCACCACCCAACGGAGCAGACTCAGCCAATCGGCCTGCCAGCTCGTTTCACAACACACCAGCAAGTCCTGGGGAATGATTTTAGGCCACTTAGTCTAAAACTGGTTTGTAAATAATCACTTTCATTGCACAAGGATATCTTCATGCATACGCCCCAGTCTTCCCTCATAGATCACACAAGGAGACTCTTAATATTACTTTTGTGTTGATGGGACTACTTTTCGGATGCGGAGATAAGTATTCATTTGTTTTATTTTTTTTTTTTAAATTTATATTTCCTCGTACCCTGTCCGTTGCTAAAGACTTCTGCTGAAACGGTAACATCTTCCCCCCACCCCCTCTCCCTCTCTCTGTGTGCGCGAGCGTGTGCGTGCATAGGCGCGCGTGTGTTCGTCACATCGAGTGACACCTACAAGGTTATATTCAATACTTCTGCTATCCCGCTAATCCATCGCTTACATCGTCTGCTTCTTGTTCTGTTTCCACAGTATCTAAACCTCACTGCTGTTGGCGGCATCCTGTTTAGCCGTGGTCTTGCAGCATGATCGAACCATCGCTGTCTCTAAATGAAATCAATTGCTGGCACTGTACGCATCCTATTCTTGACGCCATCAATTCTTATTCTGTCTGTTATGGACACAGTTCGTAATCCCGTATACCCGTGCATGAAACACAGCTGCGAGAAATTTGGCAGCAGACCGCCTTGCGTTGTTTTTTTTAGAAAATGGTATTGGTGCTGGTCGTTCAGAAAGCAATGGCAATCTACAGAACGAAACTTGCCAAGAGATCACAACAACAAAAAATGCTGATGTTGACTGCCACGTCCTGTAAAGGATATGAAACTAATTTCTTACCTTTGCAAAATCATTTCTAATTGTCTTCTTCTACTTAACTTAGCACGAGTATTTCTAATGTTCTTCTTCTACTTAACTTAGCACGAGCATTTCTAATTTTCTTCTTCTACTTAACTTTTTTTTTTTTTTTTTTTTTTTTTTATAGCATATCCTTTACAGGACTTAGCTGTCAACACCAGCATCTTTCAGCTGTATGTTGATCTCTTGGCAAGATTACGCTCAGTAGTTTGCCATTGCTTTCTGAGCGGCCGGCTCAGTTATCCCGCAAGTCACGAGCGGGGGTCGAACCGCCTCAGCTCTCGCTCCGCTACGAGACTCTGCGTGATAAACGGGATTACAGAGAGAAAGTGTTGTAACCCCACAGCCAGAGAGACCGGCTACTTAACTTAGCAGGAGCATTTCTAATTTTCTTCTTCTACTTAACTTAGCAGGAGCATTTCTAATTTTCTTCTTCTACATAACTTAGCACGAGTATTTCTAATTTTCTTCTTCTACTTAACTTAGCAGGAGCATTTCTAATTTTCTTCTTCTACATAACTTAGCACGAGTATTTCTAATTTTCTTCTTCTACTTAACTTAGCACGAGTATTTCTAATGTTCTTCTTCTACTTAACTTAGCACGAGAATTTCTAATTTTCTTCTTCTACTTAACTTAGCAGGAGAATTTCTAATTTTCTTCTACTTAACTTAGCAGGAGAATTTCTAATTTTCTTCTTCTACATAACTTAGCACGAGTATTTCTAATTTTCTTCTTCTACTTAACTTAGCACGAGTATTTCTAATGTTCTTCTTCTACTTAACTTAGCACGAGAATTTCTAATTTTCTTCTTCTACTTAACTTAGCAGGAGAATTTATAATTTTCTTCTTCTACTTAACTTAGCAGGAGAATTTCTAATTTTCTTCTTCTACTTAACTTAGCAGGAGAATTTCTAATTTTCTTCTACTTAACTTAGCAGGAGAATTTCTAATTTTCTTCTTCTACTTAACTTAGCAGGAGCATTTCTAATTTTCTTCTTCTACTTAACTTAGCAGGAGAATTTCTAATTTTCTTCTTCTACTTAACTTAGCAGGAGAATTTCTAATTTTCTTCTTCTACTTAACTTAGCAGGAGAATTTCTAATTTTCTTCTTCTACTTAACTTAGCAGGAGAATTTCTAATTTTCTTCTTCTACTTAACTTAGCAAGAGAATTTCTAATTTCCCGAAATGCAGCTGCGGCAGCGGGAGCACTTGTCTACTCTTGACAATTTTCAAATGTTCATGAGCAGTTACTAAACTTGGACACGCACAAGGGACTTCCAAATTTATCGGTTTTATCAGACAAGGTTTGTTATCTTATACACCATCCCTTTGTTCAGGGAGTAACGTCCTCGAGGTCCTTATTTTATAGATAACATCCACTGATAGTTCCTACCCGGAACCATTTCATGTTAGATGTTTTTAAAAACGAGAGAGAGAGGGGGGATGGAGAAAGAAAGGATAAGAGAGAGAGAGAGAGAGAGAGAGGGGAGAGAGGGGAGAGAGAGAAGAGAGAGGGAGAGACGTGAATAGAGGGAGAGAGGAATAGAGAAAGGGAAAGAGAGAGGGAGATGGAGAGAGAGGAGAGAGGGAAAGAGAGAGGGAGATGGAGAGAGAGGAGAGAGGGAAAGGAAGAGAGGGGGCGAGAGGTGGAGAGATATGAAGAGAGAGAGAGAGAGGGAGAGAAAGGGAAGGGAAATGGAGAGAGAGATAGGAAAAGATAGAGAGAGGAAGAGAGTTAGAGAGAGAGAGAGAGAGAGAGAGAGAGAGAGAGAGAGAGAGAGAGAGAGAGAGAGAGAGAGAGAGAGAGAGAGGTATAGGGAGGATCTCCAGGAAAGAGTACTCGTCGCCTGTGTGCGTTCCGAAGGTCTGTAGTTTGTTTTCAAATTCCTTCATTCGGTTCACGTGACATATTCTCGGAGACTCTTGGCGGTCGTCACTAGAGTTTCGGCGTTCGTGCCCTTTACGACACTGTCTATAGACCGCCCTGTGGAATAAGGCCGAGCCATGTGGGATAAAACCCGGTGCCACGAAACCGATCCTCTGGCCTCATTTGTTAGATTTAAAAAAAAACATACAATACAGTTTCCACCAATAATCTGTCAGTTTGACACAAAAGCCACACTTTTGGACAATACACATTTCACATTAGACAGAATGCATCACAATTGTAGGCCGTGCACATTTCACGTTTGATGGAATAGACCACAAACATGGACCATGCACATTTCACGTTTGATAGAATAGACCACAAACATGGACCATGCACATTTAAAGTTAGACAGAAAACATCACACGTTTGGACAATGCACATTTCATGCTTGACAGAATACACTACATGTTTGGGCCATGAACATTTAACATTTGACAGAATACACTACAAGTTTGGACAATGCACATTTCATGCTTGACAGATTACACTACAAGTTTGGGCCATGAACATTTAACATTTGACAGAATACACTACAAGTTTGGGCCATAAACATTTAACATTTGACAGAATACACTACAAGTTTGGGCCATGAACATTTAACATTTGACAGAATACACTACAAGTTTGGGCCAAGAACATTTAACATTTGACAGAATACACTACAAGTTTGGGCCATGAACATTTATCGTTTGACAGAATACACTACAAGTTTGGACCATGCACATTTAACATTTGACAGAATACACTACAAGTTTGGGCCATGAACATTTAACATTTGACAGAATACACTACAAGTTTGGGCCATGAACATTTAACATTTGACAGAATACACTACAAGTTTGGGCCATGAACATTTAACGTTTGACAGAATACACTACAAGTTTGGGCCATGAACATTTAACATTTGACAGAATACACTACAAGTTTGGGCCATGAACATTTATCGTTTGACAGAATACACTACAAGTTTGGACCATGCACATGACAAAATAGACAGAATACACTTCAAGCGCACTTCTTTAAACAGTGTGTAAGGACTACGCTTGAGTTTAAGCGAGCGAACAAAAACGAAAAGCAAAACACAATAACATGCACATTTCAGATCAGAGATAAAACACAAATTTGGTCCATGCATATTTCAGATTAGGTAGAAATGCCATATACGTGGACAATGCACATTTCAAGCTGGACAGAATACTTCATAAGCCTAGACCATGCACAGTTTAAGTCAGAGATAATGTTGTACTTTTAAAGTCTTTAAAATAACATGTAAAATTAAATTAAACCATTTGGATGCACACTTTGGAATACATGATTAATCCCTCCCTCCCCTCTCCCACCACTAGACCCACAAACGATCACATAGTTAATGGGTAGAGAGGTGCACTGTTTTCAGTTGCTCGTCATTAAGCACTGTGTGGTTATATCTGCCTCTATTGTGCACTTATTAGAAACACAAATGATTATCAGATACAATCATTAACACTGTGATACTTCTGACACAATCATTAACACTGTGATACTTACACGGTACTTCCGCTGCAGAATTACAAAGAAAAAAAATCACATGTTTGTACATCATTTGGCTTTGTGACTAACCATAGAGTTTACCTCTGATAACTGTACCTTTCTCAACACCAAACCACATGATAAACAAGGGTTTCACATATTCAGCACAAAACATCCGCACGCTTACCACATGTTTCATTTACAAACGGTTGATCATTTACACCGACTCTGTTCCGATGTGGTTACGAATGTAATACGTAATCCTGCATACCGTGTTCGAAACATAGCTGCAGGTGATTTGGAAACAGACCGCCTTGCGTTGGTTTCCTATACAGCGGTATGGGTGCGGGTCGTTCAGAAAGCAATGGCAAACCACTGAATGTAAACTTGCCAAGAAATCACCAACAGACAACAACAACAAAAAACACCGGGGTTGACTGTAAAGGATATGCAAGTAACTTTTTATCATTTACACACGGTTTATCATTTACACACGGTTTATCATTTACACACGGTTTATCATTTACACACGGTTTATCATTTACACACGGTTTATCATTTACACACGGTTTATCATTTACACACGGTATCTGACAGTAACCTGCTGTTTTGTCTTTCATCTCCCAATATATCAGACCTTCAGCCAACTCACACCAAGTGCTCTTATCCTTTGCAATCTTCTGCAGCTCTCTCTAAGACCTCCACCTATTATTCACCCGTCTCTAATTCTCTTCTCCTTGATTTTAGATCTTTCTATATTTATTTTCTCCTGCTGGCTCCAAACGAAGGATGCTCTTCTTATACTATTAACAGGTTTTCTAAGTGTGTGTCTTATCCAGGGATAGCATCTTTCCCCCACCTCTTCAATCACCGGAATTTCTGTTGCTTTCTTCATGAGCTCAACTTTGATGATTCGGTCATGCCATTTTAGTATTTCTATTTTGCACACGTACCAATTAACAGATTCAGTGCTAAACACAATGTAGGTTTGGTCCAATCAAAAACAGATAGCGGAAAAATGGGAAGTGGGGCGTGCCACAGTTATGATCTAATATGGTGGCAGACATGGTGTATTATATATCAACGTATAGGAGGTTGTTCAGTGAAAACTGCCGTATCTATATTTTAATTGGGATAACATTTTGCAATGACAACATTTCGGCGATATATAATCTCATGGAAGATACGGTAAGTAACTAAATATGATTAATAATCCCATGGCATTTCATCAGTTAATGAATGTTTTGTAATCACCTATTAATTGTTTTAATTGTTCTCTGTGTTTGGTGCATACAGTAGTACTGTACTGACATCACCATACAGTAGTACTGTACTGACATCACAATACAGTAGTACTGGGCTGACATCACCAAGTAGGAGTCCATCGCAGAACGTCGCCCTCATCATTTTTGTACCAGAAGATTCTGGTATAAATTGGCAAGATCTCACGTTTCATGATGTCAGAGTTTAAAAACAGGGTTTTTCTATGGACAAGAGGATTGATTTCACTGCACCGGGTTTTATCCCATATGGCTCGGTCTCTTTCCGCAGGACAGCCTGCCGAAAGCCTCACACAAAACACGAACTCCGTAGCTCCAGCGACCACCCCCAGGGAGTATCGGATAAAATTGGTCCCATGGACCAAACCACGCAGACCGGAATCGAACCCAAACCTTCAGAGCACGAGGCAGGCGGGTTAACTACTTCGCCACAGAGACCACCCCCTGTGAAGTTCGGGTTACATGCTCCCAGTTTCTTCTTCCTTCTTCAGCGTTCCGAGCCATTGAGGTTCTTTGCTGCAGATACAATCCGTCTCCATTCGTCTCTCTGGTTGACCTTCTCTTGCCAGTCGTTGATTCCAAGTGCTTGTAGGTCTGTATGTATATTATCTCTCCACCGTCTTCTTAGTCTACCTCGGGCTCTCAGTTTCGTTTAGATTTAATTGCTTTTGGCTGTCAAAGTTTCCTAGCGCCATTAAGGCTCTTATTACCCTTTGTCAACATTTCCTAGCGCCATTAAGGCTCTTATTACCCTTTACCACGCCAAGCTGGCCTATCTTCTGCCATTGATCTCCCATTGGGGTATATGCTGTCAAGCAAACCACGCCAAGCTGGCCTATCTTCTGCCATCTCCTACAGCTCCGCCCGAGTCCTCCCAATATCTCTGTCTGTAACTCCAAAGAAATACCAGCAGGCGGGAGAGATGCATGTTTGATCAACTGCCTAAGAATAGGGAGACCTGTTAAAGATGGCGAACATTATAGAGGAATAATGCTGTTGTCAGTTCCTGGGAAAATATTAAGCTGGGTTATTCTGGAGAGATTAAGAGATGCCACTGACAAATGGCTAAGGGATGAACAGCCAGGCTTCCGACCAAACAGATCATGCACGGACCAGATAGTTTCATTATGCATAATAATTGAACGGCATTCGCCACTTTACATTGGATTTGTGGATTATGAAAAGGCTTTTGACAGCTTTGATTTGGGAATCCTGGAGGTATATTCGGCACTATAGGATCCCATAAAATAGCATTAACTTAATAAGGGCAACATAATAAGATCATTCTTCTTCTTCTTCTTTCGTTAGCTTGAAATATTTTTATAACTGCAATGTATGAATTGTGTGAATTTTACTGTCATTCTTTTTTTTTTTTTTAAGCTCATTCAGTCGTCCACAGAGTTTATATATTAAGATATGAAGTGTAGAGTTAATCGTGAGGGAAAACTGACAGATGCATTTGGAAAAAAAAAAACAACAACAGGAGTTCGGCAGGGATGCCTTTTGTTACCATTATTATTTTTACTGACTATAGACTGAGTTAATAAAGACAATAAGCGACTACCGCCAGAAATAGAATCCAGTGGGCTCTAACAAAGCAACTGATTTGGACTTCGCCGATTATATTTGCACTGTTGAAACACACACATAATCAAATGCCATCCATCCATCACGTGCCATGCCGATAAGCGTAGATGGTCATGTTTTGCCATCTCATTCGATCACCAGAGTCGTGGATCAGCTCCGTGTTCCTGTCTCGACCATGCCACGTGGCCAAGCCATCCACGTATTTACTTCTCGGTCTTCCCCTTGGTCTCTTCCCTTCGATCTTGCCATTTGTCACCATTTCTATAATTCGTTTCGTCTCATAACATGACCAAAAAATTTTGACTGTCTACGTCTAATGTTTCTACTCAGTTTACGATCGTCATTTGTTTCTTGAAGGACTTGTTCATTGGTTTTTCTGTCTGTCAATGGTATCCTTTGCATTTTCCTCCGAAACCATATTTCCACAGCCATAAGATGTTTTTCAGCTTGTCTGCTCATTGTCCACGCTTCACATCCATACAAAAGTACAGGTTCTATGTAGCACTTCAACACCCATTTTCTCGTTTCAATTGACATCTTTTTATTGGTCAATCAAATGCAACATAAAATAATCACACCTGAAGAGATGTCACAACAATTAGTTTTAAACATTCATAGACGTAAGACAAAGATATTAAGATTAAACCAAGCAAAATTTGGGAAGCAATGTGGACAGACTTGGGGGAGAAGATAGAGATGTTAAAATAATAATACACAAGGCAAGATGAGCTTTCACAGAGCTACGAGGGCGAGTCAATAAGTAAGTCACTCAGTTCTGTGGGATGGCAGGTAACTGTAGTTGGTGTTTTCTACAGGTGTCATTAGGTGACAGCAACATCGAACTTTATATTCCCGTTCGTAAGGTGGCGCTATGTGTCTCATGCGCATGCACAGCGCATAAAAAAAATAGCGACTGTACTTACGGAGTGTACAGCCAAAGAACAAGGTGCTGTTGTTGCTTTTTTTTTTTTTTTTTTGTGGGCAAAAGGACTGCCTGCAAAGGACATTCATAAGGAAATGCTTCCTGTTTATGCTGACAAATGTTTGTTCCTTAAAGCAGTCCACTGAAAACCCACCTTGACGAGAGTCATTTCGCGAATGACGCCGAAGTTGAATGTGAAGTGAAAACATGGTTTAGAAAAAAAGCACGCAGTTCTATGCAGCCAGTTAGGGAGGACTGATAAAACGATGGGATAAGTGCATCAATGTTGGTGGAAATTATGTTGAGAAATAAAGGGACAATGTATGTATAAAAATAAACTGTTTTCAAGCTGTTATCATATTTAGTCATTTTTCTACAGCAATTTGTGACTTACTTATTGACTTCCCCTCCTAGAACAGTTATGCTATAAAAGTCAAAAGAAGTTACACTTTGCACCAAAGTCATAATTTTCAACTCCAATGTTAAATCAGTAATACTATACGGGTCAGAAAAAAGAATTACAAATACACTACAAACATTTACTAAAGGAGGCCTCCGCAGAATAGTGGGGATAAAATGACATGAGAGAATAATCAATGTAGAATTTATGGAGAGAACTAGGCAAATCCCATTGAACCAAGAGGAGAATATATCTAGACATTCTCTTATTTGGAATCCACAAGGCAAACGAAATAGCGGGAGACATGAAACACTCAGAGAAGAGAATTACAGACAGATGCATAATACCGGGAGGACATAGATGGCGCTGAAGGGGATGGCAAAAGATGGGGAGGCTTGGCGTGGTTTAGTGGACGGCCGATGCCCTAATGAGGAATACAGGGCAACAGAAGAAGAATTATAGATTTCGCATTTTATCCGTTGCTCAGAATCACTCCGTACCTTTCTTGAATATCACTATCTTCTCTCAGAACGTCTTTGTTAAATGCAGTCTTTTACCTCTTTTCAATTTTACTTTTATATATCCACATTGTCGAACGTAATCATTGTTGCAGTTAGCGCCGCCCATTGTCTTCCCAGCTACCAGTGCATTCCTAAATGTTTGATTTTATCACTATGTAGTCAACATGAACCGGTTCCCTGGTCTAGTGGTTAACGTCTTTCTCCGTAATCCCGTATATCCACATGGGGAAGGTAACCTGCGCGAGAATCGGTAGCGGTTCTCGCCGCGTTCGCAATTTACGGGGTATGTGAACCGGTCGCTCAGAAAGTAATGGCAAACTACTGAGCGTAATCTTGCCAAGAAATCAACAATCAGCTGAAAGATGCTTATTTTGACAGCGAAGTCCTGTAAAGGATATGGGGAAACAAAAGTCAACATGATCGAATGATCTTTTTAGGACTTTTCCGTGTATACAGTCGTCTCTTGTGTTGTTCAAACCAGGCAGCTGCAACATACATAACATGTATTCCAGTGGGCACTGGGACATAAGCTCGTCAGTTTATCGCCATGGGTTTTTGAAAACAAACGAAGAATCACACACATGGATAGACGGAGTTAGAATTTGAACTTGAAGTGCAGATCTAAAAATCATAATCCAACCAGTATTGGTAAAACAAATAATGGTAACTCATTGCCTTATACGTTAGAAAGGAAACAAATAATTAAATACCGAAATAAACAAATATATTTGGAATGTTTTGTTTCCGTTTGCTTGCATTGAACTCAAGTGTAGTACACACCCATACCCGTTCTTCTACTTTTGGTGCACTGGACTGATGTTTGCGTGTGGATTAGCTTTCCCTATTACCAGTGTCCCTCGCCATCAGGTGAACCCACTCCGACTTCTGAGGTACTTGTAATTTGCATCCCCAAGTCAACATCTTAGTCCATCTGATCGGTGTAGGGGTTGAACCCGCTACCTCGGCATCAGCACACCGGAAGTTTAATACCAAGCATTCTTATCCATTCGACAATGCCGACGTCCATTTAGAAATATGGCCAACGACGACATAACACTCTGGTGAAAGGAAAAATACAATGGAATAAACACCACAATTCTTACAGGGATGTCGTAGACTGTGATCATTTTCGCTGCACACTGCAGAATACATAAGGATAATGTGCTAATTGATCAACCACACACACAATCATTGGGTGAACTACAAAAGTTAAATATTTCTTTCCGTATTTTATAGCAACTTGCCATAAGTTCATTAGAAACCGCACATTCTCCTTCTTCTGTCATCTCCTCCCCTTCCTCCTTCACCCCTCTCTACTTCCTCCCTCCTCTTCATCTCTTCCTGCCCCTCTTCTTCTCTTCACCCTCTTTCTCCAATAGTTCTTATATACTTCTTCTTCTTCTTCTTCTTCTTCTTCTTCTTCTTCTTCTTCTTCTTCTTCTTCTTCCTCCTCCTCCTCCTCTTTGTCTATGCTCCGCCCTCATCTCCAACTAGTGATTGTGTTCAAATCCCCATGCAAGCCGATGTTTCAACATTGATCTGAGTTCCCAGACCGACCCGGCCCAAGATGATGACATGTAGGCAATATGAACACATTCCTCCATTGAATGTCAACCAGTCTGTCAGTTTGAACACACTCCTCCATTGAATGTAAACTGGTCTGTCAATATGACAATATGAATACATATGTGTTCATATATATATATATATATATATATATATATATATATATATATATATATATATATATATATATATATATATATATATATATATATATATACACACACAACTATTATCTAGGCGTGATCAGAACTTCTGAAATATTATTTCTTCCTTGAAGGACTGCAATTCTTTGTTTTAGCCTATTCAGGTATTCTTTGTATTGTCATCAGAAATCACGTCGCCATTGTCATTAAATATTTCTCAGTCTGTCTGCTTATTGCATAAGTTCCTCGAGCATACAACAGTTTTGGTTCGAAGGTGATGAAGAAGATATAAATTCTATATTTCAAGATAACTCGTTTTATCACTCTTATTGAACAGTTCGTAATTAATAATTAAATTAAGTGAATCATCTGTGTTGGAAACACCATTTCTCTCATGATTTTGCACAATGTCTACAATAGACCATTGTCGAAAGCCTTATTGCTGTTTACGAAACAAGTATGCTGATCCTCATTATCATCATTATCAAGTACCTTGCCAGATGGCGTGAGCGTTCATGTCTCTCCACAGATCTTGGTTTTTAATGTTCTGCATCAACTCTGCTGATGCTATTCCTCCGTGCCACAGTCTCAGTCCATCCAGCATCATTTCTCTTGGTCTGCCCCTGCCTCGCTGCGTGTTTTATACACAGTGGTCTATTTCAAATCCTCTGCCGTCCGGAGATACAGTATGAGACCAGTGTGGTATTTCTCAAACTCTCCGCTACTTCTAGAGGTCAAACTATTTACAGCTATGTATGATTAACAGAAGCCATGGCATACCCTCGGAATATAACTATACATACCTATTCTCTCTCAGCAGATGCATAAGTTTATGGATGCTAACTAGCCTGTAACACACAGGCTCGACACACATTTAACACGTCCACGCAATCGAATGTAGCACCAGTTCTAGGCGTTTTATGTTCCTTTAGTCAATGTATTGCCGATGTATTATTTGCGGTATCTTTTACAGTAGTCTTTCCTTAATCGCCTTTTCCCATTTAAAACTTCCTCAATAAAGGTGCCGAAGAAGCCACCTACCAGCCATCTCATTACCACAGACACAGTCATGTATAGACCAGCATAGTTTAGGACAATACCTAAACTAAGAGGACTTCCGACCCACAACATGGCGGATAGGCATTTGAACCGTTAAGGCTTTTGGAGTGTTTATGCTTGTGGCTACGGTTTGCATTCGCATTTTCCTCATGTTGGACCGGTAGTGCATTGTTCCGACGCCCTGCTACTGAGTGAGTGCGTGTCACAACACTGTGAGCTGTGAATTTTGTGTGGAATGCTTTTACATCTGTCCGCGCTTGTGTGTAGCGTGAATTGCATGTTCGGAACGATGGCGACCGGCTGTCCTTGAATTGACTGGTTCGCCTTTTAGGTTCACGAGTGAATTTTTCAGGAGACTCATGGGAGTCTCGCTGGAGCTACGGAGTTCGTGCTTTGTTGGACGCTTTCGGCGGTCGCCCTGCGGAAATTGACCAAGCCGTATGGTATAAAACCCGGGTCAATGAAGTCTTTCTGGTGACTGCCGATTCCATCGACGATGAACTGTATTTTTTGTGGAGGATTTTTGTGTTCGCATTCTGGCAGCGGCATTATGCACAGTGTACCTGTGCGGGCTGTTGGCTTGCCGAGGGCCGAGACTCCTGTCTGTTCCACTTTTCACATTGGGCAGTGAGGAGCAATTTTTTGTGATATTAACTGGCACAGGAACGGAGTATAACGGAGACGACCCGTTGCCGTGAAGATAGAACCGCGATTAACTAACTAACTAACTAACTAACTAACTAACTAATAACTAACTAACTAACTAACTAACTAACTAACTAACTGACTGACTGACTGTATGACTGACTGACTGACTGACTAACTAACTAACCTAAACTGAGATCACCCAAGTGGAACACCTCAACACATTTTATTTTGGATACGCAAGACTTGTCACAGAAATATTGAAAGAACACTGCAGCTAAGGAACTCATTCAGGCTTCTAATCTAGAGATGGCTGCGAAAGAGCAATAAGCTCAGCAATTCTGGGTATCATTGGTTATTACACCTTAATGTAGTCGATGTAGTTTCTTCCCCGTGTTTGTACGTTATGTTTTGTGTATTTGTTTGCTGATGAAGGCTAGTCACCGCAACGTTCTAAGTTTTCCGTAATCGTGTTCTGTAAAGCTGCATGACTTTGTGTTATTTTATATTTTTTACATTTCCACAGCTTTACAGCAGTTCCACTAATTGTATTCATATTTTAGGTTTCAGCAAGTGTTTTCTTACCCTCGGAGTGAGAAAGATAATGTCCACGTAGTTGAGAATTTCCTGTATACTTTCTTTTATGTCTTTTAAAAATTGCTCACGATATAGAAAAAGAAGACAATGCTTGAAACGTGAAAATGAGTAATAGGCTAACTTTTGAGTCACTCTTGGATTCATCAAAAGACTGATTTCCTGTGAAAGACACAATATACAGTTGTTAACTAACATGTAACGATTTTATAGTTGTAATAGTAAACAAAGACAAATCCGCTTGCATTGCGCGCCGAAGGAAGTGAGTTCGTTTAAGAATGAAGTGTTTCGAAGTGATTGCCTTCTCACTATCGCTTGAGCTTCGGAGTTCGTGCTCTGCGGCGCTCTCTGCAGACCTCTCTGTAGATATAGACAGAATCATATGGAATAAAACCTTGCGCAATGAAGTCGATCCTATGGCATTTAATCCAGTAAACTAGTTTTTGTGTGTTTGTTTTGTTGTTGTTGTAAACAGCAGCAGCAGCAACAGAAGAAGAAGAAGAAGAAGAAGAAGAAGAAGAAGAAGAAGAAGAAGAAGAAGAAGAAGAAGAAGAAGAAGAAGAAGAAGAAGAAGAAGAAGAAGAAGAAGATAAATGGAGACTACGAAGAAGAAGAGAAAGAAGAAGAAGAAGAAGAAGAAGAAGAAGAAGAAGAAGAAGAAGAAGAAGAAGAAGAAGAAGAAGAAGAAGAAGAAGAAGAAGAAGAAGAAGAAGAAGAAGATGAAGAAAAAGAAGGAGAAGGAGGCTTAGGATGCGGGCTTGGATTAGGATGAGGTGGAGGAAAGATTATGGCAGTAAGTTACAATGAAGATAACGAATGCACAAGGCATTGAAGATAGAGCAGAAGAAGAAGAGCTTGTGAACAATTAAAGACACGGCCAGAACATGTCAAATAGCTTCACTTTTTGAAAACAAAGACCTCAAATTCAGTGTTATAGAACGCGCATCAAATAAACTTAATATTCATAATTGTCTGCCTGCTGAGTGCATTTGGTAATCAAAATAACAAGCTAACTTACTGTGATGTAAACTATGTTTGCTCTCTCCAACATCTTGGTAACAAACGGTTTGTCAATGAACGAAGTGTTGATAGTTGCCATGTTGTCAATGAAGAATATTTCACACCACCTGTCAACAGACATAGTCAAACACCGGGTTAAAAACAAGTCACCATATAGACAACTGTCTGAACATTGACATTTCAATGAAGATCAGATTGACCTTCTTGCAGAGCACATTTATCTGTGTTATATATATATATATATATATATATATATATATATATATATATATATATATATATATATATATATATATATATATATTCGAAATTTTGCCCGGGCAGCGCCATTAGGCTACTCTTTTTCGATTTCCAACTGCCAATGGATTTCTTTACGTGCGCAACAATACACACGAGCGTCCGATCTCACTACTCAGAGACCAGGGGAAATTGTATTACTAGAAGTCCACGTGAAAAAATCCCGGCCCTCACCGGGGCTTGAACCCGGGACTCCCAGCACTCGAGGCGGACACCATACCTCGAGATCAAGCAACCCCCCGAAAATCTCGAGTTATAAATCTACCCAAAGTATTTCAGGATCCTCGCCGGTGCTACAGAGTTCGTGCACTGAGCTGAGTTTCTCCAAACTCAGGTTTGAGTTAGGAGGAGAACGGAGCACTTATGGGTTACACCCGTGTGCCGTGATGTTGATCCATCGACTAAACTAATCAATCAATCAATCATGTGCCATGCCGGAAAGCGTGGGCGGTCATGATTCGCCATTTCACTCGATCACCAGAGTCGTGGATCAGCTCAGTGTTCCTGTCTCGTCCATGCCATGTGGCCAAGCCATCCAGGTATTTTCCTCTCGGTCTTCCTCTTGGTCTGTTCCCTTCGATCTTGCCAGCTGTCACTAAGTTCTCCAGTCCATTTCTTCTCATAACATGTCAAAAAAATTTTGACTGTCTACGTCTAATTTCTCTAATCAATCTACGATTTTCATTTGTCTCTTGTAGTACTTGGTCATTGGTTTTTCTATCTGTCCATGGTATTCTTTGCATTTTCCTCAGAAACCAAATTTCTGCAGCCATCAGATGTTTTTCAGCTTGACTGCACATTGTCCAAGTTTCACATCCATACAAAAGAACAGGCTCTATGTATCCCCTAAACACTCTTTTTCTCGTTTCAATTGACATCATTTTATTGGTCAGAATGTTTTTCATCTTGCTAAAGGCTACTTTTGCCATGGCGATTCTTGTTCTAATCTCTTCAAGGCATCTGCCATCAGATGTTATGACTGTTCCGAGATAATTGAACCGATTCACTTGTTGAAGAATATTCCCATTTACTTGTATATTACATTGTGATACTTCGTTCTTCCTAGTGACGACTAAACTAAACTTAACATATATATATATATATATATATATATATATATATATATATATATATATATATATATATATATATATATATATATATATTAGTTTAGTTTAGTTTAGTTTAGTCATCATCGAACGCCTTGACGACTGGCGTGGGTAATCATGTATTTTGTATCAATTTGTGTGCTCACATCACTCCGTGCCATGACAAAAGGCCTGCTGTCTTCCTATATCCCTCTTTATGCAAATCTTTTCAGTTGTCACATCATATCCTAGTTGTTCTGTTCTGATGACAAATACATATTTCTTATGTTTGTGATAAGTTGTCTCTGTGTCTTAGTCGCTTTAAAATTAAAAATATTTAGAGAAGTTGTTCTTGCTTTAAATACATTTTCAGCATTCTTCTGTAAACCACCCAAGGGATTTGTCTGTGTTGTTGCTTGTTTGCTAGTTGTTAAGAATTCACAAATATATGTTAATACTAACTATGTTCATCATAAACTTATTAGAGAGATTAGAAGTAGACAGTCAAAATTTTTTGGGCATGTTATGAGAAGAAATGAATTGGAGAACTTGGTGACAACTGGCAAGATAGAAGGGAAGAGACCAAGGGGAAGACCGAGAAGTAAATACCTAGATGGCTTGGCCACGTGTCATGGTCGAGACAGAAATACGGAGCTGGTCCACGACTCTGGTGATCGTGTGAGATGGCAAAACATGACCGCCCATGCTTATCGGCATGGCACATGATGGATGTTAACATTAGCTCTGTGTAAGATACAAGAATTCTAGCTAAATGATAAAACTGGTTCTATGTTGATAAAGTTAGTTGGATGCCCTACAAGAAATGAGTGTGCGTGTGTTTGGGTGTGTATGTGTGTGTGCGCATATATGACCCAGTGCCTTCACTGCTGTGGCAGTGGCGTTAATGATGGCCAGGAATGTATGTCCTGAGCTTTCGTGGCACACTCAGCAAGGCTCTATCTCTTTAAAGTAAGCAACTCATTACCACTCCACGGCTATATGCTGCTAGCTTCGTATTTTTTATACATCAATAGGGTACTCATTCAGTCAACTGAATCGACACCAATCGACACTCAGTTAAAGATCTGAATCGACGTCAATCGACACTCAGTGAATGATCAGAATCGACATCACAGCACTCATATATTCTCCGTCTATATAAGCAGACATCATAAGGTTTATATGCTGAATGTTCCATAACCATATTGGTTGCCTCTTCAAACGTTCCTCTTTGCCAGAATCACACTAAAATTAAAATTCAAACAGTCTTACAGTTGTTGTTTCATTTGGTATCATGTCTTCAGATAGCAGTCATTCAAAGATATCCCCCTTGCATGTTACTTCAGTTGGTATATCATATCTTCAACTAACAGTAATTCAAAGATAATATTCAACATATAATATATAATATTTCCCTAGCCCACCCGGGCTGTTCCAACTACTGGTGCTCTTGAAACCATCAGATCCTTCCACTCCTTGTCTCACACAGATCCTTCCACTCTTTGTCTCACACAGATCCTTCCACTCCTTGTCTCACACAGATCCTTCCACTCGTTGTCTCACACAGATCCTTCCACTCCTTGTCTCACACAGATCCTTCCACTCCTTGTCTCACACAGATCCTTCCACTCCTTGTCTCACACAGATCCTTCCACTCCTTGTCTCACACAGATCCTTCCACTCCTTGTCTCACACAGATCCTTCCACTCCTTGTCTCACACCTTATACAGACTCAGACACTGTGTTCCTGTTAAGCCCTTGTACGAAAGAAGGATCTATGCTCGGTACCTACTCATGCCTGCCCATTGTGAACTATACGAGGTAAGAAGAGAAAACCAAAGACTGTGATTGTCATAATGACTCTAAGTATAAGCTCCTAAAAAAATGGTTGTATATTCTTTACATGACGTTGCAGTCAACTCCAGCATTTATTGCCTGTGTATGATTTACTAGACAAGTTTACATTCAGTACTTTGCCGTTGCTTTCTGAACGGCACCTGATCTTCATCATCATCATATGCCATGAAGATAAGCGTAGACTGTCATGTTTCGCCATCTTACACGATCACCAGAGTCGCGGATCAGCTTAGTGTTCTTGTCTCGGCCATACCACGCGGCCAAGCCATCCAGGTGTTTACTTCTGTGCCCTCCCTGTGTTCTCTCCCCCTCAGTTTTGCCAGTTGTCAACAAATTCTCCAATTTATTTCTTCTCATAACATGTACAAAACACATTGACTGTCTACATCTAATTTCTCTAAACAGTTTACGGTTTTCATTTGTTTCTTGAAGGACTTGTTCATTGGTTTTTCTGTCTGTCCGTGATATTCTTTGCAGTTTACTCAGAAACCACATTTACATAGCCATCAGACGTTTTCAGATTGTCTGTTCATTGTCTAGATTAGACAATACAACAACTCAATTCTTTACTTCTATGTTAAAATTGCCTCGAATTTCATTGTCATTTTTCAATGAACACAGATTAAATCATCTGATCTTACCATCGAAATTAACCCAAATCAGTCTACCCCCAAACCGCGTGCGGCTGATTTGACACTCTCGACCCGGGATTTTGTAAACCTGCGTTAACTAACCACTAAGCCAGAGAAACCAACAAGAATATCATTTAGCAAACTTGAAAACTGCAGCGATCGCAGCCATCTCCATCTCCATCTATAGCTCCACCTCTATCTTCATCTCCATCTCCATCTCTATCTCCAACTCTAGCTCCATCTCTCTCTTCATCTCTAGCTCCATCTCTATCTCCATCTCTAGCTCCATCTCTAGCTCCATCTCTATCTCCATCTCTAGCTCCATCTCTATCTCCACCTCTAGCTCCATCTCTATCTCCATCTCTAGCTCCATCTCTATCTCCATCTCTATCTTCATCTCTATCTTCATCTCTATCTCTATCTTCATCTCTATCTCCATCTCTATCTTCATCTCTATCTCCATCTCTATCTCCATCTCTATCTTCATCTCTATCTCCATCTCTATCTTCATCTCTATCTCCATCTCTATCTTCATCTCTATCTCGATCTCTATCTCTATCTGTATCTTCATCTCCATCTCTGTCTTCATCTCCATCTCTATCTCTATCTTCATCTCCATCTCTATCTTAATCTCCATCTCCATCTTTATCATCTTATTCATCTCCATCTTCTTCTTTATCTTCATTTTCATCTCTAGCTCTATCTTCATATTCATCTCCATCTCTATCTCCATCTTCATCTCCATCTTCATCTCTATCTCCATCAATCTCCTTGAGTGGGTGGGTTGAGAGATGTGTGTGTGTGTGGGTGAGAGATGTGTGGGCAGGTATGTGTATGGGGAATGCATGTGGGGAGATGTGTGTGTGTGTGGGGGGGGGGGGTGTTTATGGGTGGGGTGTTGTGTGGGAGGGGAGATGTGTGAGGGGTGGGGGATGTGTGGGATATGCGGGTGGATGAAGGATGTATGTGAGGATAGGGGATGTGTGTATGGCTGGGTGGTGTGGGTGTGTGTGGGTGGCAGGGTAAGCGAGAGATGCATATGTTGATGGGTGGGTGGGTGGGTGATGTGTGGTTGTGAGTGGTTGATGGATGAGTACGTGAGTGGGTGGATGTGTGTGAGAGATAAGTGTATGGGTTGGGGATGTGTGTGGGTGGGTGAGAAGATGTGTGTGAGCGGCGGATGTGTGGGTGGGGTATATGTGGATCGTGGGGTGTGTGTTTTTGGATGAGGAATGTGTTGGTGGATGGGGATGCGTGTATGGGTGTGGGGATGTGTGTGTGTGTGAGTGTATGGTTGGTGAGATGTGTAGTTAAGGGATGTGTGATTGTGGATTGGAGATCGGGAGGGGGAGGGGTGGTTGGCGAGTGGGTGGGTGGAGCATGTGTGTTTGGCTGAATGGTTGGGGTGTGTGGGTGGGTGGGGAAGGATATGTGGGTGGGTGAGTGTTGGTAGTTAAGGAATGGGTGGAGGATGTGTGTGTGTGTGGGTGGGGAGATGTATGAAGGTGGGGGGATGTGTGGGTGGGTGATGAATGGGTGGATGAATGCATGTGTGCCTGGGTTTGTGTGTGGGTGGGTGGGCGATGTGTGAGGAGGGATGTGTGGTGGGTGGGAGATGTATGTGTGTGGGTGGGGAGATGGTGTATGTGGGGGTTGTGTGGGATGTGTGGGTTGGGGAATGGGTGGATGGATGGGGGAATATATGTGCCTGTGGGTATGTGTGAGGTTGGGTGGTGGATGTGTATGTGGGGGACACACGGATGGATTGGGGATGGGTGGGTGGGGGATTTGTCTCCTAGCATGGTAACATGCATTGTTTATGTTTACAACATTCATTTGACAATGTTTTTTCCCCTACGTGAATGCACTATGCACTGATGAACGAAAGATGAGTGATTGAAAGGGCCGAATGTAAGACGGGCCTGCGTGCCCAATTTGTTACCCTTTGAAAATAAAGTTCGTTCGTTCGTTCTCTATCTTCATCTCCATCACTATCTTCATCTCCATCTCCATCTCTGTCTTCATACATTAGGATGTAGACTTAACTGATTCAGTGCCATGGGGTGATTAATCGTCTTAAGCGACTCCCCGAATCTGCCATGGGTTTACATTGCCGAATTGTTGTCATTGCGTTATAATAAAACAAGGCTACTACCATATTGATACAGTTTAAGTCATAATTATGACACACCTCTGCTTCCCATTTTGTGCCGTCAATTTTTGTTAGATCCAAACTTCCTTTTTGTTTGGCTCTGGATTTGTTAAAGACTTCATTCTGCTCAGCAACTACCTTTCTCCCTTTCCCCTGACCCCGAGGACTCTGTCTGATAATTTCTAAACAGATTCCTCGCCTTAGCAAGCAGAATCGTCGAAACCCACTATGTTTTAGGTGGGCAGGCAGGCACACACGCACGCACGCACTCACGCACGCACACACGTATGTATATGTATGTACACACGCATGCATGCGCACAGGCAGACATACGCATCACACAGCTACACCATGTAAATATAAACATTCTTAAATTAAATCTATTGACATAACTATCCTGGATCAGTGACATGCTAAATGATCTAATTACTGGTGACGCTGTTTTAAAAGTCCATTCGGACACTGCCATCGTGTATTTGTGTCTGTGTGCATGATTTGTGTGTGTATGTGCGCGCAAGTGTGTGGCTATGTTTGTGAGGTATGTATGTATTGTGTGGGTGGCTATGTGCGTATGTGTGTTTGTGTGTGTGTGTGCGTGCATGTATGTATGTATGTATGTATGTATGTATGTATGTATGTATGTATGTATGTATGTATGTATGTATGTATGTATGTATGTATGTATGTATGTATGCATGTATGTATGTATGTATGCATGTATGTATGTATGTATGTATGTATGCATGCATGCATGCATGCATGCATGTATATATGTATGTATGTATGTATGTATGTATGTATGTATGTATGTATGTATGTATGTATGTATGTATGTATGTATGTATGTATGTATGTATGTACGCGCGCGCTTGCCTACGGATACTTCACCTACTTCCTTTTGTAATGAGCCACCAGCAGGACGGCAGTGCGACGATTGGCCATTTCTTCCATCCGAACTGCCACTCGCGTTGGCTTGCACAATTCTTTTAATCTTAGTGCATCTACATCTGAAGCCCGAGCACCCACGAACGCCACTGTCTTCGGTTGGGGCAGCAGCCACTAAGGCAGAAATAAATAATAGAAAACAGACTTAGATGTGAAAACAAAAGTAAACCTCCAGTAAGAGAATGGAGGTGGAAGCAGTAACAGCAGCCATCCGATGGTTGGAGGAGACCGATGCACCACACACTGTTCATTATGGACTCACAGATTATGCTTAGTAAGGTGGAACCTAGCCACTCAGAAGCAGAAACAATGTTATCAAAGTGCACTGACTGGTTTGAAATGCAAGAGGAGGAAAAATGCAATATTCTTCTGCGTAAGATACGGAACATCGCCGCGCAGAAAGCTCGAGCCTCAAAGACACAGAAGCAGATGACAGATTATTTTAAAGTAACGTAGGTTTATATTATTACAATACATTTTTGTACATTGATACTTTTATATTGAAGTTTATATTGATCGTTTTGTAAAATTAAATACAATATGTAAGTATTATTAACTTTTAAAGAATTTTATTTGCATTGTCCAAAGCCCGCAATGAAATCACGTTACTGTATATATATATATATATATATATATATATATATATATATATATATATATATATATATATATATATATATATATATATATATATGCATTCCGAGATTTATGTTATCCGTCTATTTGGTTATCTGTCACATCCCTGGTCCAACGGTGACGGTTAATCGCAGTTTTACTGTACTACAATTCTACCATCGCACATCAAGGAGATTATACCGTAGCTCCCCGGGAAGGTTAACCCGGTCAACAAATTCCCGCAAAAGTCGGATGAGTCGGCCTAACGGCGCAAGAACGCAGCTCTGCTGTAAACAGGCACAAAGCAATCACGTCCAAAAAAAACTCTCCTGATGAACACAGAAGAAGAAGAAGAAGAAGAAGAAGAAGAAGAAGAAGAAGAAGAAGAAGAAGAAGAAGAAGAAGAAGAAGAAGAAGAAGAAGAAGAAGAAGAAGAAGAAGAAGAAGAAGAAGATACGGTAACTGCATAACGACATACTTTATATTAACTACATAAACACGATCAGACGACTTTACCTGTGCAATCCGTGCAATATCCATACCAGCACCGCCAGGAATGAGAGGTATATCCTTGATCTGACTTCCAAACTCTTGAATAGCCTCTGCCAATCTGGAATAACATTTTCAGTCACTGTTCACTGCAGCACTGTACTACTACTTTACAAGGAATAGACGACCGTCATTGCTCACTACAGCACAGCACCACTACTTTACAAGGAATAGACATCATGCATTGCTCACTACAGCACAGCACCACTACTTTACAAGGAATAGACGACCGTCATTGCTCACTACAGCACAGCACCACTACTTTACAAGGAATAGACATCATGCATTGCTCACTACAGCACAGCATCACTACTTTACAAGGAATAGACGACCGTCATTGCTCACTACAGCACAGTACTACTACTTTACAAGGAATAGGCACCGTTGCATTTCTCCCTACAGCATAGTACTACTACTTTACAAGGAATAGACATCGTGCATTGCTCCCAACAGCACAGTACTACTACTTTACAAGGAATAGACACCGTTCATTGCTCACTACAGCACATTACCACTACTATACAAAGGAATAGACACCGTTCATTGCTCACTACAGCACATTACCACTACTATACAAAGGAATAGACACCGTTCATTGCTCACTACAGCACATTACCACTACTTTACAAGGAATAGACACCGTTCATTGCTCACTACAGCACATTACCACTACTATACAAAGGAATAGACACCGTTCATTGCTCACTACAGCACATTATCACTACTTTACAAGGAATAGACACCGTTCATTGCTCACTACAGCACATTATCACTACTTTACAAGGAATAGACACATTAATTTAATGAAGAAAAGTGTATGTATGTGAGAAGTGTATGTGTTGAATGTATCATTCAATCCCGTGTCGAGAAATCCCGTGTCAAAGGACCCCGTGGATCATGCCCCCTCTCACACTTCCCCTAAACAACTCTAGCTTCTAAAATTAATAACACATTAATTTAATGAAGAAAAGTGTATGTATGTGAGAAGTGTATGTGTTGAATGTATGTCGTATACTCTAGTGTGTCTGCAGAATCAGACCGAACAGCTCAGGAGCAAAGTCCTATCATCCCGGTAAGGACTACACAACATCATCAGAGTCAGCACAAAATGACCTCACCAAACGATGACCTCTCCTGCTAGATGTTGACTATCTCCAGTAGCTTTTGATAACCACGATACTTGGTCACCAATCTCAGATATTGTTCGGTACTGATCCCAAATTGATCATACACAATGCTCCCTAAATGTCCTTGGAGTCGAAGACTTCACAATCCCTGCATCGTGAAAACATGGAACACTGTCCCTTGAAATAACATTATTACCTTCTCAAAAATATCCTAAAGTTTTCACCCTTACACAGTTATTGTACATAGTCTCATATGAATATACTAATTTCCTAAATACTCCCTATTGCTCAGTTCCCATATGATGTGGAAAAACAAATACTATTGTTCTGTTCACATGTGATGTGGAAGACAACTACT